>OZ024908.1:83596598-83964098 GCA_964017125.1 Flabesymbios commensalis | reverse complement strand
GCACTTCCAGACAGCTTCTCGGAGCTCTGTTAGCACTGAAATGTAGATGATTGGATTCAGGACACTTGATATAACTGTCATCATCAGGTAGCTTGTCCTGGCCAACGCAAACATGGGTAGAGACATTCTGTGGTCAGTGTCAGCCCAGGTGACTCCAGAACCTCTCACACCGGCTCTTATTAACATGCTAGGAATAACGGTGAGCCAGAAAGATCCGGACACCAAACAGATCATCTTGAGTGCTTTTTTGATTGGTTTCACAATAATGCCACCGACTGCTGATTGGTCTTCGTTCATCACATCGGACTGAGGCTCCACTCGAGCATTATGTTTTGATATGAGCAGACGTAGCTTGACTAGTGTTACAATGCTCACTGCACCAGAAGGGAGGACGTAGACAACAAAGTAAATGTAGTTGCTTAGCCTACTTGACCAACCTGTCGCTTGATACGTCATGAAGGTGGCCACTGGAACCCTGGGTGTAAGAAAATCAACAGCGAGTGTGCAACAGAATGCTAATACAAAGGTTAATATAACTGCTGTATAAAAACGCAACTTGGTGAATTTGATTATGTATTGTAGTGGAGATATAAAATAGCAATATCGCTCGTAAGCCTGTAGTCCGATCAGATGAAACGATGCTAAGAGAAAACTGATTTGAACAGTCGCCATAATGCGAGATACAGTTTCAGATATGACCTCAATATTGTTGCTTATAACTACAGGCACCATATATAGTAGGGTAAAGTTACAATATAATGTATCACACACCATGTATGACACCAGTACCATATATTGCGCTGTATGTAGAGATTTCTCAGTTCTAATCACGTAGAAGAGAGACATATTGGAAAAAGTGACATATATCCAGAACAAGATCAGCAGACCTGCAGTGATGGCTTGCTCCAGTAGGCTATTAGTAACAATGGGTGATAGTTCGACCATTGTCGCCGTGGTCCACAGACCTCCTTCAGACGACGAGTATGAAACTTCTTCAAAACTCGGAGAGATTGTCTGGGAGTCCATGGTGAACAGTTCTTCAGAATTCTGGGAGAATATCTGCGAGTCCATGGTAAACAGTTCTTCAGAGCTCTGAGAGATTGTCTGGGAGTCCATGGTGAACAGTTCTTCAGAATTCTGGGAGAATATCTGCGAGTCCATGGTGAACAGTTCTTCAGAGCTCTGAGAGATTGTCTGGGAGTCTATGGTGAACAGCTCTTCAGAACTCTGGGATATTATCTGAGAGTCTGTGGTGAAGCCTTTTTCTATAGTGTAATTTACAGTTGCTGTGAAATTTATTGTCTTTATGAGCACGATTCTGTCACTTTGTCTAACTCTTCTGATCAAGTAGCTGACCAGATGTTTGTCAAAGATTTGCTGCTCAGATTGCAATAAAGGGCGGTTTCTCTGCTATGTATATATATAAGATAATGCGGCTGATGAATATGCATGTGGTCTCCCACTTATAGGGGATCAATAAAGGCATCACCATTCCAGAAACACAGGACGTTTAGCCAACATTGGTTTAATGGTGGTCCACCGTCTGCGACGCCGGACCACCATTAAACCACCGTTGGCTCAACGTCCCGTGTTTGCTGTGATAGCAGTGCACAGCATAACCATTGTGGTGCGCCCAACTCGCTTGTAATTCAGAGAGATGGGGGGGGACACCTAGTGGCCGGGTATTCATATAGCTATTAAAAAGTAGACAACCTCTCAATGCAGGTGAGTCAATAGCTGGTTTAATTCCCGGCCACTAGGTGTCCCCCATCTCTATCTGAATTGCAGTCAAGTGTTAAAAATGTTGAAAATGTTAAATATGTGGTAAACAAGCTTAGAATCCAGCCCCATGCCATGAAGCTATATATAAACACAGCTGCTGTCGATGTTCAAAGCACTGGGAGAAAGTAGTGTGGTTTGATTGAATAATTTATTAATTATACACGTTTGCTGGGGTAGACGGTGAAATGAGCTACTACGTCACTGAACAAAATCAGTTTTCAGATTTTCTTGTGGATGAGTTGTACACGGGGTTATAGCCAAGGACAGGACTATACGTACTACTCCTATAAACCTTATGAAATAACTAGTTCAGGAACCATGATCATCCCTGATGAGTATTCGCGACACTGACATAACTTTATATGCGGTGCCATAATACAATCCTGGTGCGGCATGCAGACAAGACAAATTGCAGTATACCGAGCTCATTTCCTTCATACTCTGTCACGTTAACTTGACTCGTCTGTTGCCTTGATTTGGTGGAACCAGTCAAGTGAGCTGCGCTGCTGACACGGACACAAAGTCCACTATTTATATATAAACCATTTTAGCTAAAGTAATATATTCTAATCCTATTTCTATGCTTATTTGATTAAACCTAATAAGGTAACATTGTCCTTCTTTGATTTTTCTGTTACTCATTCGTTACAGGAATATTACAACTATCTTTAGAATATAGTGAAAATTTTACAAAATATTTCAATATTAAATAAATGACACTTTTGTGTACTGTGCATTACTAAAATATCAGAGATATATGTCAGATAATCACTGTATTATCGTTGAAAAACCACTCAATTACTCACTCGGAACATGATCGACAGGTCCCTATTAAATTCACTTTGACCTTAACCTTCACCCATACAATCTAAATATGCCCACAATCAATGAAATAGTGCAAGAAATGGACTGGGCATACAGAAAAACCCTTAGAAATCATATGTCACTCATGAAATTCAAAGAAACAGTTATATGTATGAGATATTTATGGCGGCCATCTTGGATTTTTGTTTTGTGCATTTCCTGCAATAAAATAGCAAGGTCGTCCACCTAGGTTGTGTTCCTGAATATATGTAGAGATGATTTCCATTGGCCAACCTTTTACAGCAGGCCATGTTTGTTTTCCTAACAAAAGTGGTGGTTTGGCTCCCTGGGTAATGGTCCAAAAGAGAGTTCATCCTCTATCACAATAAGCGACCTTTGTCAGGAACGACAATAAACACAGGAAAACAAGCTGCCGATTCACGGGACGCTACTTATCGTGTCACCTGTCCATGATACCTGTCTAAAATGGAGTATCATATTCTGCAAAAATTCTCAGTAATTACTTCCGAATGTGGATACCCGCATTTGGCCATACGGATGTATATTTTTCTTGTTGGACAATGATGTCAGATGTTTTTCTTTCACAACTGACCCGATCAATATTTTGCTAAGATTTAATTATAATCAGCACCATATAATGGCGATGGCTATAATTAGGTTGCAATGCTTGTTTTATACTTTATTTTTTTTAATTTCATGTTTAATAGATAGATTCAAGTATTACTATTTGTGACACATTTCGAGGTGTAAAATATCATACACTATAATGCGATACACGACTCATTGTTTCACTAGTTGTTACAAAGCACACTTCAAATATAATGGAAAATGTAAATTTAAATTTCAATAACTTAGAGAAAAGTTATCTTTTCACATAGTGGGTGACAACGACAATTTTGATGAAATTCAGCATTCACCGTATTTTAGCGACACGAATTTGACTTCTTTTATTGCAAAAATATAAAGATAAATTCACTATATTTAGCTCAAATATTGCCAGTATATCCTCCAATTTAGCGAACTTATTAGTTTTGTTACCGAACTAAGTAAATCAGATTTACATTTTAGTGTAATATATCTACAGGATGGTTGGATGAATAGCACGATTTATCACATTTTACTTTAAACAGCTACACCCGTGTATCACAAGGAAACACGTTCAGTGCTAGAGGTGGTCTCATGATTTATATAATGATTTTATCTTTAAAATACTAGACCAGCCTAATAAGCTTTACAATTGAGAAGCTCAAATTGTTCAAATATATAATGAAACCTACAATAAAAAAATATAATTATCAACAATATTTACAAGCCGCCTAGGTACAATAACGGTGTTTATGTTTTGTTTATTGAACACTTAAAGCTACTATTAAATAATTTAAATACAAAAAAATATAATATTTTTAAACAATATTTACGTTCATACAATTATATTTCAAGAAATCACTAAACGGTTACATTAGTATAAATGTTTTCAGAATTTAAAAACTTACAAGAAAAAAACCAGTTCACTGATTAACGAGGTGCTAAATTAACTGAAATGAAATACCTTTTTATCCACAACATTCCATTATAGATGGACAGACTGTAAATGATAAAAAAACAATTGCTTTTTCACAAATATATGTGTCAAACTGGCAATTTATATTACGTACTGTTCATCCAGATAATAATTTTAAGACTATTTACATTGCGAGCCTGGTGTATCTTTTAGTATGATATCTGTTTCTGAATCGTAAATCAATCAACAACATCATGGATGAAAGAGACCCCACAAAGTGTTACGGTTTTGATGGTATATCCAATGGGGTTTTAAAAATCACTTAAAACCAGTTTGTTGAAACCCATTACTGTTATAATAAATCAGATGCTACTGAGTGAAATATTTTTAAAGCAATTAAAGATAATCCCATCGTATAAAAAAGGTGATAAAACTATTTGACTAATTACATGTATAAGCCAATTTCAAAAAAATTGCAAAAAATCATCTTTAACTAAAGATACACACGTTTTATCAACAATAATTTATTTTAAACAAGGCAGTACGGGTTCAGAAAATTCAGATATTCAGATATTAAACCACTATGGTCTAGCAGATTTGTCTTTAACTTTACTTCCACAATTTTTAACTAATAGAAAAGAATATGTGCAATTTATCGAAGTATAATCTAAACTAATGACGTACGGGTGTTTCTCAATGTTCTAAATTCGGTCCACATTTTTTTCTAATCTATGTTTATTACATAAGCAATGTTTCAAATTTATTTCATTTTACACTTGTTTGTGACGATACGTCATCAGTAAGTGAAACATGAACTGTAAATTCGAGTGAAATCAATAACGAACTAGGTAAAGTATGCTCTGTGGCCTATTTTATTGCAGGATCATGAAATCTCGCCAAGTAACCAGATATTTAGGTGTGATTTCGATTTAAACTCGATGAACCGATGACGTCTTGTGACTATATCGTCCCCTTGGATATGAAAGGGTGTATCTGCCACTTTGTAAAGTGACAGATACACCCCTTCATATCCAAGAAGATGATATGTTCTGAACCTGGACATTGACATCTAAGCTCTGCTGTTCAGAGGAGTCAGGCACATTAGAAGGTCAATAACCCAGCAAACACGAGACATCCACCCAATGTTGGACCGATGTTGGGCCAGCGTCGTAGACGGTGGACCTACATTGGTCCAATATTGGGTGGATGTCTCGTGTTTGCTGGGAAGTGATTGATTGATATAGTTTTACAATGCACACTAGATGTACAATATTGAAAGGTATTTATCCCACCCACAAACGGGTAGTTTTGCTGGATACTTTGGTATCTAAGCAATTGCAACCAATCCATATAATCACGCTAGCATTAGCAATTTCTTAGATCAGCATATCACGGTTGATACAACAGCCTATTATTGGCATCATATTTTGTATTCCCTTGATTTCTAGGCCTGAATGTCGAAGTCAAATTTGGTATACAGCAGATTCGTATGAAAACCGCTGTATAACTGTATAACGAAAAGATAATAAAAATGATTTAATTCGGGTGTCTGTTGTGGACCAATGACTTAACATCATACCATAAAATATGGAACAAACATTCTCTAATGAGCATTCCATAATAAAAATGTCTTTATCGTATGTATGGAACGGTACACTTTGGGCCTATGATTATAGCAATAGTGTGTTTTAATCTGCAATAGCAAAACTATTCAAAATTTGTTAAAAACATGCATCCAGAAACGGCCAATGACCTTGAAAATGTAGGTATAGACACTTCATTCATCCCCCTATCATTAACGATTGCGTATAGTTATAACAGCATAAGCAAGTTCCGATAATGGCGGCTAAAATTGAATATTAAACAGAAAAGTAGCATATTAAAAACGTACTTTATATGCATGACGATCTTAGGGATACTACGAATACGAGGATATATACAATATTGAAAGTGAATGAAATACATTAATATTTTAGCCAATACGCAATTTTCATTTTGAAAAAAGCGGCCATCTTTGTCTTTTCCTCAATTTTAGGGCCTAAAAGTAAAAATTCAGCTTGGTATACAACATATTCGGATTCAGCAGGTCAGAATTGTACAAAAACCGTTGCATACTATAAGCTACTTTCAAATTTTCAGAAAAAACTCGCTAGAGCCCATTACCTATTTTCTGAAAATATGAAAGGTCAAGGTCAATTATTTTCTGATATATAAAAAATGTCCTTCTATTATGCCCCCTTAGCGAAACGTTAGTAGAAACAACAGTAAGTGTACTTTTGTACTTGCAAAATGGATATTGTGTAAACTCAAATAAGTGGACATATATAATGTATGAGATATTAAGTCGACATTGATTTGCGGCGACATAAATACTATTTTTGTATTGATTTTTATGTGGACATATACAATGTATATGATGTTAAGTAGACAATGATTTGCGGTGACAAACACTAGATATATGATTTTAAAGTGGACATATACAATGTATATGATGTTAAGTCGACATTGATTTGCGACGACATAAATATTATTTATATTGATTTTTAGTGGACATATGGGCGTGTGGAGTGGTCACCTGTGTGAGCGTGTTGACTCGTCGAAGAGTGAATGGCAGAAACCACCTAACACTCACCATCATATCGTAAACTTCATCTACCCCCGTCGGGTCGACGTTTCTGATTAACTCACAAAACTCCTCTTCTGCTTATCATATTTATTGGTCTAGACATTGAATAACAGCAACGTACAACCCCGCGCACGACACGTCTTAGTTAAACTCCGAGCGGGCGACCAGCGGCACGTCCGCAGTCGCTGAGAGTTCTATCGTAAGTGCGGGAAAAGTACTACAGCCTAAGGGATTCGGCCCCATGCACACGGCACCGAAGTACCAAAACGAGGCAGTCATCCACAGTCTCACCGTTTCCGGGAGAGTGGGGACGACTGCCACAGTAAACAAGCGAGGTAGGGATCCTACATTACCCCCGGGTTAGTGACAACATAGGACCCAACTGACGTGTAGGAGACTGCTTCGTGCAGATAGCGGGGTTGTATATAACCATCTTCCCACACAAAGCTCGCTTCTCCCGAGGTCGTAGACCGAGGCCTTGCTGAATCAGTGTAAAAACCATCTATTGGAGTGGGGACTTTCAAGAAAGATTTTTTCTGTTTGACCCAAGTTTGACCTCTGGCATGAGTGCTGCTTTAATGCAGGGCCACTGTCTACGACGCCGGCCCTGCATTAGGCAGCACATGTCTGGTGGCCGCCAATTTCACAGGAAGTATCACAGACAGCTCCCACCACATCTCACCAGACACGAGACGCTACATGCGGCAGGGTTGGATTAATGTTGAGCCAATGTCGCAGACAGTGGGCCAACATTAGGTTGGCATTTGGTTGAAAAATTATGAATATTCAATATCTAAATCATCCTTCCTACCCCAATAGGTGGATGATAACACTGATTCAGCAAGGCTCGGTCTGTGACCTCGAGAGCAGCGAGCCTGGCTGTCAGGAAGATGTATATAACGTAACATCTTATAACTAACCAGGGTGTGAAAAATTACAGCATGGGTGGTTATTGTTAATACAGCGTGGGTGGTTGTCGTCGCAGCATCCGTAATTAAAATATTGTCCCATCCTCGTAACACCAATTGTCCTATCCTCGTAACACCAATTGTCCTATCCTCGTAACACCAATTGTCCTATGAATTACATATGCTGCTAGCTGCGACCAACCGATTCATTTGATTAACATTTCCATTATAATTTAGCAAATATCTTGCTGAAGAATGTAATTACAGTTTACATATTCTACACAATGTTGCCAGGCCTGTAGTAGCCTAATAGTGTCGTAATTAAAATATACTGAAATCGTTTATGTAAATTGCTCGTGCAAAATGACTACGTAAATTACATGCGATACAATGTGAAATATGTAATAGTGCGATGCGTGTGGCTGGTCTCGCAGTCTTTATTGTTTGTCGCTATAGTAAACCGCGAGTGCCAGCCGCACGAATCGAGCACGTGTGTGGATGGTGCGTCGCAGCCCGCAGTTTACATCGCTGAAAGGGGGCCTGAGGCCACCAAAACTAATTCGCGCAAGAATACAAGAATGTGATTTGTTTGTTTGATTGCTTGTGATAGCTAGCCTTGAAACCAGGCTGTCAGGGCCTTCCAGCTGTGTCGATTACTCTAGCATCCTTTCAAAAAGTTGAATGTATTGATAAGATATCATCTTAATAATGGCCTAGTACTTTATTCGGTGTTGGACCAATCGTTTTCTGTGTGACGGGGGCCCATCACTACTCCATCATTGCGTGAATAGGCTAGCTAGTACTACACGCCAGCTTAACCCTTTGAGTGCGGGCGACGCTTTTAAGCGCATTCATACTGTTTTTCCACAACTAAAATTTGACAGAAATTGAACAAATATGCATGAATAAATCTTGAGTAAAGCCCCCATTGTGAAATTTAGCATGTTTATTTTTTAAGTGAGGAGGTATTTTCCTTTCATTTGAAGTTGGCAATTGCGTGAGCAATGCCAACTTCAAATGAAAGGAAAATGTTAAGTAGTAATGAAGCACTTAAAGAGTTAACCTGTCGGCCTAGACATATTTCATGATTTTCGCATGAATCTCGGTCAATTCTCAAACGATTTCTATGAAATATTGTAGTCCATTTCTAACAGCTATAAGAAAATATAAATGTCTACCATTGTTCTTCCTCAGGCCAACATCATCTATCATTATGTATGAGTGGGGCCTCAGGACACCATCTTCTATCATTATGTATGAGTGGGGCCTCAGGCCACTATCTTCTATCATTGTGTAAGTGTGGGGCCTCAGGACACCATTTTCTATCATTATGTGTGAGTGGGGCCTCAGGCCACCATGCATGCACCTTTTATCAGTATGTATGAGTGGGGCCTCAGGCCACCATATTCTATCATTGTGTAAGTGTGGGGCCTCAGGCCACCATCTTCTATCATTATGTATGAGTGGGGCCTCAAGCCACCATTCTCTATCACTATGTATGAGTGGGGCCTCAGGCCACCATCTTCTATCATTGTGTAAGTCTGGGGCCTCAGGCCACCATCTTCTATCATTGTGTAAGTGTGGGGCCTCAGGCCACCATGCTTTATCATTATGTATGAGTGGGGCCTCAGGCCACCATCTTCTATCATTATGTATAAGTGGGGCCTCAGGCCACCATGCTTTATAATTATGTATGAGTGGGGCCTCAGGCCACCATGCCCTATCATTATGTATCAGTGGGGCCTCAGGCCACCATGTCTAGCATTATGTATGAGTGGGGCCTCAGGCCACCATGCTCTATCATTATGTATGAGTGGGGCCTCAGGCCATCATGTCTAGTATTATGTATGAGTGGGGCCTCAGGCCACCATATGCTCTATCATTATGTATGAGTGGGGACTCAGGCCACCATGCTCTATCACTATGTATGAGTGGGGCCTCAGGCAACCATCTTCTATCATTGTGTAAGTGTGGGGCCTCAGGCCACCATCTTCTATCATTGTGTAAGTGTGGGGCCTCAGGACACCATCTTCTATCATTATGTATGAGTGGGGCCTCAGGCCACCATGTTCTATCATTATGTATGAGTGGGGCCTCAGGCCACCATGTTCTATCATTATGTATGAGTGGGGCCTCAGGCCATCATGTCTAGTATTATGTATGAGTGGGGCCTCAGGCCACCATATGCTCTATCATTATGTATGAGTGGGGACTCAGGCCACCATGCTCTATCACTATGTATGAGTGGGGCCTCAGGCAACCATCTTCTATCATTGTGTAAGTGTGGGGCCTCAGGCCACCATCTTCTATCATTGTGTAAGTGTGGGGCCTCAGGCCACCATCTTCTATCATTGTGTAAGTGTGGGGCCTCAGGCCACCATGCTCTATCATTATGTATGAGTGGGGCCTCAGGCCACCATCTTCTAGCATTATGTATGAGTGGGGCCTCAGGCCACCATGCTCTATCATTATGTATGAGTGGGGCCTCAGGCCATCATGTCTAGTATTATGTATGAGTGGGGCCTCAGGCCACCATATGCTCTATCATTATGTATGAGTGGGGACTCAGGCCACCATGCTCTATCACTATGTATGAGTGGGGCCTCAGGCAACCATCTTCTATCATTGTGTATGAGTGGGGCCTCAGGCCTCCGACTCTATCATTATGTATGAGTGGGGCCTCAGGCCACCATGTCTAGCATTATGTAAGTGTGGGGCCTCAGGCCACCATGCTCTATCATTATGTATGACTAGGGCCTCAGGCAACCATCTTCTATCTTTGTGTAAGTATGGAGCCTCAGGCCACCATCTTCTATCATTGTGTAAGTGTGGGGCCTCAGGCCACCATGCTATATCATTATGTATGAGTGGGGCCTCAGGCCACCATCTTCTATCATTGTGTAAGTGTGGGGCCTCAGGCCACCATGCTCTATCATTATGTATAACTAGGGCCTCAGGCAACCATCTTCTATCTTTGTGTAAGTATGGAGCCTCAGGCCACCATCTTCTATCATTGTGTAAGTGTGGGGCCTCAGGCCACCATGCTATATCATTATGTATGAGTGGGGCCTCAGGCCACCATCTTCTATCATTGTGTAAGTGTGGGGCCTCAGGACACCATCTTCTATCATTATGTATGAATGGGGCCTCAGGCCACCATCTTCTATCATTGTGTAAGTGTAGGGCCTCAGGACACCATCTTCTATCATTATGTATGAGTGGGGCCTCAGGCCTCCGACTCTATCATTATGTATGAGTGGGGCCTCAGGCCACCATGTCTAGCATTATGTATGAGTGGGGCCTCAGGCCACCATGCTCTATCACTATGTATGAGTAGGGCCTCAGGCAACCATCTTCTATCATTGTGTAAGTGTGAGGCCTAAGGCCACCATCTTCTACCATTGTGTAAGTGTGGGGCCTCAGGCCACCATCTTCTATCATTGTGTAAGTGTGGGGCCTCAGGCCACCATGCTCTATCATTATGTATGAGTGGGGCCTCAGGCCACCATCTTCTAGCATTATGTATGAGTGGGGCCTCAGGCCACCATGCTCTATCATTATGTATGAGTGGGGCCTCAGGCCATCATGTCTAGTATTATGTATGAGTGGGGCCTCAGGCCACCATATGCTCTATCATTATGTATGAGTGGGGACTCAGGCCACCATGCGCTATCACTATGTATGAGTGGGGCCTCAGGCAACCATCTTCTATCATTGTGTATGAGTGGGGCCTCAGGCCTCCGACTCTATCATTATGTATGAGTGGGGCCTCAGGCCACCATGTCTAGCATTATGTAAGTGTGGGGCCTCAGGCCACCATGCTCTATCATTATGTATGACTAGGGCCTCAGGCAACCATCTTCTATCTTTGTGTAAGTATGGAGCCTCAGGCCACCATCTTCTATCATTGTGTAAGTGTGGGGCCTCAGGCCACCATGCTATATCATTATGTATGAGTGGGGCCTCAGGCCACCATCTTCTATCATTGTGTAAGTGTGGGGCCTCAGGCCACCATGCTCTATCATTATGTATGACTAGGGCCTCAGGCAACCATCTTCTATCTTTGTGTAAGTATGGAGCCTCAGGCCACCATCTTCTATCATTGTGTAAGTGTGGGGCCTCAGGCCACCATGCTATATCATTATGTATGAGTGGGGCCTCAGGCCACCATCTTCTATCATTGTGTAGGTGTGGGGCCTCAGGACACCATCTTCTATCATTATGTATGAATGGGGCCTCAGGCCACCATCTTCTATCATTGTGTAAGTGTAGGGCCTCAGGACACCATCTTCTATCATTATGTATGAGTGGGGCCTCAGGCCTCCGACTCTATCATTATGTATGAGTGGGGCCTCAGGCCACCATGTCTAGCATTATGTATGAGTGGGGCCTCAGGCCACCATGCTCTATCACTATGTATGAGTAGGGCCTCAGGCAACCATCTTCTATCATTGTGTAAGTGTGAGGCCTAAGGCCACCATCTTCTACCATTGTGTAAGTGTGGGGCCTCAGGCCACCATCTTCTATCATTGTGTAAGTGTGGGGCCTCAGGCCACCATGCTATATCATTTTGTAAGTGTGGGGCCTCAGGCCACCATCTTCTATCATTGTGTAAGTGTGGGGCCTCAGGCCACCATCTTCTATCATTATGTATGAGTGGGGCCTCAGGCCACCATCTTCTATCATTGTGTAAGTGTGGGGCCTCAGGCCACCATACTCTATCATTATGTATTAGTGGGGCCTCAGGCCACCATGCTCTATCATTATGTATGAGTAGGGCCTCAGGCCACCATCTTCTATCATTGTGTAAGTGTGGAGCCTCAGGCCACCATCTTCTTTCATTGTGTAAGTGTGGGGCTTCAGGCCACCATGCTCTATCATTATGTATCATTGGGGCCTCAGGCCACCATCTTCTATCATTGTGTAAGTTTGGGGCCTCAGGCCACCATCTTCTATCATTGTGTAAGTGTGGGGCCTCAGGACACCATCTTCTATCACTATGTATGAGTGGGGCCTCAGGCCACCATGTTCTATTATTATGTATGAGTGGGGCCTCAGGCCACCATGTCTAGCATTATGTATGAGTGGGGCCTCAGGCCACCATGCTCTATCATTATGTATGAGTGGGGCCTCAGGCCACCATGCTCTATCATTATGTATGAGTGGGGCCTCAGGCCACCATGCTCTATCACTATGTATGAGTAGGGCCTCAGGCAACCATCTTCTATCATTGTGTAAGTCTGTATCATTGTGTAGGTGTAGGCCTCAGGCCACCATCTTCTATCATTGTGTAAGAGTGGGGCCTCAGGCCACCATGCTATATCATTGTGTAAGTGTGGGGCCTCAGGACACCATCTTCTATCATTGTGTAAGTGTGGGGCCTCAGGCCACCATGCTATATCATTGTGTAAGTGTGGGGCCTCAGGACACCATCTTCTATCATTATGTATGCGTGGGGCCTCAGGCAACCATCCTCTATCATTATATAAATGCGGGGCCTCAGGCCACCATCCTTTATCATCACGAACGAGTGGGGCCTCAGGAAAACCATCCTATATCATTATATATGAGTGGGGCCTCAGGCCATCATTCCCTATCACTGTGTAAATATGGGGACTCAGGCAACCATGTATCCTCTATCATTATGTAGGAGGAGGTGGAGGAGAAAGAGGAGGAGGAAGAGGAGAAGGAAGAGGGGAGGAAGAGGTAGAGGAGAAGGAAGAAGAAAGGTGGTGGCTGAGTAAAAGGTGGTGGAGGAGTGGGAGGAGAATATGTAATTTGTACCTGTTGTTTTATCGATTTTATAAATCGTTATATCGACTTATATAAGTCGATTTGACACTATGTAATTCGTTATATCGACTTATACTAAGTCCATTTAATGACAAAACCTTGTACCGCGTTATATTAAGTTGTTTTAACAAGATATAAGTCGTTAAACTGACGTATTTTAACCCTTGTACGTGCTGCTAAAACCGAATATTCGCATTTCACTAACAATTTCCTATATATATCGGTCCAAAAGTTATACCATATATCAATTTCACTAATAATCTGCAATTATTTTTTTGCCAGATAGCTAGACCATTGCCATAAAAAATGTGCGGTTTCAGGGGGTGATATGCCCTGACAAATTTCAACTTGACCAAATTAAAAATGGCCAACATGCAGCCATTATTAATTCTTAATCCGTTAATGACCAGTTCCGGATATGTAGCCTACGGGACTCCTGATTGTTCCCCCGGGACCAGTCGCGGATATTGATATGTTCGGAACTAAAAACAACTATAATACTATGACGTCATAAATTAATCATGTCTCAGCAAAATTACTGCAGCAATTTAATCTGGTCCTCAATGGGTTAATATGCGTAATATCTGGCAATATCTTCTAACATGACTAATGTGAAATATTTGTCATAAGATATAGTGTAGTCAACATTTGAAAAGTTTTAGTTAAAAGTCATTTACAAATGATGGTCCATGTTGTTCCGCTAATTGCGACCCACGACATTATTGTGCATGAACAATCTTCCACTCAATGGCTTGAACATTTACCTTGTGAAAATCAATCACCTCATCATAAAGAGTCACCAAGTCGCACACTGTTGATCAATCTTCTTGTCATGAACTCACGTCATTTATAAATAGGCAATTTACTGATCACCACCACTGTATTGGTAAATCAATGTGTAGTGTACATAACTCATCTATAAGATCAAGTAGTGACTGTAAGTATATTTCAAAGTAAAATATTTATCTTTTTGCGCATCACAATGTAAAAAGGATTTATCACAAATTATATGAAATCCGAACATATATTCATTCATTTTACCCTTTCAATGTTTATTGCTGCTGTGAAACATTCCTAAACAATACAATTTCTGATCAGGATATATTAATTGAGGGCCATGATGTTGAAAGGAAAGATAGAATTCGGTGTGGGAAAGGGGGTCGGTCTATTGGTATGCATAATAAATAATATTGATTACACCAGACGGCGTGAATTCGAACGAAATGACATTGAAGTAATTTGGTTAGAGCATTTATAAGTAGGAAAATACTAGTTTCTTTCACATATAGACCTTCAAATGAGCTCACTGTTCCATTTAATGTTTGGCTTAACTATTATGGAAGATGCCCTAGACACTGCCTGCTCTGAAAATAAGGGCATAATATTATTAGGTGACTTCAATAAAGATTTACTTCCTGACAGTAAGCGCAAAGGACAACATATATATTACAAACATTTTAGAAACCGTACTATGCTGAGGGAAAATAAATCAAAATATCACGAGAAACGTGTGTAACCGTGCATAGATGATCCACGTAAACTTGTTTCTTCGTTTAAATAATTATGGAATTAAACAAATATCAGATAAATCAATTAATAAGATTGTCCCTGACAACAAAGAAGTCACTGACTTCAGAATAGTTGCAGAACATTTTAACAACCATTTCTATTATATTGTAGAGAAACATGTCACCGGCAGTGAATTGAAACAACACCCGTTTATTCCAACAAATTACGTAAACAATATGTCGATGGTAAAGTACCAAATAAAACATACTTTTCAATTCCTCAAATAAGTCGTGAATTTGTCATAAAATATTTAAATACTATGCCAATTAAAAAGGTATAGGATTGGATGACATTCAGGATCTATTTCCAAAAAGTAACGGAACTCCAATTGATATCAGATTCAATGATTGTAACTTAAGCATACAATCAGTACGTGGTTTTCTACATTTTGTGGAAACATGCCAAAGTAATTCCACTTTAGAAGAAAAAGTCTCAAAATTATGTAAATAATTACAGACCAATTTCTATTCTTCGAATTTCTTCCAAAATATTAGGAAAACATGTTTCAGCTTATTTGCACGGATACCTTTCCTCACACAATTTATTTAATAAAAGACAATCCGGGCTTAGAGCAAATCACTCATGCAAAAGTGCCTTAACTTGAGGAAAGTGCCTTAACTAATAGTTGAAGATGCTAAATTGGTGGGCGTTTTTAATGATAGTACACTTTCGTGGAAGAAACAAGTTGCTCATGTAAAACAATGTGTCTCTTTTAAACTTTCACTTCTCCGTAGAATACACAAATATCGGACCAAGTCTAGTATTCTACTCCCGACCAATCGAAGAGTAGCTCAGCCTGTCACATGACGAGATCGGCTAATAATCTCTGTCATTCAGTTGTTATTTAAATTAAGTAGAATACCATCCTTGGGCCCAAGTTTTATTCCACAATTATTATATAAAACCCATCATAGAATATCGCTGTGGGGAGCTGGGTGTAGAGAGAATGAAAATGTCATAACGAAATTGCAAAAGAAAGCGACCCGACTAATATTAAATGCTGATCCATTATCACCAAGTAAAAATTTTTTTAAAAAATATAGGTTCTCATTTAAAGAATTAGTCATGTATAAACAAGCTTGTCTGATTTTTAAAAGTAAAACAGACCAAGCACCTTCTTATATTCAAGATTGGTTTACAAATGTAACAGATTGTGTAAGTTATAGCCTCAGATCCTCTGCTCAGAATAAATTGTACCTCCCAAGAGCACATTCTAAATCCCTATCATACCTAGGTGTTAACATATTGAACTCAATTCCCAACGATATAAGATATACAGAATCTTTGTCCCAACTTAAAGTAGGGTGGGCATACCATAATTTACTATTAGATTAGATTATTTTTATTCTTATTATTCCCCAAATTATGATTATTATGATTGTTGTTGTTGTTGCTGTTGTTGTTGCTTGCTGTTGTTGTTGTTGTTGTTGCTGCTGCTGCTGCTGTGCTGTTGTTGTTGTTGTTGTTGTTGTTGTTGGTGGTGGTGGTGGTGGTGGTGACGGCGCTGGCTGTGGTGGTGGTGGTGTGATGTTGGTGTTGGTGTTAGAAAACCATTTATAAAGCGGTCCATCCAAAAATGTTCTGCATCGCTGTACATACTAAAAACAGGATACAATTAAAAGTAGGGGAAGCTATGTAAAAGTTAAGTAAAAGAACAGGTAGCATTTTTTAATCTATAGCTGAAACTTATAATACTGATTGTAAAGTTATAACATAGTAGCTGAAACTTATAATACTGATTGTAAAGTTATAATATAGTAAAATATATCGAATTAGAAAATAATCTACAGACATCATGTAAATTCAATTGTACAGGTAAAAATATTAATAAGTTAATAAAATGGTGGATATTAACAAGTTAATAGCACGGTAGATATTAATAAGTTAATAAAATTATCTAGTGAAGAACAATGTTTTTAAAACTGTTTCTAAATGTGCAGTGCTGTCTATCAGTCGCATGTGTTCTGGAAGCTTGTTCCATAGCAGAGGAGCGGCATAAGTGAACGACCTTTTCTTATAATGTTTCTTGCCTGAAGGAGGTACCACAATAAATATTGTGTCAGCTGAGTGGAGTGATCGTGCAGGATGATAAAGTGTTAAATAAATCTGCCAGATAAGCAGGAGCCAAGTTGTTGAGGCATTTAAATGTGAGAAAATAACCTAGTACTTAATGCGAGCGTGTACAGGTAGCCAGTGGAGCTCCTTTAGTGATGGTGTTTTATAGTAACATTTGGAGCACTTCATGACCATCTTGGCACATGCATTCTGTACAGACGCAGCTGCTTTAGTGGTCTGGCAGACCGCAAAGAAGATTGTTGCAATTATCCAGACGCGATATCACAAGCACATAAACAAGCTGCTTGGTGCTCTGACGATCAAGGTATTTTCGGATACGACCAATGGCACAGAGGTGGTTTGAGGCAGCTCGTGGCATACCTGTGATATGCTTGCTGCGTGATATGGTGGTATCAAAAATCACACCCAGATTCATTGCGATCTTAGATAGTGATATCCTGCTTTTCTTCCTACTGTCACACTTTGAGGGAGTTTAATAGAGTACTTTTAGGATGAGATAAAATGAATTCTATTTTGTCATCGTTATACCGCATCCACTCCCTGATGTCAGCCACACACCGCTCCACTTTCCTAATGTCCACTGTCTGTGAAGATTTGTTGTCACGACAGAGCTCCATGAAGAATTGTGCATCATAAGCATACATATGGTACGACAGACCGTGACTTCTGATGATACGAGCCAGAGGAATAGTGAATATTGAAAATAGGAAAGGACTAAGTACAGAGCCTTGGGGGATCCCACATGTCAGCAGAGTGTTTTTTGACAGCTTTTCTGATATGCGAACAGCTTGACTCCTGTCTCTGAGATAGCACTCCATCCACCTCAGACAATCTCCTGTAATGTCGACCCTGTGTTGGAGTGTGTGAAGCAGGATGCCATCGTCGATATATATAGTGCCAAGTGAAGCGCTCAGGTTGAGAAGAAAGAGTGCTGCTCCTTTGCGTTTGTTGATAATCTGCAGGATATGATTCTAAAGTTTTAGCAAGGCTGTTTCGATGCCAAAGTAATGCCTGTAGGCTGATTGCAAAGGCTCTCGAAGGCTGTTACGTTGGAGATGAGAGCAATAAGACGGGCAGCCACCACTTTCTGAGTCAACTTGGACACAAAAGAGAGGTTTGATACAGGTCGGTGATACAGTTTTTTTACAGGTAGGTTTTTTTTATAATGATGTTATTATTACCTGCTTCATCTTAGATGGCATACCACAGGTGAGGGACTTGCTGACTATATCATTATCTTGGAGCTTTCTCAGAGTAGTGTTGTAAAGTTCATAAGCCTCAGTATCACTGACCAAAGCTCTTATGTGTTGTTGAAGCTGAGAGGCGCTGATGCTGTCAGAGAAGGCCTGGGTGTCTATGGCTTTTAGCATCCTCGTGCTTACACTCACTTTTGCTTTAGTCGGTGCTGTCGAATGCAAAAGGTGAAGTGAAGCGTACGGCAAAGTAATCACTCTTTACAGAGTGGTCAGCTGTGACGTTAAGCACTGGTAGCTCCCCGCACGCTGTAATGCCAGGGTCCAGTGTATGACATTTAGCATGAGTCGCAACCTTGACATGCTAAACGAGTACAGGAGTGTACATAACTGTTTAACAATAGTAGATAATGAGAGACAATGGTGACCTGAGGCACTACACTCACACAATGATAGAGATTAGTGGCCTGATGGCCCACTTATACACAATGATAGATATAATGGTGGCCTGAGGGCCCACCTACACAATGATATAGGATGGTGGCCTGAGGCCCCACTCATACATAATGATAGAGCATGGTGGCCTGAGGCCTCACTCATACATAATGATAGAGATGATGGCCTGAGGCCCCACACTTACACAATGATAGACGATGATGGCCTGAGGCCCCACTCATACATAATGATAGAGCATGGTGGCATGAGGCCCCATTCATACATAATGATAGAGATGGTGGCCTGAGGCCCCACTCATACACAATGATAGAAAATGATGGCCTGATGCCCCACTCATACATAATATTAGAGAATGGTGGCTTGAGGCCCTTCTCATACATAATGATAAAAGATAGTGGCCTGAGGCCCCACTCATACAGAATGATAAAAGATGGTGGCCGGAGGCCCCACTCATACATAATGAGAGAGCATGGTGGCCTGAGGCCCCACTCATACATAATGATAGAGCATGCATGGTGGCCTGAGGCCCCACTCATACATAATGATAGAGATGGTGGTCTGAGGCCCCACACTTACACAATGATAGAAGATGGTGGCCTGAGGCCCCACTCATACATAATGACAGAGGATGGTGGCCTGAGGCCCCACACTTACACAATGATAGAAGATGGTGGCCTGAGGCCCCACCCATACATACTGATAGAAGGTGCATGGTGGCTTGAAGCCCCACTCATACATAATGATGGAAGATGGTGGCCTGAGGCCCCACTCATACATAATTAAAGAAGATGGTGGCCTGAGGCCCCACACTTACACAATGATAGAAGATGGTGGCCTGTGGCCCCACTCATACATAATGATAGAGCATGGTGGCCTGAGGCCCCACTCATACATAATGATAGAAGATGGTGGCTTGAGGCCCCACTCATACATAGTCATAGATAATAGTGGCTTGAGGCTCCACTCATACATAATGATAGAGGATGGTGGCCTGGGGCCCCACTCGTATATAATGATAGAATATGGTGGCCTTAGGCTTACACTCATACATAATGATAGAGATGGTGGCCTGAGGCCCCACACTTACACAATGATAGAAGATGATGGCCTGGGACCCACTCATACATAATGATAGAGCATGGTGGCCTGAGGCCCCACACTTTCACGATAATAGAAGATGGTGGCCTGAGGCCCCACTCATACATAATGACAAAGGATGGTGGCCTGAGGCCCCACACTTACACAATGATAGAAGATGGTGGCCTGAGGCCCCACCCATACATACTGATAGAAGGTGCATGGTGGCTTGAGGCCCCACTCATACATAATGATGGAAGATGGTGGCCTGAGGCCCCACTCATACATAATTAAAGAAGATGGTGGCCTGAGGCCCCACACTTACACAATGGTAGAAGATGGTGGCCTGAGGCCCCACTTATACATACTGATAGAAGGTGCATGCATGGTGGCCTGAGGCCCCACTTATACATAATGATAGAGCATGCATTGTGGCCTGAGGCCCCACTCATACATAATGATAGAGAATGATGGCCTGAGGCCCCACTCATACATAATGATAGAAGATTGTGGCCTGAGGCCCCAAACTTACACAATGATAGAAGATGGTGGCCTGAGGCCCCACTGATACATAATGATAGAGGATGGTGGCCTGAGGCCCCACTCATACCTAATGATAGTCTAGAGGATGATGGCCTAGCTGAGGCCCCACTCATACATAATATGATAGAGGATGTTGGCCTGATGCCCCACTCATACATAATGATAGAGGATGGTAGCCTGAGGCCCCACACTTACACAATGATAGAGAATGATGGCCTGAGGCCCCACATTTCGCCTACACAATATGATGAAGAATGGTGGTCTGAGGCATTCACTTAAGTAGCTACTTATGTGCAGCCTAGCTATTCACCCGATGATAATGTGAATAACGTTGAACCACCATCGCATTTTTTTCAGAATGAAATTGGGCCGACAAAGAGTGCAGTAGGCCAACATTAAACCAATATCAGGTCAATGGAGAGAAAGCTCATAGTAGTTGGCCTATGTAATAGACTTTAGTTACAGCCTTTACGTACTAGGTAAATGGTAGACTCTATGCTCAGGCTACAAAGTTTGTGCATTTATTCTCAGATAGTTACGTTACTTGTTTTATGTATAAAAATAGTAGGCTATAGAGTCTACAGACTAGTGAAATAATTATTTTTAACATGTAGTTTAAAAAATTCGCTTCGCGGATGTATACATTCAAACAAAATATGAGTAAAGAGGTTTGTGTGGCATGGTGGCCTGAGGCCACCATTCAGCGATGTAAACTGCGGGCTGCTGGTGCGTCCAACACATGCTAAATATAAAACGATTTATTGCATTCGCTGATCGTTAGGGGGCAGTACTCGAGTACTGTATCGAACATGTGTTCGCATTATCGGTTCTGTTCATTTGGTCGATTGTGCGTATCGTAGCGTCGATTCGAATGCAAATACCTAAATCCCCGTTAGCGCGAGGAGTAAAATACTGTATGATCGTGCTCGGGCCGTGTGGGCCTTATTGTGAGCGATCACAGCTGGCTTCCCACCGTGTGATAGCCTTGAGTTGCATTATGCGGTAACGCTATTTCGTACCTGATTCGGGCGCCTGCCCTACCACAGGGTTTAAAATAATTCTGCGATTTGGTCGCAAAAAGACATGATTAGCCTACATGTTTCGATGTGCAGTGGAACTAGTTGTTTCACGAAATGTCACGTGTTGGACATGACCGGCTAGTTGCCGGCGCGCCAAACGCAAAAGTCGCCCTCTTGCGTTGGCAAAACATTAAAGTTAAAAACGCACGTGTCTGCGTCAGATCACCGGACGTGCGGTGAACAGAAACAGACCAATGCATTATTATCGTAAAAGTCGTTAGGATATATCGTAAAAGTCGGAGGCGATATAAAATACGAAAATATGCAATCTGTAATTAATTTAAAATTCACCAATGTTGAATTGAATGATGACTAATCTGAAAAAACAATCAGGTTATGAAATTATTAATGTTCGGTAAGCCTAATGAAGGTAGCTATAATTAAAATGACTGATGAAATTCTGGTCTTCTGGAATGTCAGTTAAAATTATTGGTTTAAGACTGAAAAACGAAAGTTCTGATGTCGATGCTGAGCTGATGCTGTAATCTGGAAGGTCCATTATTGTTATCAGTATTGTCGATTTCAGCAAAGCGGGGTGTAAACGGTCTCGCACTTGCTAAAAAATGTCTGTTTATGCTGAGTCTGGTCATGCTGTGTCGTACCAGTAAATGTGGGGAATCCCCGTACAGTAGACGCTGTTGATATTGATTGCTAGCCGTGTCGGCTGAAGCAGACAATCACGTATTAGTCCAGCAGAGCGTTACAAAAGCATGCAGTAGCGTCATTATGAAGTTTTTTGGTTGATTTATCATCTCTGACCCATCTAGAGTCAGAATCAGCCGGGTGCCAGATTGGCACCCTTGAGCATTTTTTTCTATGATCAAAAAACAAAATGGCTGCCACCGATAATCATAAATCATGCTTTTGGCAATATCTTTGCTTCCAAGCCACTTAGAAACACAATCTTGGTGTCTACTAGCAGGTTTTCATGACCAAGGATTCCAATAATGACAAAATTAAAGTTGTATATATAACAGAAATATCACATGTTTAAGATGGCCAACATTTAATTGACAATTTCAGTTCCACTTATCACTTCAATATAAAACATACGCAATACAACTATGATAAATTTGTTTGATAAACCATCAAATATTAATAGCCACATTTAACTGTTAAACAATAACTAGCTCGGATGTAACTGACTTGTACTGAAACCATGATGACTTTAGAAATTTCATTTTGAAATTGTATATCAGTTTTATATACATATATGAAATGTCTTGAATGTCCCAGTGCTTTGTAAATAGGCATTGACGTTAACGTTCACACAAAAGTGGATAAAACAGTGATATTAATTTGAAAGTAACTAATAATAACTAATAATAACAGCATGAATCCATGATGATCTGCCATCAATTGTTCAATCATCATTCTCATCCTCATCCAGACTGGCAGCTATTGTCCTGGTGTGTTCATTACAACAGTCTGATCCAGCACTACAATTGCAAAACATTGCGCATGACATATGTGCTCCTACACAGCTACACCTCCCAGTGGAACATGGCTGGCTCGTGGAACATCCACCTTTGACCATTTGTAGAATTTTGATGGGGACAACAGACACTCCAGGTGGCAGCGTGGTTGGAGACAATGTTGTGCCATCTTCATCCTTGTGCCATCCATACTGGTTTGGGTCCAAGTCCGGAGGGTCTGACTGAGTGGCCGATTCCCATATAATGGCTTGATATTGAGCACGATGTACATGCTGAACAAATGCGTTGTGTGATGGAGGCAATGACTTCAGTTTTGGTGCAGATGTCGTCTTTGTATTTCCCATCTTCGACTTCCACAACTGATACCGGTGAGTCGTCATATCACCTTCCACTTTGGAACCATAACAGGCAGCGATGATGGTAGTTGTTTCAGATATGAGACTTGCCTCATCTGCTCCCAGCTGACCAAGTAAGCTTAGGTGATGTCCGCCCACTAGTGCTTCCAAAGCTGTGGTCTTTCAAATACCGAGCAAATAGGAAACAGTATCACACCCGGTCAGAGCATGTACAGCAGGCAGATATTTGGCAATGTTTTTGTGTTTTAGGGATGTTTGGCGAATGTCTACTATCATTCTGCCAGCACATGCTGAAATTCGGAGTCATTTTTTCCTTAATGTAAAAATGAATCAATAGGACAAAGACATCTGTATCATCGCATATCACTTTGATGTGAGCATCATCACTGGCAGCTGATGCAGTGTGAACTAAATGATGGATGATGATGACATCAGCTTCTTCATGATGTGTTCTCAGATCCTGTCTCTGGACAGTGCCATTGATCCATACTTGTACCGGTGTAGGATCTTTTCCAGTGATCACCAGTTTGGTCTGGTTGATCACAATATGATTCACCAGATGCTGACAGATCAAATCTATGAGTTGTTCCTTGTTTTAGGTTACAGTGAGGCCCAGTGCAAGTTGAGTTAATGTTTTCGACTTGCATCATTCCCTGAGCGACTAGACCTTGTCATTTGCTTTGTGCTGGTTTTGATATATCTGTCGAAAATCAGGTATACATCACAACGTTGTAGATGGTACTTTATGGTTCCCATAAAGTTGATCACATAATCCTCAACTGTACCACTACAGTCCATAGCATGGCACATCCATCTATAATGACGACATCTGGTACACCTTGGATCCGAGTTGATTGCTCAACTTGGAGTTTTGTTTTCAGGACTGCCTTTGACTGAGCACGCATTGCACCAGTCTCATCAAATAGAGATGCTGGCATAGGGGACAGTTCATATGAGAGAACATCCTTGATATCAATATCCCTGTACTGTTGGAGACATATGACACGGGTGTAGACCAATTCTGTATCATACACTTGCTTACCATCCAGCTTGATGTTCTTTTTAATTGAAGCCATCGTGATCACCTTCTTGGATAGTGTCTTGTTGAAGCTTTTTGGCCATCCAGATTCAAATTCAACTAGCTGTTGTCTTCCAATCTCAACAGACTCATCAACATTGACCTTGTCTGTCGTATGAAGGCCTGTGACGATGCTTAGGAGGCCAGGTGGGTGAGTGCAAGGGGATCAATGTAACTTTAAAGAGCGTTTTGGATCTTCTGACGATCCGATGAGTCACTCGCAAGCCTGCCTTGTGTCTCCTCTTTGTGAGTTGTGACAATTTTGTTGTCTTGCCCCTCTTACATCGCCACCAGATCACCACGTAGCTGGCTGCAGATATGCAAGCTCCGAGCCCACCTTGCCACAGCCGACGGCTTCAGAGTGAGTCCTGTGAGTCCTCCTGACTCGTGGCCATATCGCATGAAGGTCGACTCTATATACATGTCAGACCAGATGGCACTCCATATGCCTGGGTTGTGACGCATAACATGTTTACCTTTCAGGAACATTTGGAGAAGACCATCTGGGAGTTGCTCCATAGAACGGAGATAGTAGAGGCCATACCTACGGGTTAAGAATAATTAGGCATTATAATAGGTATTACAAAAGTATATGCATTAATTTACTGTATTATTGTATATTATGGGGAGGCCAGACACAAATAATATTGAAATTTCAGAAAAAGCCAGAACCTGGAGGATCTGTACATAAAAAAATCAAAAATATTGCGCATTCAAAAATAGCAGATACATTTACAAGAAACAGTATAGTGATTATGTTGTTCTCAACTTAGTGAATAGCACCCCCAACTTAATGGCCACAAAAATATGAACAAAGAGTCTATCTGGTATTGGTAATTCATTGGTAAGTTATTTGATAAATAGTTGCAATCTTTAAAATGAGTACATGAGTGAGTAAAGACTCGAGTACCATTGAATTAAATTATATTCCATACTGAAAAAGTGGACTTTTTATCCAAATGTAGATTTTCAATTAACAATCGAACCTGGCATAATTTCAGTGACTAGAAGCAAAGAAGTATGGAAGCATCTCTTCAACTGCCCACAGATGGAGAGGCCAATCGGCCTCTCGCTCAGCTCTTACAAAAATCATCATGAGGAACACTGGCTTAATCAAATTATCTGTCCACAGCTTTGCTGTTCTGCTCTTGTTTGCCTTGTCATTGAGGATGGACATCAATTGCTCGTAGTCTTCACTGGTTACCATGATTGACGATAGAAGTTCCTCAACCACCATCCGCAAAGCTCTCATATTTTGCGGGAATTTCTTGCCTGTGAGCATTTTTGGGACACCACCAAAAGCTGTTTGCATAATTTCGCTCAATCCTGTGTTGCCCATTAGAGTTCCCATATCACCAATAAAACTCATTAGGAAGTGCATGCCTCCTAGTCATGGCACAAAGTTTGTAAACAAATCTGGGTAGACCCATGTGGCATTCACAGCAACTCGATAGAGTTGCTGATCATTGTTGAAGATAGTGATGGATTGTCCACATTTGTTGGTGAGACGTTGAGCTTCCAACATGGTAGACACTTCCGGAAGTTCTGAATGACTTGCGACAGTTATGTAACTGCAAAGAGATTCCCGGAAACTGCAGTGGCTGTGTGATGTACTCAGTATCATTTTCCCTTCCATTTTTGACATATATAAACCTGCTCATGGTAGACATAACTGTATCTATCTGGATCGGAGGGGATCATGTCTATCTATGGTGTATAATATATGGCCTTTGTGGCAGGCTTTGCAGAATGTCCCTGGTATCGTGCCTGCCTAACATTAAATCCATTGTACTCAGGTGTGCAACTATGACTGTCTGTTATCTCTCGCATGTACTGGTGGTCGATATCATGTGCTCTGGAGACTGACACTATCTGCGATGCTAGTACTTTTAATTGTGGTATTCTGCGATTGCTCAAGTCTGCTGGCATATAAGGTTTCTTTGGTCCATTATACCGGCAAATACTTATTGATGGTGTCATTTGATCCTTCATCTCATCTTTGGATATGCGTCTGATTACTGGAACTGTTTGAGGATTCTTTTCAATCTCTGGTGTTGTGCTGTCATTCATTTGTGTCAAAAGGAGGGCCATGGCATGGGTTGAGCAAAAACCATTAGGAGAAGACACATTGGCATCATAATTGTCTGCTACTGTTTGGATTAAGCAATGTTTGCTATGAAACAAGTCTCTCAGCTCTTCTTGGCTGGATGAAGCATGTGCTGCTGATGCCTTGAATCGGAGTATTTCGTCATAAGATGCACAAATGCCAAAGGCATAACACTGTTCTATCAATTGTTTCTCTCTGAGTAACACCCCAAAAGCGATCTGAAGGCTTGTCGCTTTATTTGTGACACAACTTGTGACAATATCCCCAATAAGAATAGCTTGGTTACTCTCTAGCAATTTGGGTGAAATTGCTGCCAAAAGGTTTGCTAGTGGTGAACTTACGGCTTCTTCTGCAATTTCTTTAGAAATTCGCGTTGTGTATATCTTGTCAGATTTCAGCTTTTTGGCATCTTCTATGATGCACTTCACGATGTGCTTCATCTCTACAGATTCGTCATCAGTGTCCTCAACGGCCTTCAATATGTTTATCAGTGCATGTCCCTTGAAGACAAAGAGGCTGGCATACCCATTTCCTGATAACATTATAAGGTCTGCTTCAAATTATTTTGTCACACAATCCACAAGATGACGCCTGGACAGCCTATCACCGCCAAAAGAAGTGTAGATGTCAAGAAGTTTCACTGAATTCCAAATGTGTCTCGTTCCATCTCCTCAACAACTTGTAACAAGGCTGTGTCGACAACATCGGTAGAGGTTTTGCTTGTATTGTGAGACGCTTGTATTGATCTTGGTGACATGAATGCGTTATAACAATCGAGATGATATTGCGCATCAGCAGCGTGTAAATCAGAAACTGCCCCTTGTACTCGAAGACGCACTTCATCAGCTTGCAAATCATTGCGATGGCCGCACACTAGCAAAATTCTGTCTTTAAATGATATATGACCCTTTCCTCTCTCAGCAGTTCTACACTGTATCACTTTTCTCCATCTCTGGGGATTGCGGGAACCTAGCTGTTTACACTGGTGACCACAGAAGAGCCAGTGCTCTTTGAAAACAAATTCATATGTAGCAGATCGTCGATGCTTTTTTATTGGAAGATCTTCATCCTTGGAGAATCGTTCATGTCTTTTGATATGGTGTTGAGATGTATAAGTGGATACACAGCTTTTGTGACACAGGATAGATTGAGAATCAGTTAGTTTTTCATGAAACCCATCACCTCTACGTATACTACTTTTTATGATTGTTTCTATTCTAGTTCTACTGGCAGTGATCAGTTTCTGGGATGCATTAGAACAGTTGAAGAAGCAGGAGGTACCGTTGTCTGAAGAAGTCATGGCCTACTGCATTTAACAATCACCTGAAAAACTGTTACTTGATATGCAAATATCACCACTATTTACCAAGTTTTTTACAGTGAGCTGAAAAATTAAATTGGGCACCACATACTTCCTGCACATGTGAACAGTATTATGTGTGATAAAAACAACCATCTTCAGTTTGAAGAGGATGAATATCTCTATCATGTGGATACTGTCCTTCTTGGATTTCTAGACCCTGAAAACAAAAGTAGTAGATACAAAGATTTGATTAGAAGCAAACATATTGCACCCCAAAATTTATCAAGTATCACTGGTGGCCATTTGTTTTTTTTCAATTAAATGGCGGTGTTGTAAATGTGATATGGTTGTTATATATGCAACTTTATTCTATCACTACAGTATTGGATCATTTCACCCTGACAATGCAACAGTAAATACCGTATCATGTGATGATTATGCTTCAGTATGGCTTAGAAGCTAAATATTGACAAAAACTACTTTTCATCGGTTATTACTGGTGGCCATCTTGAAAATATCTTCATGGATGTTACAGATACAACTTTAATTTTGTCATTATTGGAATCCTTGACCATGAAAACCTGCTAGTAGACACCAAGATTGTGTTTCTAAGTGGCTTAGAAGCAAAGATATTGCCAAAAACATAACTTATCGATTATCGGTGGCGGACATTTTGTTTTTTGCTCATAGAAAAAAATCCTCAAGGGTGCCAATCTGGCACCCGGCTGATTTTGGTTCAGGATAGCTTGAAGGTAATTAATCTATAAAAAACATCATAATGACGCTATTGCATGCTTCACCTAGGAATGGTTGTTTGGCATCTGGACTGTGCTGTGCTGTGCTGTGCTGTATGCTGATGCGTGGTGTACATTCCCACGCTATGTTCTGTATGGTTGATAGGACCGTGGTTCATTGGCAACACAAGACGCCAGTGCAGCGCCTGTAACTTTTTGAGGCTGAGAGGTAGGCCCACATCACACACCATGCTGACTCGTGCGACAAAGCTGTCAAATCGGGTTACTTCAAAACATTGTATAAAATGACATGTCGGTCATTTGAAATTGTTTATTTAATGAAGTCATATAAATACTGAAACACTCAGTCTCAGTCCGCAAGCTCATTTGGCTTACTGTGCGGGCCTGAGCGACTTTTTAAAATGTCATACATATGAAAAAATGCCAAACTGTCGTTGGCCATCACTCTATTGACTGTTAAAGTGATGCACCTCTCCACCATGTCGGTGGCTAGCCTTTAGATTGCTGGCGCACACCCCAGGCCTTTGGCCAGGGTATGCGGTCGCTACTCTCCGTAGCCTATTTCTGAGACGTGTCGTGCGCGGGGTAGCTGTACATTGCCGTCTAGACCTGATGAAAAATGTCTGTATGTTGAATCTTAGAAATGTAGGCTGTAGAAATTGTCCATGCTATGTTGCATGTTGCGAGAAACAGAGGTTGCTGAGATATTTGAATATTCGTCACTGAGATTGCACATAATTTCTTTTCACTTATTCACACACATATATAATTGTTTAGTGAAAACTGTAGGTCAAAATTGTACATAAAATGCCAAAAATAATTACTACATGCTATGCTAAGCTATGATAATAGTATATAGTAAATCGACCTGGGTGAAAAAAAAATTTCACACAAGTCGAAAAACACATGCAAATATTGGCAATGTTTCGCAATAGCGCAGCTGTCAAGTCGAATATTTCTTTATTTATGTAAGTTTTTATTCTACAGAAATCGACTATCATGAGAAAATTTCGTTCTCAAACTGATAGGCTAAATGTGACTGCGATAAAAAACAGCTACATTTATTTTAGAAAAATATTTTAAAGCGTGACTGACAGTAGTCTATGCGGATTGATGATATAGTATATCATTTCGTTGAAAAATGATTTCTGTGGTGAACATTCCACTTTTTTTTTATATGGTACGCTCATCACCGAGTCCTTCTTAATAACGTCCGAATCAATCGCTCGCTTCGTTTCCTTGTCTGACGTATAAATCGGCTGTCGTCGTAGCGGTTGCGTTTATTTGGTCTGTGGTGGGTGTGTGTATGGTGTATGATCGGTTACTGCTAACATGTGCAGCAGGCAGCTCGTTGCTGTGTGCTTGGGCCAGCGTGCATGTATCTGTGTGTACATATAAAACTGAACAGCAGCCGCGTCTCGCCTCACATTAGCATATTCATGATCTACTCCGTGCCCAAATAAGGCGCTAAAAGTAAGGTAGAGCAACGCCAAACACCAGGGGCGTTTCGACGTGAAAAAATTATACTATGACTTTATCAAAATCTCGCACAACTTGTGCTATAATTTCCCTTCCGAAACTGCTTATTTACATTTCTTCTTTTTTAACAGTTTTAAAAAAGAAAATTTATATGTATTAAATTTCTTTTATTATTATTTGAGACTAGACCGTGTATAATTTGAACACATGAATAGTCTGCTCCACCAAATCAAAATGGCGGCCTAATTTATGCTAATGTGATGAGGCGACACAGGTCCACTGTCCAAGTGCATGCCGGTTATGGCGGGACACGTGTTTGCACACGGCGGGCGATTAGCTAAGCAAGGGGAACCAGCGTCCAATATGGCGCTCACTTACCAAATACATCTATAACAATCAGCATCCTCTGAAATAACGTATTGTAATAATAATAAAATATTGACCTACGGTCCTGGGAATATATTTAACAGACCAAATAGGACCGTTTATTCACATTCATTTAGGCGAACAATTTTATTTGGCCCTAATCCTAATAAAGGTTATCTGAGTCGAAGCGATATTTTTTATAATTTTTTGTCGATTTTTACTGAAAAATCGAAAAATAACGAGGCATCTTCTATGGACTTTAAAATCGAGTCACCCAATTATGGCGATCAACGATAAAAAGGAGTTTTCGAAAACACCCACCTCCTACTCGCCTACAGTGGCATTAATAAGATGAAAACATTTTAAAAACTCTTACTTTTAAAGGATATAGACTAGGTCTATGAGAAAAATTTTCAGGGTTCTTATAGAAAAACCGACATGGTCGCCATCTTGAAAAAGCGCCAAATACGTGGAATTCAGTCAAAAATATGAAAATTACGCTGTTTTTGACGTAAAAAACGTACTTCTCCTCTGATAACTCTTTCTATCTAGTTTAAACTGGCATATTAATATGACCTACAGCTTTCACGTACCTTGGCGAAAAAAATGCTCATGATTTTAATATTTAAATAAAAAAACTATCCTTGAAAACAGCGGTTTTCAACTTGATGCTTGGTGAAAACACTGTTGCGTTCTTTATCAGTCGTCAGGGTCACCAGTATGGGCGAGTGAGGAACGTCGGGGGCTCTAGTATGGGCGTGTGGGGTGGTCACCTGCGTGAGAGTAGCGTGTTGACTCGTCGAAGGGTGAACACTCACCATCATATCGTAAACTTCATCTTTCCCCGTCGGGTCGACGGTTCTGATTAACTCACAAAACTCCACTTCTGCTTATCATATTTATTGGTCTAGACATTGAATAACAGCAACGTACAACCCCGCGCACGACATGTCTTAGTTAAACTCCGAGCGGACGACCAGCGGCACGTCCGCAGTCGCTGAGAGTTCTATCGTAAGTGCGGGAAAAGTACTACGGCCGCATGGGATTCGGCCCCATGCACACGGCACCGAAGTACCAAAACGAGGCATTCATCCACAGTCTCACCCCGTCCGGGAGAGTGGGGACGACTGCCCCAGTAAACAAGCGAAGTAGGGATCCTACAGACATATACAATGTATATGATGTTAAGTAGACAATGATTTGCGGTGACAAACACAACATATATGATTTTTAAGTTGACATATACAATGTATATGATGTTAAGTCAACATTGAATTGCGGCAACATAAATACTATTTTTATTGATTTTAAAGGTGTAGTCAACTGTTAAAATTCACGGGACAAGGGTCCCCCAGAAGGCAATAGTGCCCGTGGGTAGGCCAAGTCCCTATTCCATAATAATACTAAATATGCGTTTCATACCTAAAGCCTCATTAAGAGCAAGTACTCAAATCACAGCAAGCTCATATATACTTGAGCGACATCTATGAGTTTATAATTCAAAGATCTTGGCCCTTACTCCTACTTGGTTGCTTGCTTGCAAACAAACTGACTGTATTACTGCCGGGATGTTGAAACTGCTTGACCCAAGCTTGTATTGACATGCCCAGTAAATACAAAACATTTGTATGACTTTATGCAATGTTGGACCAACGTCGAAGACGGTGGGCCGACGTTGTATAAATGGTATACAAATGTCTTGTGTTTGCTGGGCAGGCGGACTTTCTCTCAAACATTGTACATTTATTCAATGTTGGTTCAATGTTGGGCCAGCGTCGCAGACGTTGGCCTAGCATTAAAACAGCATTGGATCAATGTCCCGTTTAAGTAGTATCTTGTAATCAGTTCAGTGGCTATATTAATGCCGTCAATCTGTACTCAATAGGCTACTGTTGGCCTACACTTGACCGTCCCAGGCATGCGCGTCTTGCAGTTGAATCATTCTTTAAGTGAACATATACAATATACAAGGTATATGACGTTAAGTAGACAATGATTTGCGGTGACAAACACTATATGATTTTTAAGTGGACATATACAATGTATATGATATTGAGTCGACATTGATTTGCGGCGACATAAATACTATTAATATATGATTTTAGGTGGACATATATACAATGTATATGATGTTAAGTCAACAATGATTCGCGGTGATATAATTACTATATATTTGATTTTTTAAGTGGAACAATACAATATTTATGATGTTGTGTGGACATTGATTTGCGGCGACATAAACACTATATATTAGGTCTATATGATAACATATGCTAAGGATTCCAGTTATACACAGGCATATTTTTAATTATGCATGCATTTTAAATGTTCACCTGGCCACTAAATTACTGCACAATCTAATTGAAGCAGTAGTGTATGGTTGCATATGTTTACAAAGTGGAATTTTTTATTATTATTAAATTAACTCATATTTTCCCAACAAAATCGTTGTCAGGAGTCGCTCCTAATCGGCTAAGACGCATGATCCATCATATTGATATTCCAGTTTTTAAAAATACTTATTCTTCACCTGGTGGCCTGTTGGAGAGGAAAAACTATTGAAAATTTGAAAGAAATATATCAATTAAATATTGGTGTACCGCACCAACACAGTTCGAGATGATGCATCCTATTAATGTCGAAAATAGCTTACTCGCCAAGGTATTCACCAGAATCATTACTGAATATTTGAAATGCATCCATCAAATTTGATGCTGACGAAATGGCTGTTGAGAAGCTATTCTCTATGTGAAATCATTTAACTAGGAACTTGTCCGGAATAATTTTTCAGATGTCATCTTGTAAAATATCGCAAAGGGATCTAATGCGAACACACTTCACATATCCAACCCGGACCAATGTTGTCTGGCAACCGGCGGTTGCAATTGCAATGAAGGGCCCTTCAATCAATATAATCGACTATGGCCCTGGCTTCAGACAACCTTGCGCATTAAAAAAAATGGCCAAAGTGAATAAATTTTCATAGAATAAAAAAATGGCTAATTTTTTAATATTCAGTAGCAATATGAATAATTCGTTGACATCCACCCAATTTGAATGTCGCAAATGTCATCATCATCAACTTGATTTTTGTTTCAAAATAAACAATACTACATAAGTCCAGGAGCTCCGCTACGAATTAAAATTTGATTGAAGCGATTTTGTGTAGTCCTCAAGGCGCAAGACAACTAGGTCTAAGAGGCTCAGTCTAAGAGCAAGATAAGAACAAGCCTATCGAGGTAAATAATGCCGATTTTCAGCCATTTTGAATTCGAAAGAGGTAAAAATTTCTAGGGTGCATCCTCCCCCGAAAACTCACATTTTGTTTTATAGTAATGGTCTAGCCATCTAGCACGGCTTACCAAATATCGCCCATGTGAAAGTGAATAATGGCCGATAGGCGGCCATTTTAAATTTGATCAAGTCGAAATTTTTCAAGATGCATCCTCTCTTGAAATCTCACATTTTGTTTTATAGTTATGGTCTAGCCATCTGGCACGGTTTACAAAATAACGGCCATGAGAAAGTGAGTAATGACCGATAGGCGGCTATTTTGAATTTGATCGATTCGAAATTTATCAAGATGCATCCTCTCCTTAAATCTCACATTTTGTTTTATAGTAATGGTCTAATTACCTATGTCATGGGTCTACGGCAATTATTAATACTTTTATGTTTGCAGTGAGGGGGTCGACTTTTGACGTCAGAATCTGAAGTCTACAGGATCGACTTTAGACGTCAGAATCTGACGTCTACAGATTCTGACGTCAAAAATCGATCCCCGCGCTGTAAGGATTAAGTTATTATATAGTCACTTAAATAATTGTTCCGGTCTTTGCATCTTCCTCTGCAAGGCTGGCTATTCCTGAGGTCGTAGACCGACCTTGATGAAACAGGGTTGAATCCGCCTATTGGAGTGGGGACTTTCAAAAAATATTTTTTCTGTTTGACCCAAGTTTGACCTCTGGCATGAGTGTTGTTTTAATGTGGGGCCACTGTCTACGACACCGGCCCTACATTAAACAACACATGTCTGCTGGCCGAGTAGCTCACCGGAAACGTCTCAGACACAGACCACCACATCTCACCGCAAAGTGCATGAGGGTTGAATTAATGGTGAGCCAACGTCGCAGACAGCGGGCCAACATTAAAAAGATATTTTTTGAAAAACTAATGAATATTCAATATCTAAATCTCCCTCCCTACCCCAATAGGTGGATGGTATGGCTAATTCAGCAAGGCTTGGCCTGACGGCCTCGCTGTGTCAAGACTTGCTGCCAGGAGGATGGGTCTTTGCAAAGAGGCATTAAAGGTGTAGTCAACTGTCAAAATTCGCGGGACAAGGGTCCCCCAGAAGGCAATAGTGCCCGTGGGTAAGCCAAGGCCCTATTCCATAATAATACTAAATATGCGTTTCATACCCAAAGCCTCATTAAGAGCAAGTTCTCAAATCACAGCAAGTTCATATATACTTGAGCGACATCTATGAGGTAATAATTCAAAGCCCTTGTCTTTTGCCCCTACTTGGTCGCCTACTTGCAAACAAACTGACTGTATTACTGCGGGCATTTGGAAACTGCTTGACCCCCAACCTTGTATTGTCACCCAGTAAACACAAAACATTTGTATGACTTTATGCAATGTTGGACCAACGTCGAAGACGTTGGGCCGACATTACATAAATGTCATACAAATGTCTTGCGTTTACTGGGCAGGAGGAATTTCTCTCAAACATTGTACATTGTTGGTTCAATGTTGGGCCAGCGTCGCAGACGTTGGCCTAACATTAAAACTGCATTGGAGCAATGTCTCGTTTAAATAGTATCTTGTAATCAGTTCAGTGGCTATATTAATGCCGTCAATCTGTACTCAATAGGCTACTGTTGGCCTACACTTGACCGTCCCAGGCATGCGCGTTTTGAAGCTGAATGATTCTTTAAGTAATAATTCTACAGCTGGGTATCACTAGCAAAGACTCGGGGCACTCCGTATTTTTTTTTAATTTCCGCCCAAAGATAAATGGGATTAAAGTAGATAAAATACATTTCTAGAGCACTTAAATTCTCTGGGACCCGAGGTAGTAGGCGCGACAAACCAAAATCATCCAATTTCCGTATTTGCTAATTGGACTATCTAATAATTAGACAGGCATATAGGTGTTTTGTTGAAATACTTACTTAATTTGTCATAAATATGTACGCTACATACAAAAGGGGTATTTTGGAAAGCAAAATTGAACTATTTATGATATTTTCACATAACATCAAGTTAGGCGACATTACCGGTACTAATGATTATTTAATCAGGCTAAAATCATCAAAAATTGGTAATTTTATTTTGGCTTCTTAATATGACCATATGATATTATTTTATTATTATTATTTTAGCTAGATCGAGTCGCTTTAAAAACAGGATATATTGTAATTATCATGTTAGCTACTGAAGTAGCTAAAATTGTGAAAAAATTACCAAAAGGTCATGTTGTCAATTTTTCCCATAACAAAATTATGCTTTTGTAAAGCGATTTTCCAATTAAAAATCATTCACAAGTCTTGATACAGCACAGATAAGGAACTGGTTTCCACCAACAAGAACCCTGCGGTGCTGTAAGTGCATTGAGCTATTTTAAATAAAAAAAGTATAAATAAAATGAAATGAATGAAATGACTGTATGTAAAATCAAAAGGTAGATATTTGTAAACTCGGCACACGTATAACATACCCTTTTTATTAGTGTTTCACTTGATAACAAATTGCAGCTTGCCTGTTTTATTCATTTGCACATGTTGACATATTGGCACTGACATGAATGAGACTGTAGACCCCTACACACACAGTATTATCCTCGCGTACACAGTATTATCCTCGCGTTTACAAACTAGTTATCTTATTATTTATAACTCATGATTTACTTTAGATTCGCATGTAATCTATCGTAATATACTATTATATGTTTAATGTTGTGAAAATTATTTAACCCTTGTCCTGCTGAATTGTTTCAATTGTATTTTTTGACATTTAAAAGTGGAATTGCTAACGCAATTTCCAGCTTCAAAAGACGAAACGTGTTATTATTTTTTGAAAATATACATCTTCTACAGAGTTATTTGACTAACTGGACATCTACCGCAAGCTATGGCTATCCAATATCAGTGACTTATTATTCTGTTTAACTCTTACAACGCTGAATTATTTTTGTTCAACCCCTTAACCGCCGGTGTCGCATATATTCGGGTTTTCATTTTATATTCACACATTAAGTACCACCTTTAAAACATATTAAAGACACAATGTGACATCAATCAGCAAGATTTGAAAAGAGTTGACCTCCATTTTGTCAAATCTGAATAATTTTCATTCACTTGAAGTTGTGGATCGCGTCAGCGAGACACAACTTCGAGTGGGTGAAAATTCAGATTAAATAATTTGGCGGTTAAAGGGTTAAACACTGGAGACTAAAGGTTTTTTTCAATTTGAAATTATCATAGATGTCTTAGTTATCTCTTTCCGATTCATTTGAATACCTAAGTTATGGGTCTACGGCCAATATAAATATGTGTACTCTTACAGTGCGGGAGTCGACTTTAGTCGTATGAATCTGACGTCTATTGACGTCAGATTCTGACGACTAACGTCGATCCCCGCACTGTGAGGGTAAAAATCGCCAAAAACCGTATAGGCCCCATATTAGCAAGATATAAGCGTCCCGACGGTCATAAGCGCGTACATATTGTTATAATCTTGTAATAAAAATGATAGTGACCTCTTCTAAAGACGTCATGTCAGCGGAGGCATTAGCAGGGTAAGGTTAAATTTACATGCACGACACATATTATGTTGTGTTTACACTCTTTGGAGAAATCATCGATTATTTCAATGAACAGCTTTATAGCAAACAAGCCGGCCCCTGTAGGCTGGCGCACCTATGAAAACAATATCGACTGCTGGCGATATAGCCAATAATATCACTGCGAAACAAGTAAACTTGACCGCGCAACCAGAGAAAGAGGAGGTTCAAATAACTAACTGTTAATCTGGAATTTTGCCGTGAATATATCCTGGTACGTGACTTTACTACATGTATGTTCGCTTTATAAGTCTATAAGTTTAGGTCTCCAATAGATAATCACAGCAGGCGTTTTCTAAAATATTCTGTATGATATAATGCATAGATACTTCACATGTGTATGGTATCTGGGGATCTCTATTTATCTGTCTCACACCAGATCACCATTGGCAATCTCTGAGTGAGGCAATTATTATGTCAGTGAAATGGAATTATAATTACATATATATTGACCTTATCTCGATAATCATGACTAGTTTGGTTTTTTTGTCTTTTATTTAGTAGCCGATCAAACCACTGTAATTGTAAATGAGTGTTTAAACATCAAGATTTGCAAATATTTGGTCTAAAAAGAAACAAATATGAGTATTTTTCACCCATTTGAAGTTGTGGGTCGCGGTAGCGAGACACAACTTTATGTGGTGAAAATTTAGGTTTTTTTATTGAGGGATTAAATAAAGTTACATTTCACATGTAATAAACATGAAGCAAATTAAAAATTTTAGTAATCATTATCGGGCGCGTAAAAAATAGAAATCTCACATACCATACCATTACGTATCAGTAACTGTATATTACAAATATTAAACGTCTGAAGGCACTCGATAAGAGTAGGGCAGATAAGGCTTTGGGTTCGTTCAGTCGCAGGATTGCCATAACCAGCAGAAAGCGATGCAAAGCAGTATTCACTCACTCAGTTCTCCAAAACAGAGAAAAGGTAGAGTAGGGCTGATGCACGAGACTCTTCAATTCCGTCAATTCAGAAGTTCCGCCTTGCAAAACCAAAAAGCAGTATCTGCTTACTTTTTCAGGTAAACTGTTGCTGCCTTTTGGCTTTGTAGATGTGGATTACAATGTTACAACTGCAGCTAAAATTAGGCAGTCAGTCAGAGACTGCGAAACCTCGCCAAAATTAATTGATGGTTCCTTGTCCCGATACGAGACACACCTCTGCATGGCAAAAGTTTAACCCTTTAACCGCCGGCGACGAATATTTTCGGGTTTTTATTTTTATTGGCACATTAAGTACCACCTTTTCAACACGTTAAAGATAAAATGTGACATCAATCAGCAAGATTTGAAAACAGTTGACCTCCATTTTGTATAATCTGAATTTTTTTCACTCACTTGAAGTTGTGGATCGCGTCAGCGAAGCACAACTTCAAGTGGCCGTGCGGGGACCGACTTTAGTCGTCAAAATCTGACGTCTGCAGACGTCAGATTCTGACGACTAAAGTCTGTCCCGGCACTGTAATGGTTAAGCATAATGTTTAATTTACAGAGCGAAGATGAAAGAGACAAATGAAGTAGCTCCTGAGCCGACTAAGAGGTCTGAGGTTCCACCTGATGACGAGCCACCGCCACCCTACAGTTACCAAGCGCCACCTACAGGTATGTTAGCGCTCAATGGGTTAATCCTTGCCAAGCTATTTAATTTGAATTTTTACAAAACTGAAGTTGTGTCCCGCCGACGCGATCCACAACGTCGAGCGGGTGACAGTTGTTTAGATTTGACAAAATGGAGGTTAAAGATGTTTAAATTTTTGCTGATTTATGGCACGTTTTATCTTTAACATGTTTGAAATGTAATTAGTAATTGTAATTACGTTACTATTTTTTATTAATTTCTTTGTGATTTTGGAAGAACCCGAAATAACTGAATGTGATATAATATCCATCGGCTGAACTTGGTACCGGCTTTTAACTGGGATTTTAACTGGTAGAAATTCTAACCAAATTCATTTATGCGAAATAGAATTGTTGAACTCATCTTTATGGATGTATTATGACTTCCAAAACTGCTTGTTACAAATTATTTTTTTACACTTATTGATCTTTATTGCCTATATCGGACGCCTTGAACAAATTCCCTAATTAGTAATTAAAATCAAACCTAATTTCGTGACCTATTAATATTTTATGTAAAAATCAAGTTTGTCTAAACAGTGAGTAGTGGGCGTTTAAGGAAAACTTGAAAAGCATCCTTAATTCAGAATCAAATGTTCTTTATAATTACTCTGAAAATGAAATATTTTGATTTTGATAACAGTACAGTCCATTAACATCTTAAGTATTGCATGTATCACTTATTTAAGAGACCCATGAAATAATTAAGGTTTTTCTGAGCTTGTTTCATAGTAGACCAATAATTGTCAAAATAAAATTTACCACAGTTTTTATATTTATCTTTGTGAATACTATTCCTAATGGAAGATTTATTTTAAATCACCAATTGAAATTATTTTAACCCTCAAACTGCTAAATTTTAAAATTTACATTTTTTTACTCACTTGAAGTTGCGTCTCGCTACCGCGACCCACAACTTTAAGTGGGTAAACATTACATTATATCTGTATAATTTAAATCAAAATAAATGCCAATCTTGCGAATTAAGTACTCATTTCTCTTACATGATTTATTTTTTTGAAGGAAAAACACACAGGTCAAACACGGCTATGTACGTGATTATTAACACCTTAACCCTTACAGCGCGGGGATCGACTTTTGAGGTCGAAATCTGACGTCTGTAGACGTCAGATTCTGACGTCTACAGTCGATCCCCGCACTGTAAGAGTAAAAATATTTATAACATATGTATTCAAATGCAGCAAAAAAAGCTAACTAAGACATCAATGATGATTTCAAATGGAAAATAACACATTAGTCTCTATGGTTTATACAAAAGTAATTAAACTACTTTAAATAAGTAATTAAATTATTTTTGTTTAAACCATTGAGATTAAAGAGGATTTTGTTCCATTTGAAATCACCATAAATATCTTAGTTGGTTCTTTCCGGTTAATTTGAATATCTTTGTTACGGGTCTACGGCCATTATAAATATTTTAATTCTTTCAGTGGGGATTGGCTTTATACGTCAGAATCTGACGTCTAGAGACGTCAGACTCTGACGTATAAAGACGGTCCCTGCACTGAAAGGGTCAAGAGTTACATATGTTATTGTCAGCAGATCACATAAGCCATTCATACTGTTGTTGTAGTGGTTGCTGCACCAGGTGGTGGACAACACACTACGTCTGGGGGTCAGGCTGGAGCTGTGGTGGTTCAGCAACAACAGCCGACACTGGTCGCCCCGGCTCCCCAGGCCGTGCCATCTACCTCACAGCCTCCTCAGGTCGTGTCATCTACCTCACAGCCTCAACAGCAAGTGGTGTTTGGTATTGATGGATCAATTGTAACACAACAGCAGCAACCTCAACAACAACAACAGTACCAACAGCAACAACAACAACAGCAACAACAACAAGAACCACCAGGATATGAGGAAAAGGCAGGCCCACCAGCGGCACAACCCTCGGATTCGGTACCCCCAGAACCGGCACAACCAGCACAACAGCAGGTGGTGGTGATGATGCAGGGTCCGTCTCCACAAAGAAATTATGGCAATATGAACTTCACCCCCAAGCAGCCCCCACAACATTCAACATGCTACCGTATTTTCTGTTGCTTGATTTGCTGAGAACACTCTTTCAGCTCCCCTGAGTAGCCCGGTTGTGCCGCGTACCCTTTCAGTACGCAGGTGTATTGACTATAATTGACAACCTGAAATATATTTGTATAAACCTTGGAGACTAAAATCAATTTGTAATCACTATAAATGTTTTAGTTAGCTCTTTCCTCTTCGCTTGAATATACCTCTGTTATGGGTCATCAGCGGTGATTATAAATATTTATTTCTTACAGTGCTGGGGTCGATTTTGGACGTCAGCCAGAATCTGACGTTCAAAATCGATCCCCGTGATATAGTCAATCCTCGCGCCGAAAGGGCTCAGCACGACTATAAGCGTTTTCAATCTGTCTTGTAGGCGATCACATCACTGTTATTGGGAATGAGATGAGCGTTCAAACATCAGGATTTGCGAACCAGAGTAACCCTACGAATGCATATTATGTAATATGTAAATGCCATAATGTAACTAAAACTTTGGTCGCAAAGACTACAGCAGTTCAAGTGGTAACAATTAGGTGGTAACGTTTAGAACAGTTTAATAACAGTTGCGAAAATTTGATACTGCACATAATGATTTGTAGCCAACTTCTACTCTGCTACAAATAATCAATATTCAGAAAATATATAAAATAAGACATGTCAAACATAATAGTTCTTTCAATTCAAGGCTTAGAGTGGAAATAGCAGTTGAATATTAAAATGTAAATGGAGCATCTTGTTTAAAATTATGATTTCATATCATTTGTTCATCTAAACGTTTTTCTCGTAGGTTTTAAAGGTGTATTCGTAGGGTTACAAATTGATATTTTATTGAAAAATAAGGCTATTAATTAACATAATCTTTGTGTTATAAACGATTTGTATCGATAACTAACATTACTTTGACAGCCACATTAATAAACAATCAGAGAAGGATGGAATAAAGAGTTTTTTAGCAACAAGGTGCGCGAGAATCACGAGAATAATTTATTTATTGTTAGTCACTGAATTAAAAGTCAACCTAAAAAATATACATACATATATACATATATCATTCACTTGTGAAAGGTATTTGACAGATAGAGCTACAATGCACACAAAAATGTAAAACTGGTTGCTCTACGTCGATTCAAAATGCTTATAACAGCTTTGTTTGTAGGGTTACGCTGTCATTTGTAGGGTTACTCTATCTAGGTGGGCTATGAAAAATCATCACAATACTGCAATTTTGACGGCTCATTATATTATTTAAACACATGTGTGTTCTTCCGTATGATACTGCTCAATATCTAATAGATTTACCACGCTATAATGAACTTCACATAGACCATTGAACAAAATATCTAATTTGTCAAATAATTTTATGTATTTCCAACTGGTGAAGTCAGACAGTGATTATGTCGCTATTGTATAACACACGTTTTAAAATACCACTTGTTTTGGCTTGCTTGTATATATTGTTTTTGAAAAATATCGTGTTTTTAGATAAAGGTCTCGCAATGCCAATTAAACACGTATTGTGTTATACAACATAGAAGCTATTTGTGAAATTGGTAACCCTACGAATGCACACAGTGGTGAACTCTTTTAGATGCTAGATATGTTTAAATTAGTATTTCCAATATTTGTAATACACAAAAGAATACACGTTAGATATATTTTTAATATGATGTATAACAAAGTATATTAACAGTAAATTAGCCTTTGCATTGGTAAGTTAAAATAATTTTTCAAAGTTTTAAAAACGTGTTTTTTATTTTGTGGATATTTATTAGCTTGTTGAGTTTTACACCTTATAAGTGCTCACTATGATGTTAGATTTATTCTTGGCCTGTTTTACAATGAGAGCAATATATATTTTTTAATCATTTAACGTTATTCTCTTGTAGATAGTAACCCTACGAATACCTAGCATTTGTGTAACCCTACGAATGACAATATCATCAGTCTCTGGTGGCTCTTCTATTACATAAGAATATTTTAAATGATATTGTCCACATATTGCCATGTCATGACATGATAATGCATCATAGATATTCAATTAACTCCTGTATTCTCCACACATACACAGTGAAATATAGCACTGTGATAATTTGTAGGATATCTTAAAAATTAAAACATTGCTAACGTTTCAAGATATCTATGTTAACCACTAAAATCTGACTGTCACGTACACTGTACCTTGGTTATTCTGTTAGACAAGGTGGTAAACCCCATGTCCTTTCATAGAATTCCACAGCTGCCATTTCTTTATTTAAAATTCGTAGGGTTACACATTTGAAAAAAACCCCGTAGTGTTCAATGGAAAAAATTAAAAAAATGGTATAATTTTCTGATACGTTACCTTGCCCATATTATACATTGGTACCACAAGTGTATTCAGAGAAAAGAGCTTGTGTTAATCTGTAGTAGTATTCGTTTTATAGAACATGAAAGCGCATTTGTATGGTTACAAAAACGCACTTTAAATTATTGCACCTATTTTGCTATTACCAACATTATTTTGTGGACATGCTCCACAATGAATTCGGCTTAGCAAATAAACAGCAAGCACAGCTAAGGTCATAGATATAATGTGTAAAATATTTATATTGTGCAATATTGATTTACTCAGATATCATAACACAAGCTGTATTCGTAGGGTTACATGAGTTTTAAATTTTCAAAAAATATGAATTAAAAAAATTCAAATTTACAAAAGCGAAAAAAGTGTTGGCTATTGATTAGGTGCAGGTGCCGCGCTTTAGAATGCGTAATATAAAGGCGCTGTTTATTTTGAATATTGAGAAAATGAACTTTTTCAAAATAAGGTTCAAATGCATCACTTTCGTGGGAATCGACCATATATATATATATATATATATCCATTTCAAAATGACATAGCCTTTGTGATACCGATTATTGCTAATATAGCACTGATGTCGATTATTTCAGTATGTCTATGCGTCTTGCGTATCCAAAAGCAGTTTGTATGTGTTTCTTCGTATCCAAATAGTATTGTTTTTAATGCATCTAAAACTGTGACATTGTGTTTTTGTTGCGTCTAAACCTCTAACAGTGTATTTTTAATGCATTCTAAATCTGTGACATTGTGTTTTTAATGCATCTAAACCTGTGATATCGTGTTTTTAATGCATCCTAAATATGTGACATTGTGTTTTTAATGCATCTCAACCTGTGACATCGTGTTTTTAATGCATTTAAAGCTGTGACATGTGTTTTTAATGCGTCCTAAATCTGTGACATTTGTGTTTATGCGTCTTAAACCAGTGGCATTGTATTTTTAAGACATCCTAAACCGGTGACAATGTTTTCAGCGCGTCCTATATCTGTGACGTGGTGTTTTTATACGTCTGAATTGTGACATTGTCTTTTTAATGCGTCTTAATTGTTTTAAATGCGTCCTTAACATGTGGCATTGTCTTTTTAATGCGTCTTAGACTGTGAAATTGTGTTTTTATTGCGTCTAAGCCTGTGACATCGTGTTTTTAATGCATCCTAAATCTGTGACATTGTATTTTTAATACATCCTAAACCTGTGACATTGTGTTTATAATGGGTCCTTAGCCTGTGACATTGTGCTTTATTGCGGCCTAAACATGTGACATTGTTTTAAATGCGTCCTTAACCTGTGACATTGTGTTTTTAATGCGTCCCAGACCTTATTTTTAATGCGGCTCAAACCTGTGACATTGTGTTTTAATGCGTCTTGAGGTGTGATATTGTGTTTTTAATACGTCTTAAATCTGTGACATTAAGTTTTAAATGCGTCGATCTCAAAAAACTTGACATTGTGTTTTTAATGCGTCTCAAACCTTATTTTTAATGCGTCCTTAACCTGTAACATTGTGTTTTAATGCGTCTTAAACCTGTGATATTGTGTTTCTAATGTATCCTAAACCTGTGACATTGTGTTTTTAATGCGGCTCAAACCTGTGACATTGTGTTTTAATGCGTCTTAACCTGTGATATTGTGTTTTTAATAAGTTTTAAACCTGTGACATTGTGTTTTTAATGTTTCCTTAACCTGTGATATTGTGTTTTTAATGCGGCCTAAACTGTGGCATTGTCTTTTTAATGCGGCTCAAACCTGTGACATTGTGTTTTAATGCGTCTTAACCTGTGATATTGTGTTTTTAATACCTCTTAAATCTGTGACATTGAGTTTTTAATGCGTCGATCTTTCAAACTTGACATTGTGTTAATAGACAATCCCGGTCACAACGCCCCCCCCCCTCCCCCATTTCATTTTTAAAGGTCGACAATGACTAGAATATGTGTGAATCCATTGATCCCAATCTACTGCCTTAACAATAGACTGCTGTCACCGGTGTATTTTAAAATGTTGTGAAGATTCAGGTTTAATTCCGGTACCCTCACCAGATGGCCCTATAAGCTAACTTTAGTTCATTCACTCATCCCAGTAAAACAAGACATGTGTGTAGGCCTACTACTTGTACATTGTTGGACCAACGTCGTGTTAAACAAGAATCGGTGGAATAAGAATTCCTAAGTCCTGATTGATAATCACACAGTATTTTTTCTGATTTTACATAATTTCCTAACTGTTTATGTACAGTTTTTTTCTACAATTTTTGACATTACAGTCAATATAGAAACGGGCCTGTAATGTCCTGGTTCTGACTTTGATTTTTTCTTATAAAGAGGAACAACCCTTGCTGTTTTCATATCATCGGGTATACGGCCTGAATATAAAAATAAATTTATAATATGTGCTATTGCACTACATATTTGATTTGCCCCATCATTGAGAAACCTAGCTGACAGCCCATCCAGACCAGTAGCTTTACTACTTTTTAACGCTGTCGTCTGCCACGCTATGTGATGCTCAATAGGTAATAATATTGTTAATTACCTATTAATATATATGTCCGTGTTTGTTAACAGTGTTATCTTTACTTGATCGCTGTGGTGGGACAATAATAAAGAATTCGTTTTTCTATGACTACTCGGCGAAAACAATGTTATACACTTTTCTTTAAATACTTTTTTTTTCTTTCTTTTTGACACACCCCAGCAGGCACGGGACGTTAACCTGGTGTTGAGTCGGTGTTGGGCCAGCGTCGAAGACGATGGGCCAGCATTGATTCGGCGTTTGATGGGCGTCTCGTGTTTTGCTGGAATGTTTTTTTTCATAATTGCTGCACACGTACTTTATTTACATTGTTATCTGGTTATGGGACATATCTGATGCCATGTCCCAGCCAACAGTATTATCATGTCTATTTTTTTGTTATAATTGAACATAGTACTGCATACTGTATATTTGGCGAATCCTAATAAATAAATAAATTAAATAAATATATAGGCCTAAGACCCGCTCCCCCATTGTATTAATGGGGACAACCTAGGAGGTCAAGGCTATTGAGTTTCACAGAATTAATAGTTCTCTTGACGCCAACAGTGCATATGCACATACTAATCACACGATTTATTTTGATTGTGCCAGCAATGCAGAGGGCGTGCCAACATTGAAACAACACCTCATCTTTGCTAGGAGGAGTCAAACACCTTTGATCGTTTGTTTCTGATGGACAGAGCAAGGACCTTGGTCAAGTGTCCGCGCTCGGACCGTGACGGCGATAATCACAGGCTGATGACAGATAATTAACCCTTGCGGACCTAGAAACCACATTAGACTACTCTTACTATTACTGTTACTAGCATTTATATTGCGCCTAATCTCGCCCATAAGCGCATTTTCAACGCCGAAAAAACAAATTTAAGCATATTATTAGACCTATCCTAGAAACAATCATTATATTTTATCGCACAATGTTTAGCCATAATAAAATAAAAATTTCTTTGTCTAAATGAAGCGAAAATAGCTAACTTAGACATGTATGATGATTTAAAATCGAACCAAGTTCCATGAATAATACAAAAAAAATTCAGCGCTTTAAGTGTTAAAAAGCTATTTATGGTATTAATGATATGCACACTAATAGTCTACCAGTCCATTATTTTATAAGTGTGGTATATTGAAGTTTATTGATGTGATTGGTTATAAAAGACTGATTGTTATGTTTAAAGTGAAATATAATTTATTGTCTATAGGAATACAATCATTATTTTCAATCAATTCCAATTCATACAATACAAGACAAAGTGACAAGACAATGCCCACCATGAAATCTAAGACAGTGAGTGTAGCTGGGGCTAAGATATGGAATTCCCTCGAAGCTAATATTACAACCATTAATAATGTGTAAATCCTATTTGTTAGATAAATATACAAATAATAGGCCTACTTGATTGACATAGATGTATTATTTCTCAATGTAAACACGGTAAATAGGAAGTGAACTTAGTATACGTCCTTGACTTCCTTTCAATAATTTGTGTGCAAAATTATGATTGTCTTTATTTTTAATATCACTATATAAGTTGATGTGTTTGTATTTTGTTTAAATAAACTATTTAGATTTGATTCGATTTGAAGAGTTAGAGGTGAATAAATATCCTCTGACTGATAGGGTAGAATGGACGTCCTGAAAATGGCTTATCTTTTTATTGCTGGTCCAATTACAATATTCATTAGTCGGTATCCCAGTGTCGTATATATAGTCCAGAAATAACAAACACTAGCAGTTCTTTCTGCTTCATTTGAATATCTTTATCATTGGTCCACGGCTGGTATACTTACTCTTGCAGTCTGGCGATCGACTTTGGACGTGAAAATTAGACATCAGATTATGACATTTAACATGTCAAAAGTCAATCCCCGCGCTGAAGGGTTTAAACATTCTGGAATCCGTCTATTTGCGGGCCTAGAAGCGCAACGGTTAATAATTAACAAATAAAAATACAAACTAGACCAATAGAACAGACTGTATGACATTGTAATACAATGTATCATGCGTCAGATAGATACTATAGGTGATTATCCTTATTTTAGGATGGCGCCTTTAACCTGCCAGATCGATGCGCTAATAAAACCACAAAACACACCATATTAACCCAATAATCTTTGTTCTGCTGCTTGTTTTATATTTTCGTCATTTGAAGCTGGAATTGCTAACGCAATGTCCAGCTTCTAATGACGAAAAATGTTTCAATTGCTTGAAAAAAAGTACATCTTCTAAACTGAATTATTAGACTAACTGAGCATATACCACATACTACATGTTATCGATTCCAGTAACATATTCTTTGTTTTAAAATCTGCTTGTTATCATTTATATGCGGGCGTAGCCGGACAAGGGTTAATCTCCACGTCACATCTATGCGCCATGTGATATATTTTGAACACTATTTATTAAATGAAAACAATCCTTAATAACAGTGTTTAAGGACATTGTTTAATTAATAATTTCAAATGAACATATTTTGTGACATATAAATATAAATTCCAACTAAATTCTAATAAATGGTATAATCCTTTGAAGACATTTCAAGCTATCATTTGAGATAATGATCTCAAATGATAGCTCTGGACGTCCTTAACGTCTTTAACCGCCGGGCCGATTTATTCTGGTTTTCATTTAATTATTACCACATTCAGTACCGCCTTTTCAACATGTCAAAGCCATAATGTGACATCAATCAGCACGATTTGAAAAGAGTTGACCTCCATTTTGTCAAATCTGCATAATTTTCACTCACTTGAAGTTGTGGATCGCATCAGCAAGACACGACTTCGAGTGGGTGTAAATTCCAATTGAATAATTTGACGGTTAAAGAGTTCAAGTGCTAAAATCCTTTCGTATAAACAATGGAGAACAAAGGGCTTTTTGAATTTGATATCCTCATAAATGTATCAGTTAGCTCTTTCTGATTCTTTCAAATATCTATGGTTATGTTATTAATATTTTTACTTTTAGAGTGCGAGGAATCGCATAAAATTGGAATTGCTAACGCAATTTCTAGCTTCAAATGATAAAAAATATAACTTTAGATTAAAAATAGACATATCCCAAATTAAATTATCGGCTTAACTGGGCATCTATCACAAACTATTCTATAAATTTCGGTGGCATTTCATTTGGTTTGAAACTAGCTTCAACCCGTGTAGGCCCATATACAGTCAATACAAGAGAAGGGTTATTACACTTTGGAATTTTGATGTATTCAGGACATTTTATATTAACTTTAAGCTGGACAGCGCAGCAGAAATCCACATCCCGGGAGGTGGCTATATCTCATTTGACACACGAAGTTGTTGCGACGTTGAATAAACGTCAATGACGTTGATTAAACATCGCAACAACGTCGTGGTGCCCAGTGGAAACGCTGGTCAATCAATTTTAAACACGATTAGCATGATTCCATTGCAACTGACCTGATCTAGGCCTCGCGTGTCACATGACTAATAATTGTTAAGGTCACGACCTTTTTTGTGCTATAGAGGTCGTTACGGCCTAGCCCACATGCAGGTGGTCAAATAAGCGGCGTCTTATTAATTCATTGCTTCCCAGCTCAACATGTATATGCCTGTGTAAGCCTATTACCGGTATTAATAAGCAATATTTGTAATTCTCTTATTGCTTCAAAAACAGTGTTTTCATTGTACGATTTGTATTAAAAGTTAATGGTGAATATTTTTGAAAGAATATATATAGGCGCTATATGTTATTCATTGTGAATTCTGTTGCCTGTACTTTTTGTGAACGTGCGATGTCAAAGTGTCCGCGAATACGCGGTTCTTTGTCCGAGCAACTGTTGTTGTGCAGAACAGAACAGAAACAGAAACTTTGTGGACACGAAAACCAGCGCAAAAACCGGCAGGCCCAAAATGTAACAGTTTTGACAGTTTTTGCGTTGCCCTTCACCATTCACGCTCGCCTTCGCCTATAGGCGCTACTATGTTTTGGCAATGAATAGTTGGTTTGATAACCTACGCGAAATCGTGCGTAGGGAGAGCAGACGATGTTGTTTTAATGCTGGTCCACCGTCTACGGCGCTGAGCCAACATTAAGCCAACATTGGGTCAGTGAATCGTGACTGCAGGGATACTTGTGCGAGCACCCAGACGTGCAAAGTTAAAAAGCAGTATCTGCATGCTTACTTCCCAAGTTAGCCTAAGCAATTACTGCCTTTTTGACTTTGCAGAGCAGGGACTCGTGGACGGCCAGCGAACAATGCCATTTTTTGCAGATTAGTGTTCGGTTTCAGTGGAGGGCCCAGTGGCGGCCGAAATATTCTCTAACGTAGAATGCGTCATTTAAGGCCTTTGGTTTCGAATAAAAGGCTGGCTGTGGCAGCTGTAGTGTGTATCAAACCATCAAAAAATCGGCGCCCCCCCCCCCGTCCGTCTGTCAATTAAATGCCTGCATTCGCCAGTGGGTTTATATATATTTAGGAATCGCAGCGCTATGTAGTGAGTGTATCATTCCCTGAGTACGACACACTACAACCCCTGCCCAGTAAACACAAACATTCGTATAACAATTGTACAATGTTGGACTAACGTTGAAGACGTTCAGTCGGCATTGTACAAATGCTATACAAATGTTTTGTGTTTGATGGGTGGATTTGTTTATTATACTAACCACGGTTATGTTTTGCTCCGCTGTCGGTGTTTTTACACTAGACCTACTCGCGATAATATGTGCGTCCTTGAGCTCTCGTAGTCGACTCAATGACGGAGACGTTGGCTGCAGAATCACTCCATGACTTTTATGAGAGATAAATCGCCGGTTATGGCCGAGATCTTAACCCTTGTTCTGCTGGAGGAGCACTCCTAACCCTTGTCAAGTAAGTTTCAAAACAAATGAAATGCTACGCAAACAGATTTTTATAATATTAAATATTTCTGGTAGATACCCAATTTTGGAGATTTTTCTATAGATAGGCATAGCAATAATTTTAATAAGTAAGATGTGTTAACAAAACACAATGCTTGAGGATAGGGCATTAATGATTAACCCTTGTGCTGCTGAAACTTCTGTTTTATTTTTTCGTCATTTCAAGCTGAGAATTGCTGACGCAATTCCCAGCTTGAAATGACGAAAAAATATGTTTAGGCCTATTTATTACAACTAAAGATACACATCAAATTGAATTATTTGATGAGCTGCATGAGCATCTCTCACAAACAATGTAATAATTTTCAGTCGTATTTTTTTTCGATTTATTTGAATTATTTTTGAAACCGTATAGCGTTAGCAGGGCAAAGGTTTATCCACCGAGTACAATGTTTTTTGTTTTATGTGTCATATATCCTGGTTTTAATTACTGGGTGTAAGCATTAGGTGTAAGTGCGCCCATATAGATACCACAGTGGTGCTGGCCCAATCAATATTAACAAACATTTCATGCATACTAGGCCTATATAGCACAGCCTGACGCGCCCCGACCCCTGGATGTACTCCGCGGTTTGACGCGACCCCAGGATGTACTCAGAGAAGGGAGTCTACAGCGCTGTACCGTCTGAAGGAATATAATATGACGAGGGAAATTCCAGAGCTGGGGAACTAACAGTGAGAGATGCAGGACACACCACAACGGGGCAGGTGGCACCGGGAGAGAAGAGAGGTGCAGTGAACAATGGTGATTTCAAAACCGTAGTAGCACTGTCAGATCATGATGAGGCCACTCACAGCGATGCTGGGCCTTCATCACCGTTCATATCTAGCAGCCACCTGCCATCACCTGGAGTCAGGTGGTTACGCTATCGTACTGTCACTGTGTTCTGCTACATGGCGTCAGCTGTAAGTAACAAAAAAAGAAACACACACCTTCAAATCCCAGATTATAACTGTTATACTAAGAAATGTTTGGTCCTTAAATGTCACAATTTAGAAATGCTATGACATAAATAAAATGTTATGATTTAAATTTCACATTTAGAAATGTTATGACTTAAATTTCACATTAATAAATGTCGTTACTTATCAGCAGCTTATACTTCACATTAAGAAATGTAAAGACTTGAAATTTCACATAGCCTATCCAAGCAGTCACTTGGAGTGTAATAATTCCGAGCAGTAATGGGCCAATCAACGGTGGCTTAATTTTGGGACAGCGTCCCAGACGGTGATCCAACATTAAACCACCGTTGGATTAGCGTGTCGTGTTTGTTGGGACGCAAACGTATAGAATCTCGGCTATAATCATGATAATATAAAATGGTGTATCTGCTACTTTGCCAATTGGCAGATATGCCCTTTCAGCTCTGATGGAATTATATATGATAAGTCACGAGTCTCTAACATATGTCAGAGTGGACACACTATAGTGGAATATCCTCATACGTGCTCGCACAATATATTATAAAATAATATCACACACACACCTTCATCAGGGCATGATTTTTAAAGAAGATATGTGTGTGTGCCAATTGTGTGTGTCTATATTGCTCATGTTGCTTGATTAACAGAATGAATAAATAAGCGAATGAATGAGTGAATGAATGAATGAATGAATGAATGAATGAATGAATGAATGAATGAATGAATGAATGAATGAATCAATCAATCAATCAATCAATCAATCAACAATCAATCAATCAATCAATCAATCAATCAATCAATCAATCAATCAATCAATCAATCAATCAATCAATCAATCAATCAATCAATCAATCAATCAATCAATCAATCAATCAATCAATCAATCAATCAATCAATCAATCAATCAATCAATCAATCAATCAATCAATCAATCAATCAATCAATAAATCAATCAATAACATGTCGTACAGTTGCTGCAATTTGTTTCAATTTTCACACCACAGGCGGCAGCGTTCTCTATGGTTGGTCCAACGCTGCCCAATTTGGAGAAATATCTCCAAACTGAAATAGCTGTTTTGGGACAAGGTATATCTGCACAAAATGCTGGCAGTCTTGTTGGTGCCATGGCTGTTATATTTTACTTCGATAAAATGAATTCTGGTGAGTTTTATGCCAAAACATAACTTTAATGCCAAAACAATTTACAAAAATGTTGCATTTTCGAAATTGCATGTATCTGTAAGATATGTGTTAGTCAATAATGGTTTATTTAATTAAGAGTTGCGCAGACTATTATTATCATGTTAATACCCTAACCAACTAAGATATTCACATGTGACATATTCGTCCCTCAGTGCCAACTTAAAGAATTATAATTGTAACTCTCTTGAATTTGTGTCTCGGTACAGCGACCCACAACCTCAAGTGAAAAGAGTTACATATATTTGAAGCCACGCATTACAATTTTCGTTGACGTGCACATTAATTTAATACACAAGAACCGCATTATATTATATTTTACTCAGATGATTCAAAAAGGATTTTGGCGTGGTTAATTGGCGGTTAAAAAACCTAATGTTTTGTTTTGAAATAATCATTTATATATTTTGTAAATTCGGTAATATTTATCAAAATATTACGCACTTTCCAGGTGGATACAGGATCAAGTTAAAAACTATTGTGTGTTTAATAAATGCATTTTTCTTGTTTTATAGAGTTGTCACTTTGTATTGCCACATTAGTGTTCTCCTTGTGTACTATGGCAGCCCCTTGGTGGAATGCCCCATGGTTTATCTTCATGATGGGCGTGAGGGGTGTCACAGGAATGGGCTTCAGCTTTGTAGGTCTGTCTAAAACTGTGCTTTTTAACAAACGTAAATCACCAGGACACAATTATTTTATTAGAACATGTCATATTTGTTTCTAGTTTGGACTGTATACGTTTTGTGCCAACGTGTAATTATAGTACTTGTGTATAACAATATGGTCTATTATAATTTGTGTTATTCATTTGACTACGAAGTGGGATATTTCAAACTGATAATTTTAATTTAGGTGGCTATGACTTTTGTGTACGATATACTTTGCAATCGATAGTGATTATAACTAATGTAATGATATATGTTATATTACGTCATGTACGCATGAAATATAGCACGTATTAAATATACCACTATGTTTTAACACTTGATGTTACTTTTTCTCTGAATATATTGCATACTGGTCTTTTTTACTGGATACTGGTAGTTTTATTTTCCATGTCATATCTTTTTTTTTATGTTACTTTTCTCTTGTTTGTTCAGGTATCACGTCATATTGCATGTTACTACACAAGACCAATCCTCGTCAGCAGTCAATAATGCAGACCACCTATGTCGCCTATGCCTTGGCCTCTACATTAGCGCCTTTCATTTCTAGTCCGTTCCTGTTGGATCTTACTTTGAACTATACGTCACATTCTAACAGGTCTAGCAGCTGCAACCAAACATGTGGGACATCAGGAGATTACATAATGGAAGGATCAAGAATCACTTTGTTAGATCTGAACCCTGATCTGTACGATGATAATCAAAACAACTCTGCTCACCAGAATTCAGGAGTGATACCAGAAGATGAAATAGACTTACGTCAAGTGTGCTATATCTATATAATATTTGGTGCACTGCTTTTTATACCAATCACCATGCTTTTAATATCTTTCTGTTTAACAAGAGACACATTATGGCATGGAAAAGTGGTGTTAGTTACCACACCTGATATAACTCGTGGTGATGTAGAGAATGTTACCAAATCTGATGTAAGTCGTAAAGAAGTAGAGATCGTTACCACATCAGATATAACTCGTAATGGTGCAGATATTGTTACCACATCTGATACAAATCGTAATGGTATAGATAATGTTACCACATCTTATATAACTCGTAATTGCGTAGATATTGTTACCACATCTGATATAACTCGTAATGGTGTAGATATTGTTACAAAACCTGATATAACTCGTAATGGTGTAGATATTGTAGCCACATCTGATATCAGTTGTAATGGTGTAGATATTGTTACCACATCGGATATAAGTGTACCTGGTGTGTTACCCACGCATATAAAGGTGATTATGTGGGGTGGTATGGCTGTCTACTGCTTTTGTAGTCGTGTATTACTCATTGTACCAGGTGATATCTTAGCTTCTGTGATGGTCAGTATGGTCAACTGGTCAGTCAGGTCAGCCTCGTGGCTTACTGGTACATTCTGGTTTGGGAATCTCACTGGGAATATTCTTGTGGCACTCACATCGTTTCTCCTGAAAACGCCATTTATTTTAAAAGCCTGTGTTGTCCTGACGTTTACGTCATTCGTCACCCTTTGTTTTCTCACAGTGCTGCCTGAGTGGTTGATATGGATGACCACATTTCTAGCTGGTATGGCACAATCACCCATGTTTCTGGTCTTATTAATATGGGTGGCAGAATACATACCCACCAGTGGCTTCTCAACTGGCATTTATTTCTTTATTGTATCTTTAGGAGGGACTATTGCTGCAGCTGTAGTACCTTCCATATTTAAGCATGTCACACCAACTGTTGTACTGCTTTTTCCAATGATATCAGCCCTTTTAATGTGTTTAAGTGTAGTAGTCATGATGACCACATCGTGGTTGTATAAAAAGAATCGGAGGAAAAAAATAGCAAATTAACCCTTCATCCATCAAATTATCTTATTTAAAGTTGCACATACTTAAAGGTCTGTCTCGCTACAGCGACCCACAACTTCAAGTGGATGGCATGTCACATGTTTACCTTGATACAAAATATTTGCAAATCTTGATGTTTAAACTTTCATTTCATTTTCAATAGCTGTGATTTATCCTGCTGATAAAACTGACTAAAAAAATTGGCGTGCTTAGAGCTCAAAGGGTTAACAAGGTAGAGGTTGGGAAAATCTCTTCACTGCATGTGTGCTGTAGTTTACCCGTCACTACCTTGTTAAGTGGAATAACCTACAACCAAACTTAATTATGGTTATCGCGAAGTAAAGCTGAAAGGTGTAATACGTTACTGTGTCAAACAAAGATCAAAGATCCTTGAATTAATAAACCTAGAATATGGCCAACAAATGCACTCTGCTGCACTTTTGACGTCAGAACAGTGTTCAGTCCTTTCATGTGATGCATAAAGAATATATATGAATATAGATCTGAAAGTATCTTAATAGTTGTGGCAACGACTCTAGCATTGTTGTGGCAACGACCAGCGACCAACGCAAGAGAAAGCCATCATGTATATTACTGGTTTCACCAGATTATCCCTCCACAGTTTCACTGTCTGGCTGCAATTGCTATGCATGTCTAATTCTGTCCTGAAACCACTACATTAAAAAAAATTCTAAAATACACTGTGCTGAAATAGGTTTGGCAATGTTTTTTTCCAACTAAGCATAACATGTTTGACAACTCTCCAAGTCAGACCTTCTATCATCCCACATCATCACCAGCCATACGTATGGTAATGGCATGTATACATATATACTCATTTTATATATTCATCTTAGAGTAGTTATATCCTTAATAATCGTCATTGAATGTATTTTTGCTATATAAATAACTCATTTGAAAAATATGGCGAATGTATGGGCTCTTAAAATACTGGATTTTATAAATACTATCCAACATTTTAAACTAAAAATAACAAATAGCGTTCGAAAATAATAAAGGAGTGAATTTATATTATTTTTAGTCTCCTGTTTGTGTTTACTTACCTAAAAACATATAGTTTGGTACAAATATCCCTATGTCCCTATGTCATTTTTGACTGAAATATAGCAGCAAAACGATTTTATTTTTGTGTAATATATAGCGGCCATTCTGAATTTCGTCAAAGAAACTGTCCATCCATTGGTGCGAACTTTGCGTTAGTATGACCAATTTCACCAGAAGCAACAAAAAAAACCTGTTATGGTACAAAACAGGATTTAGGTAAAGCGATAATAAACAATATATTGAAAGGGCTACGTCGTCGCGAGCTTCTGAACATAATATGTACACATATTGAACCCAACCTCCATTTTTTCTCATTTCAGGTGGGCACACAATTAAGCATGCATACGCACGGGGAATGCGCAACAGCACAGTTGTTATTAATAAATAACACACAAAAATATTACTAGCTCAAACCTAGTTATGTCTCTTTGAAATAAGCTATGCTATTTTGAATGTTTTTGATCCAAATTTCTAAAAACGTTATCTCTCTATTTACAAATTATCTATTTAATTGCATCCCTCGCGGTTACAAACATGATTATAAACCTAAACTTTGTGACTCTAACAATAATAAATTAGATATTATGGTGATAATAGTGATTTTGTGGAGTTTTGGCGACCATTTTGGATTTTTAAAAATGCCACCAGCTAAAATTTTACACACCCGCTGGAAATTACTACCTCGGACACATATAATTCGAAACCAGTCATTAAAACGTTATAACCTCTTTCCACCTTTTGTGAAACTTCCTTATGACTAGCATGCTTATATTCCCACACAACATACATACGTGGGTAATATGATTTGATTATGATTTAATTATTCAATCATAATTAAATATAGGTGTGTAATATATTGCATTATTGTATATATTAAACCAAAACAAACTTGAGTTATATGTCTAACTTTATTTTTCAAAATAGGTAATTGAGGCTAATGCATAATAATTATTATGCCTACCTTCTTTTTCCTATAATTTTTTTCGTATTTTCTTTACTTTTATGTCTCTCGAAAGTTTTTTTAACACAGGAAAAATCTAAAACACTAATGTTTGTGGAATTTAGCTGGGAGGGGGATCAAAACATCAATAACATTTATAAAAGTAGGCCCAGTGATCATGAAAGCAGTTGACCTTGATTCTATATATTATCTTCATAGCTTGTTTGACATTTCTTCACCCTTGAATTCATTATGCATCATTACATTTTCTCATTTGCATTGATTTCGCTCGCTTAGCATGGTGACAAATCACCCCAAATTGTCGGTTAAAAACAGTTTTGCTACCCTGTAAAACATAATATTAACATTGCAGCGGACTATACTCCTGTGGACGTTGGTCAGTATGTCTATATGCATGCGGGTGGGCCCATAATGTTTACTCATCGATGATTTACCCACTTGAAGATTGATTTGTACTGCATTCCCAATAATATGGGACTTGCTATAACTGGCAGTGAATGGATTGTTGAAATTCAAATTTTCTTCCAGAGGGGAGCATAATGCCCCTAAAACCCTTAGCAGAGCGCAGCTGCTGGGTACATCGCGCTTATGGTGCGTGCCTCGAATAGGCCATGGCACATTCAAATTTAAGCCCCCTTTGAAACATCTTGGATCTGCCCCTGTGAATTTAGGCGCTGAAGGTAGTTCATCAAATGGAGGAGCTTGGAAACACTGCACATTGTCTGATGAGGTATAAGAGAACAGATCAGGGCTGCCTTAACCGGAAACACCGCCCAATGATGACTATTTAAACGAGGCGGTCAAGACATTATCAACAGTGATGATTCAACATCACCATCAAAATACAAGAATACAAATTATTATATCTTGCCATTGAATATATTAGGCATGTATATTCGCCAACAAAAGTTTTTATCGTATTACAATTTCACTTAAATGACCATTGGTGCCAAAAATTGATAAAGCAAAAAATTACTGCCCGTACTACTACATGTACTATGCAGATTAGGCCCCTCCTTATCAGAAGCAGGTACATGTAGTTGCAAATCTGCTGCAATGATTGACCAGAGCAGCAGTGCTTTGGTAGTCATGTGCAGCCACTCCTGTTGCCACTTGTCAAATAGGTGGTGTTTTACTCCAGTTTCATCTTTTTGATCCAGTTTCATCAGTGATGTTTGTCAGATTGAGATACCTTTTATTTGAACCTGAATAAAAAAAACAGAACCACTGAGTAGATAGTCCAATTTAACTTGTTTAAAAGCTAAAGTCAGGGGCTTTCATAGCAAACAAATAATTTTCGTAGATTCCACAAAAATTGTAGGGACCTACATCGTTCACTGCTTCGACCCATATGTATACTAAGACAAAATAAATAATTGATATATACCAAGGTTACATTTGTGGGTCATTTTAAAGTGAACGTATACTTTCATGATGGGAAATATGCTGTGGAGAAAATATCCAAATCCTTCAAAGTATGGTATGGAGGTATCGAATTATTATTTATGCTTGTTATCTCTACTCACTGAATAAAAAAATATAGTTTATGGTGGGCTGTTTTACAATTGTGTCAACTCTGCAACATTTATAATTAAAATTATGGAAATAAATATGATATTCTCTCAAATATCAAGTGGCAATTGGATGGCAACTTTATTAAAATTGCTTCGTTTGACAAGTATATTTTTATCTTCCTAATCAGTAATATTTGGCGCCTAGAAAAAAAACTGATTCTGAAATGGCATGGAAGAGTTGACATTGGTAGGTGCCATTGGTAGTGGCGGAGTAGACTTAACCTGTGAAGGCTATGATCATCATCACCATCCACTATCTGCTGCTAGGGAGGTGAAGAATCATAACACAGCTGCAATCAGTCCTTCCTTGCCTTCCGCCATCGTTTATCACCTTGGCTAGCAGTTTTAGCTGCTGTAGTTTCTTTTTAATTTGAAGGCTGTGACATTATGACAATACTTCTGAATTTGAGGGCAGTAATATTGTGCCTGGGCAATACAAGTTGAAAAAACATCCAAATATATTTAAAATTGACAGCCATAAGCTATTATATAGCTATGTCAAATACGCAGCGCTGTGGAGTTGACAGCATATTTCTGTTGCGGAGGTGACATTTTACACCAGTGATACAAAATTGAATGCGTTCACTGCCAATTATCGCCCACAAACAAATTAATTTATAATTTGTACCACATAACCCCCCCCCCCCAATTTTACAAGTTAGATTGGTCATAGCAGTTTTTCTCTGCTGCAGAGTTGACTCCACATATGTGTAATATTAATAGGATCTAGTTTTGATTACATACAAAAATTAAATGTAAGATCTTCATCAAGCATATTGTCGATGTTTCTCTTTTTTAGGTTACACTATTTGAATATGGAGAATGTAAGGGAGGTTTTTGCAATTGATATATAGGTTCAATCAGAGAATATTGATAGTTGCAGAGTTGACTGCAGCTCAGAGCGACAGGGCTTTGAGGTCCTATTTGTGTACCGGTAACCAGTTTCATAATTTACCGAATATTTAAACAAGGAAATAGTGTTGTGCCAATGATAGAGGGATATCAGTATTTTGCAATATTCAGAACAAAAAAAATCTATTTTTTAATATCTCATGTCTATGTCACTCTTCTTAAATCAGTTTTAGATTAGATTAGATTTATTCAGTAAACCATTGACATGGAAACAAAACATGATCAATAGTAGGCCTACATATGCATAAAAATCATAGGTCACCAACCATGGTCACCAGGGAATAAAACAACGAAAAAAATTCTGGTGAGAATACTTATTTCCACGTTGGTCCTTGATACTGATCCATTATGGCGATGGCAAGAAATAATTTAGTCAAAATAAATAGATATAAGTAGGCTAATTGGTCAAACTGACCACACCAGAAATTAAAATATTACAGCAAATTAAAAACAAGTCCACTCTCGCAGAGAGAAAACCGCACCAGAGAACAGAGACAGGCTAACAACATGCAAACTATTGCACAATTAGAAGTAGCCCTGAATACAAGTCTATTTCGCCCGAGCTGCATAGCCTTGATGCCAGCTATAGAGAAAAACCCGGCTTCTGCCTGTGCGCGCGTTACTGTGTATAATGAGCCAGCGACTCGATCTGTTGTCGCTGCTCACTATACTCGCATACAGCTGAAACCCAGAATATACTCTATAGGTGGATTCAAGGCTATGCACCTCTCCCAGTTCCACCGCCGTACCCCTCCGCTAACATTAGAGGGGTACGCCCTACCATATTCAGATCTTGCGATAAAAAAAACTGGACTAAGCATACATTTTTCTAATTTTGAACTTTGCATTTGCTAGTCCAGCAGCACCTCCTATGTGGAGTAGAAGGCTGGAGGGGGAAGAGACTTAGACTTAGTCAACCAGCTGACTCTTGAACGCTGCCACAGTTTTTAATTCTATGGCAGTTGCCGGGAGAGAATTCAAATCAGGGACAGTTTGATGCCAAAAATAATTTTATCCCAGTGTGGTGTTAGCTTTAAGGTGTTTATAGGCCTGATTGTGCCCACCACGTGTTATTCTGTCTTCTGGGATTAAACGGTCATTCAAAGGTCATTCAAATTTCGACTAGCTCATTTAAAATTTTAAACATGCTTACAAGTCTAGAATTTTTACGTCTATTTGTCTATAATTTTGTGTGACAAATCTTGCTGTTGATATTTGAATTTTTTCTAATTTATCAATATCTTTCTGTCTAAAGGGGTCCCAAACTGCTGAAGAGAATTCTAAGGATAATGTGACCAGGGAGAAATAGGCAGTCTCCCTTAGTTTAGGGGGGCATGACTTCAGGTTCCTCGGAAGGAAGCCCAGAGTGGAATTTGCTTTACTTGTAATTTTGTTAATGTGGGCCTCCCATTACAGGGTCTTGCTAAGGCATTGATTGATTTTGGATGGATTTACGTTTCAACCAATTTTCAATAACAGAACGGCGGGGATTGTTTTCTGAAAAGGAGCTCGTAATTTGTTGTCTGACAACTTCCCAATTAGCCTTTTTGAACTGACGCACTGGAGAGGGTTTTGTACGACGGTAGGGTGGGTCAATATCCAGTTCGGTCACAACAGTACAGTGATCCGAGATTCCAGGTAGGCCTACACTATGTAAAGATTTTATCAAACCGGGTTTATTTGTGATCAGAAGGTCCAAAATATTTTCTTCTCTAGTTGGTTCTTTATGAACTTGGGCCAAGGCATGTGTATCTAGGCTTGACAAAAGCAGCTCGCATTGTGATTTGTTTGCTGTTTTAGGATTTACTACCCAATTGTCCCAGTCAATACCAGGCAGGTTGAAATCACCTCCCAGGACAATGGTCTGATTTGAATATTTTGGCATCAGGTCTAAATATTTCACAAGTTCTTCTAAAGTACTAATTTTGGACTCAGGAGGCCTATAAAAATACCCGAGGGTTAAGGATTTTGATGCCGATATCTGAACTTTAGCCCATAAAATATCACAGTTTGTTTCTAAATCAGGGATGAAGTAGAGTCATGTCATAATGTTTTCTGACAGCGATAAAGAGTCCTCCTCTTCGGGCTTTCAAATTTCGATCTTTACGCAAAACTTTGTATTCAGAGGGGGGAATTTGACTGGTAGTGGTAGGCCTATCCTTGTCAAGCCAAGATTCAATGCCGAGGATACAATCAGGTTGGTAGGCCTACAGTCTGTTTCACCAGAACCTGGGAGTAGCCTTTTTCTTATTTGCTCGGTCGCTCTTGAAATTTTTTTAACAAATTTTTTCTCGGATCATTTTTTCATGTTCCCCTAACATCTCTGAAAATTCGGTGCAATTTTGTTGTGTATTTTGGAAGTTAGACCATTTGACATGTAATAGCATTCTTGTTTCACGGCAATGGTGTTAAAGAGGGCTGTAACTTTGAAAATTTATTACATGCCAAATGGTCTAACTTCGCTAATACACAAAAAAAATCCACTAAATTTTCAGGGATGTTGGGGGGAGGTGAAAAAATAATCTGAAAAAAATTTTGTCAAAAAATTTCAAAGAGCGACCGAGCAAATTAGAAAAAGGCTACTCCCAGGTTCTGGTGAAACAGACTATAGTAATTTTGAGATGCTAATAAATTGGCTACTTTCCCCTTTAGGCTTCTGCAATTTATTCATAAAGTGCACCAGTTTCTTTGACGGTTTTTAGGCCTAAATTTTAAGTACAGGAACATGGACATGTACGTTTATTGTAGAATGACCCTTATTGCTTGCACAAACAATTTCATATTGAGCTGGTTGTTGAGGCAGCCAGCCATAAACATAGTTGAGTTTTATTTCCAGCTGGCTGGTAGAGAGTTTGTTGATTGATTGAGCAGGATTTAGTCCTAGATATTATTTAATTTCTCGTCGTTTTAATGATTAGTAACACAAGAGTAAGTTAACGTACTATGTGAAATAGTAAATCTGCATTGATGTGTTATCACTAGTTATTATTAAAGTATGAAAAAATCTTGTGATTGTTTGTTTATAGAATAATTTAATACATTTTACTTTATTATCGCTCACGTCTATTTATTAGAAGAGAGCGATAATAAGATAAAATGTAATATACCCCGCCTGATCAGATGAGCAGTGTTCATTCACGCTCCAACGAGGCTATACCCCGGCATGTATCATAACAGCGCCAATGCTCTCGCCTGAGATAGACCTAGTTACATCACAAAAAGCCATTTGGATGTTTTTTTTTGTTTTTTTCATGATTTATAATATAGTATAAAATGGGCAGTGCCCAGCGGTAGATATAAATACATGAATAGACATGAATAGACCGAAATATACCATTTCTTCATTGAATTATAATTGAAAAAGGGAAAATATTGTTGCATCGATTAAGTATCTCAATTTCAGAATTTTAAAGGTAACATATGGTGTTGTTTTTTATGTTTTATAATCATTATTATCGCTCGATTTTGGGCAGTCTGTTAGATTTGGAAGTGAGCGACATCTATTGGCGAAGATGTAAATTATTAATTTATAATACTAATATAAAAAAACCTTAGGCCAGAACAAACCAGTAACATTAGCGCATGTTTTTCGTTGATTGTTCAACCAATTTTCATTAAATTTTGTAATTAGCATATTTCAACAGAAAAACTTGAAAAATTTGTAAATTTATGCATTATTTGACATGTAGGAGATCCCAGTAAATTGAAATTATGACGTCCCTCTATAAACTAGGTAGACTAGGGTTATAGGGCCTATATATTATAAATTTGTGAGACACTGGTCACTGCAATAAAAGGCATATTCTGTTTGTTTTTTGCTCACTGTTACTGGTAGAAATGAAACCATCAGTGTAGAATTAAAGGGACTTGCCCAGGCTGAAATCGTAAAAAAATCGGTGATTTTATTTTGGCTTCTTAACCCTTTCAAGCCTGAATTTACCATTCATCCACTACAAGCCGCGAATTGCTGTCGCAATTCTCGACTTGTAGTGGATGAAGATGATTTGAAGTGGGTGAAAAATTAAATAAAAATTGCCATGTATCGGTAAACCAGTTTCATGGGAATTTTCGATCTAAAACCCTTAGTTGTATGAAAATTAAGACTGTTTTCAGGGATTTCAAATGATGCATTAATCCATCGTGAGGACTTAAAGGGTTAATATGACCATATGATGTAAATAAGTTTTTTATTTTTTCTGCTTCGCATTCACCAGTTAGGCTAGATATAGAGACAAAATTCCTGTATTTCTTATTTTTGACATGGTTGTCAATAATTAGAAATCAAGAATTTCGCTGCTTCAAAAAGTGTCTGGGTGATTTTTTTGATTCTGTATCCCTGCTGAAAATTGCAACATTGGGGTCACAACTTCTAGACACTTTTTTTATAATTTAGCTCAGATTTTGATCTAGCACAGAATTTTTCTTGCTCAGTGTAAGCAGTGGAATGTGGTCAAATATTTCTTTTAGCATGTCAGCAGTTACAAAAAAAGGGTCTGATGGGTTAATCAGTGCTCTAGCCTCAAATAATGCGCACTCGTTCTGAAAAAAAGGCTGCTAAACCGGAGTTGACCATTCAGGGTGGGCGATACAGCATGAATATTGAAATCCGGTCGTCACAGCTAAGATTAACTGAATGGCGATCAACTCCGGCGTGTAGCCAGTCCACAAAAAAAGGTAGCGTGGTACTGTCCGGCATTTTCGGTAAGCTTTATGTTGACCTTCTCTTGTGTGCGAGTCCGCAGTCCTCCACATGAGCAAATAGGAATTGAGCTGTGGAATACTCTCCCGAAAATTTATGGGAGAACATTGAAATCTCCTCTAGGCATGCAAAGGATGCCAAAGAGCAATGTTTTTGGCAGCTTCGAGATCAAGTTATGGTGATCATCATGGCTATCAATTGCTGTTCCTGCACTTGGTTAAGGAGCGTGAGAGTAGCGCCGGCGTGAACAAACTCTTTATAAGTGAAGGACTGAGTCTGATTTGTTAAAATGAGTAGTACCGTAAAGTGTGGAAAATAACGCGCTCTGTTGTATAACGCACAGTAAGGTAATAATGCCCCTTCAGAGAGTAAAATCCTTAGTTACCACACACCATTCTATACCTATGCGGCATATACATAGTGGAATATACATAGCTGTAGTGACAATGCACTCACAGCACACATGTACTATACAAGCGCCCCCAGCATGCATACTGTATACTAACAGATCCTGGGAGACATGTGCCATACACGTGCACACAGCATGCAATACAGTATACTCACACTTCCTCGCAGACATGTCCAACCCACGCGCCAACAGCTTGTCACAGGTAGTCAATATTGTAGCCTGTCCACATATTGCAGGGCATGCTAGCTATACGGACAATACAGTCCCAGCAGTGCTGTATAGGACAACCTGCTGACGACAAAGGTATCACCATAATCAGTGAGGGGTAGGCTGAATAACACCATAATGAAAATTAACTCAGCCCACTGACTGTTCTCCATATGAGGCACATAACACGCTCTGATTTATACCGCGCATTCAGAAGATAATTAGAGAAAAGGTGTGCGCCATTTTCCACATTTATGATTTTATACATCATCATAATCATGGACAGTCTTGCGACAGTCTGTTTGTACCCTTAATTAGGGAGGTTGGGTGTTGAAAATGCCCATCCCAGTCAACTGGGTGCTCGGCCGTGCATGATAAGGATAAGGTGCAGAGACGTCAAGTTAGAACGGAGAAAAATTCTACATGGCGTCATGGCTCATACAAGGTCATTTAATTGTTAAAATGGCGTTTTTCATATTTGCACCATGCAGCAGACAAACTGTAAACAAAAAGCATAAAAAAAAAGGCAAAATTCATTAGATGAAATAAAAACTATTCTCATCTTATAACTAATGTCTAGGATGTGCAATAGACATCATACTCACAGTTATTCAATATCAGTAAAAATTTAATTGACATATACTGTCTACAGATAGTTGTTTTAATTAAGCATTGCTTTAACTTGTCTTTTTTTCCCAGGATGACGCGGTGGGCTAGAGGTGGACCTGCCAACAAAAAGAAGGCTCATGATTCTACACCCTGGACTCCAATCACTGGGGGGATTAAAGCGTCTACTCACAAAAAGGACAGAAGAAAAAGACAACATGGTACATTTATAATTAATAAAACATCCAATCGTGAAGAGGCTACAAACACAAAAAAGGATGTCTCTCGTGACAGGGAACCAGTACAGTCTGGGCTTGCTGCTGAATTAGAGAAATTAAAGTCTTCTGTCAATCTAACAGAGAAAGAACAACAGGAAATATCAGGCGTCATACACAAAGATGAAAGAAGAGAAAAGAGGCGAATTAAAAGGATAAATGACAAGGACATAAATAAAGTTAGTAGCTAATCTTATGTTGTAAAATTGTGACGTTCCACATTAAAATAATAATGCTCCTGATACAAAATATTGAAGTTATTATTACATCTGATATCACATAAAATTTTAAAATGTACATATTTTGATTGTGCTTCTATGCTGAGCGGTTGCTTTGTATGCAGCATTTAATATGAGTTGTTTAACCAGAATATATTCGGTATGTACAAATCGCCTTTTGTAGCATTGATTAATATATTGTTAATTCTGCCGCATCTTGTCATGGAGTGTCACATTCATGTAAACACCTGCGAGGTCAGATACGTGTCTACATAGCAGAAAATGAGACAATAGTGATGTTACTGAACAACAGGAACATTTATATATAGTTGACACTGGTGTAATATATTGTATTTCTTGTTTGGGCCAGGTGTGCTTTAATTGTCGCCAGACAGGTCATGGTATTTCTGACTGTCCTGAATCGAGGAGAGATGAAGAAACGGGCACCGGCATCTGCTTCAAGTGTGGCTCTACTGAACACAGTATAGGGAGATGTAGGGAAAAGGTGCCTGAAGGTCAGTATGCAAGCGATATGGTCACCTATATGTTGTCTGTAACCATGGTAACATCTTATTTGTCTGAGACAATGAAGGAATTTAACCCTTCTGCTGCTAATTTGATTATGTCGATTTTTCATTCAATTGATAAAAAATTACATGTAGTCAATTTAATTCAATCAGCTGGAAGTGCTAACACAATTTCCAGCTTTAAAAGATGTGAAAATATGCAAATCCTAAAGTAAATTATTAGAATAAAGAAGCGTCACCGTAAACTATTTATACATACTGTTTATTAATTTTAGTGGCATTTTCTTTTCTTTCAGTCTGAAATTCATAAATAGCATAAATAGTTGATGGTGTCTCAATGTTTGAGACACCATTAACTATTGGTGTTATTTATGAATTTCAGTGGCATTTTCTTTTTTTAAGACATGCTTGTAACCATATAATAATGTGATATATGGTCATGGAGTGTTACAGTCATATATGTAGTGAGCACATACCAAGTGACTGTGGGGTCAGAAATTTAATTTTAAATGTTTAGTTTTATCAACAAACAATTTGATCAATTTCAGTGGAATTATGTTTGGTTTGAAACTAGCTTCAACCCATGTAATACTTATAAGGTCGCATAAGGATAAGAGTTAAATTATTCAATTCCACTTTAATAGATTTATATAACTTAGCATAAATTGATTGTCATAAAACATAAGAAGTACAATTATCAGCAATTATGTAAATTGTATGTCTGTGTGAATAATATGTAAAATGTTGATTTCAGGGGAGTTCCCTTATGCCAAGTGTTTCATCTGTGGAGAAACCGGTCACCTCTCAAAGCAATGCCCAGACAACCCACGTGGTCTCTACCCTAAAGGTTAGTAACAAGATCCAGCTCATTACTGGAGAATAATAACACAGATGGGGAGATTTCAATTTGACTGAGTACAGTATTTATAAAAACTAATATTGAGATATAATATCTCAAAACTAATATTACAACCATTAATAAAATTTGTGTATTCAAGAAAATGTGTAAATCCTATTTCTCAGGTAAATATATTATTAATACTTGATTCAATCACATATTATGGTGATTACATTAAAAAAATAAATGAGAAATTTAATAGATTCATCATACATTTATTTACCTATTTCAAGTCAATCATAGATGTATTATTACTCAATGTAAACACGGTAAATAGGAAATGAACTTAGTAAGTCATTGACCGCATTTCACTTCCTTTCAAACAATAATTTGTGCCAATATAATGACAGGTGTCTTACTTTTTCTTATTTTTAAATATCACTGTATTAGTTGATATTTTTGTATTTTGTTTGAATAAACTATTTTGATATTAGATAAAAGTGTATATACATCTATATCTGTATATGTCCAATAATTCGCCTGCAAATTATTTTATTTCTGACACAATCTACAGCTTCAAATGAAGAAAAATCTGTCTACATTTGTGAAAAATTGTCAGATGACAAATTTAGTTACATGATTAACTTGTCATAAATCATTCATCAGAAAACTATTGTATCAATTCCAACATTTTGTTGTTGAGCACAAAATCATTAGACGTCAAATTCTGTCGATTAAAGCTGGTCCCCACACTGAAAAAAAATATATAGGCTGTAGACCCATAACATATGTATTAATATGAAGTGAAAAGAGCTAACTAAGACATTTATGATGATTTTAAATTGAAAATAACCATGATAACCCTTTGTTCTCCTTGGTTTATATGAAATATTTCAGCACTTTAAGGTTCATATTTAGTCAGGGTACCATCATTGCTGTCATTGCAGGTGGATGCTGTAGAGAATGTGGATCTGTTGAACATTTCAAGAAAGATTGCCCAGATTTACAAAAAAATAAAGGTACTGTTGCATGTAATAATAAATAATATTAATAAATGTTTTAAATAGTGCCATATCACTTTTTTCATTAATTTCAGATTGAGTGAAAAGTGTTTTTGTGCTACTATTGCTTTATTGCTCTGCCTGCACGTCCTCATTAGAAGTCAGAATCTGACTTCTAATGATTGCAGATTTTGATGTCTGGAGTCGATCCCCGCACTAATAGAATTAAAAATATTGTAATGGCCGTAGACCCATAACATAGATATTTATATGAAGCAGAAATAATTAACAAAGACATTTAGGATGATTTCAAATTGAAAAAAAACTTTGGTTTCCATGGTTCATACAAAAATATCTCAGCATTGTAAGGGTTAAGGACATTGTTTTTTGTAAAGAGCATCAGAGGCATTAAAAAGGCTAAGTCACATAAACAAATTTTGCTATTTTTTCACTGTGTTTTGCACATATGTGACCCTGACAAAATGAGTCGTAAATTGCTGATTTATTTATTATTACAATCTACATAAAATTACTATTAAAAAGATATATCACACAGCTCTGTGGTGTGGTTAACACCAAAAAACTGAGATAAATATGAAGTGTGAAATTGGTTGAATTTTTAGAAAATGACCTTTAAAAATGAAGTTTAAAAAGGAAATTTGTACACTTTTTTTGAAAATATAACACAATTGGGTTAAAATAAACCAGAGGTTTTGATCATGAGGATTTTTACATTGCATTAATATTTCTCACTTGTTATAAGCGACTGTTAACATGGTATAACTAAGACAAGTGTCACCACTGATTGAAGTATACATGTGGCTAAATTTAAATTATAGATATATTTTAAATATTTTTTGCATTATTTTCATGATTGCTGTGTCACACCATTTTAAAATCCGAAAGTAATGATATGTATTTATTATTATCAGTAAAATACGTTATTTAAATGTTTGAAGTATCGATGTTTATTTTACAGGAATCCCCGACCTAACCTTATCCACATTAGACAATTCTACGAGTATGGATGAAGAAAGCAGCTTCCAGATTATACCATCTGAAAAACCGTCTAAAAAAATTATAAAGATTGTTAAATTTTGACAAATAAAAGATGTATATATATTCATGTTAGGCCTTCCACCATGTGTTATTTTCTTATCCAGTTAAATATTTTTTAAATTGTGGTCATTTTTACCCCTTGGCCCGGGGTATTGTCGTCCCCTTCGTGCGCCGCATCTACGTCGCCGCACGCCGTCACCTTTGGTTACTATGCCAACATAGTCCAACAGTTTAAATTCATAACATTACAAACAATCAACCCCTCCGGCAAAGAATAAAAAAATATTTTTAATGCGAAAACTTGAGAAATAATAATTTGATCTCTCCAATTTTTTTTGTGAAGTTACACACGAGTTCGGAGATGACCTGATTAGATTTTAAGCTTTTTCAGATTTTCAGCGATCAAAATGGCTACCAGCTGGTGACTAATTGTATTTTTTTTCAGAATTTCCTTGAAACAGGTCCGGTATATATAGGTTTTGGGTCTGTGAGTATATTCTTTAGATTTAGAGTTTAGATTTTGGGGTCTGTGAGTTTATTGGCATTGTCGATGAACGGTGGCCATCTTGAGTTTATCATCAATTTTAATAAATTGTTTTTATTTTCAGTTAAATGCCTAAAAAACCTGGTATATATCGGCATTGTCCGTTTTCATGTGCGACCGAAAACAAGGCTACAGCGGCCATCTTGATTTGATCAATTGTAATAAATCAATTTTATTTTCAGTCAAATGCAGTGAAACCTGATATATATATATATATATATATATAGGTTTTCAGGATATGGGAGTCGATTGTCCGTTTTCATGTGCGATCCAAAACAAGGCTATAGCAGCCATCTTGATTTTATTACACGGTTATCGCACAGTCATGAAAAATTTTGAAAAGTCTTACATTGATATGGTAAAATTTAAGGCTTTAAAATGTCAAAAAAATTGAGGTTTTGTCAGTAGTGATCTTAAAAAAGGTCTTATATATTTGGTCAGTCAACTTTTCTGTTGAAGCATGTTTTAAATTGTTATGGTTGTTAAGAGACTGACACAAATAAGTCATCATCTGCCAGCGTTTCCCGGCAGATAATTTATGCGGCTCTGCCCATGTTCTTTTTAAGGGTTTATCAGAATTTTTCAGCACTGTAACGATTAAAGAAGTAGTAGGATCGGATTGAATTAGATTAGATTGCATTGGGAACAAATTCGAAACCAGAATTTTTATGGAACGAATGGGTGTTAAATTGTTTAATTTGTTGGTCTTAAAAAGTCTGACAAATGTCTTAAATTAGGTTATCCAAAAACTGTAGAAACCCTGTATAATCATTGGTCTTCGATTATCGGCATACCGTAGTGGCAGCAGTTGTGTCATATTTGTGGTAATTTTGATTCACTGCATCAGCCGAGGGGTGTTTGAGTGCTTGCACGGTATTTTTATATAAATGCTGACTAATTTTATTAGACTAGAAGCATTAAACATAAAAACAATATTGATAAGATGGTTATGTGGAATAATATTGCAATTCGTGATAAGGCGATCGCATTTGGTAAAGCATAGTTAATTCATATCTACAATTTGATATCATTTCCCCCCAAATGCTACAAATTACTATCAAAATCAAAGATGCCACCATCCAATTTCGTAATGTCTTGAAAAAGTTGCAGCGTCACTAAAATTGTGGGAATCATTGTGGACTTGTCATTTACTGTTTCTTCTAATTGCAAACGTATCACTACAATTCGTCGCCTCGGAGCTAAATGATCCTATCTGCCACTCTGACGAGTGTCAGATAGGATCATTTAGCTCCGAATTGTATCACTAGAATTTCAAAAGATACAGTTACAGAATATCAGGAAAAATGTTTCCGATTCCTTAGATTTTCACAGAAACATGTATGAAAAGTTTTTTCACACTAATTTTAATTAATATTTAACACACGTTGTGTTGCTAAAGTAGCATAATCGACAAATATGCCCACCATCGAATTTCGTGATGTTTTGGCATGTTTGTAAGTAGGAGAAGTGATGGACTAGACACCACAAAGAGCGTAGGTGCCAATGATAAAAAATAGTCGAATTCATTCAATCCAGTATACAAATTGCAATGTCGGCGAAAATGTTCAATGAAACAGAATATTTGTTTCAACATATTAACAAGTTCTAGTAATTATTAGGCAGTAGTGCGAAATAAACATAATGAAATATTTGCCCTTGATTTTTAAGAAATTTATAAATTTCCATGGTCTTTCAGTGACTGGAAAACATAGTTTAACATTCCCAATGGTTCCCTGATTTTCTGTGCGCTGCGTTAACACGAATAAAGCTAATCTCAATGCAGCTAACAGCACACATATGTGAGGAGACACACATGGGAAACCAACAGCATATAAAAAATCAAACGTTGTGCATTTAGGACATTTTAAAGTTAACTTCTGACTGGTTGCAGAGATTTACTTTCTGCTACCGGTACTGTAACTCCTCCTTGAAAGTATCTTCCCTTGAAAGTGGAGTTTGACATACAGTCCAAGAACATGACAACAACTGATTTTTTTAGGAAAGATCCCTGGACTGCTAGAGCACGCTCGCCTGCAATTGAGATATAGATGGGGACACTGAGTGACCGGAGATTGAACCGGATCAGAGACCCAGAGTCTTAAATTATTATTTTCTATGATCGCATGAAACTTCAAACTGGCTGAACTCCCAGCATGCTATAAACACCATTTCAATTGCATCAGGACGGTTCGCCACAGTTTTGAACAGTTCTCACTGGTCACAGCACAGCTGAGGACGGTTCACCACAAGTCAAAAATGACTGGACAAGAAGGACGACATGTAATATCAATGAAAAATGCTGATCATTAAAATCTTTTAAAGTAATACGTGACGATATTTGCCACAACAGAATGAGTAATTTTGCAAATAAAAACGATTAGACTCCGAGACGGGCGGCGCGAGACGGTTCGCCACACTATGGTAATAGTGCAACCCAAACCTGATAATCCTACAAAATAATAGTTTACGCAATAAGCTATCAAAATATTGCTAGTCAATACAAATCTTAGGTTTATTAAATGTTGTCATGCTGTTTTTTTTATTTTGAAAAATAGTATGTAATAATATTACCTTGCTCTAAAAGCAGCCGGCTTCAAACATATCATATTTATTAATTACATATCTGGAAAAAACTGCTCATTTGCTCCCAAAGAAAGAAACAACTCTTATCCTCAAACTTTTAAGAAAACTATTGGCAAGCTACATGCGAGATAAAATATTCGTGACGTAGACCCGCGGAAAAAAACAGAGAAATCCGTTTAAGATTCAAAAGAAATGTCCTAGTCAGAAACGGCCGTGTACGTGACCCCAATCATTGTGACTCATCTGCGACCTTGTCCAGGCTATTGCTGAGTTTGATCTGTGGTAACAATAATGCTGTCATGCTTACAAGAAAGCTAAAAACGGCGGTGGTGACCCTTATTATTATGGAACAGCCTGTCGGCGACCGGAATAAACCTTAATCTTTAACCATCGTTTTAAAGTTATAATTATATAAAAAAAAATGTCACCGTGACTTGTACTGGAACTGATTGGAGCTATCAGTAGGATGCATCCGTAGCAAACATTCAGTATTTATGAGAATATTTGTGTATAAAAAAGCTATAGAGGTCATATAAATATAAAAGTAATCTGCCCAGGAACGGCAGACAGCACACAGAAATGAACGACAGACAGCACACAGAAGTGAACGACAGAGAGAAGTGAACGACAGACAGCACACAGAAGTGAACGGCAGACAAAAGTGAACAACAGACAGCAAACAGAAGTGAACGACAGACAGCAGACAGAAGTGAACGGCAGACAGCACACAGAAGTGAACGACAGACAGAAGTGAACGGCAGACAGCACACAGAAATGAACGACAGACAGCACACAGAAGTGAACGTCAAACAGCACACAGAAGTGAACGGCAAACAGAACACAGAAGTGAACGACAGACAGCACACAGAAGTGAACGACAGACAGAAGTGAACGGCAAACAGAACACAGACGTGAACGACAGACAGCACACAGAAGTGAACGACAGACAGAAGTGAACGGCAGACAGCACACAGAAGTGAACGGCAGACAGCACACAGAAGTGAATGGCACACAGAAGTGAACGGCAGACAGCAAACAGAAGTGAACGGCAGACAGAAGTGAACGACACACAGAAGTGAACGGCAGACAGCACACAGAAGTGAACGGCAGACAGCACACAGAAGTGAACGGCAGACAGAAGTGAACGGCAGACAGCACACAGAAGTGAACGGCAGACAGCACACAGAAGTGAACGGCACACAGCACACAGAAGTGAACGGCACACAGAAGTGAACGGCAGACAGCACACAGAAGTGAACGACAGACAGCACACAGAAGTGAACGACAGACGGCACACACAGGTGAACGGCACACAGCACACAGAAGTGAACGGCAGACAGCACACAGAAGTGAACGGCAGACAGCACACAGAAGTGAACGGCAGACAGCACACAAAAGTGAACGGTAGACAGCACACAGAAGTGAACGGCAGACAGCACACAGGAAGTGAACGGCAGACAGAAGTGAACGGCAGACAGCACACAGAAGTGAACGGCAGACAGCACACAGAATTGAACGGCAGACAGCACACAGAAGTGAACGGCAGACAGCACACAGAAGTGAACGGCAGACAGCACACAGAAGTGAACGGCAGACAGCACACAGAAGTGAACGGCAGACAGCACACAGAAGTGAACGGCAGACAGCACACAGAAGTGAACGGCAGACAGCACACAGAAGTGAACGACAGAGAGGAGTGAACGACAGACAGCACACAGAAGTGAACGACAGACAGCACACAGAAGTGAACGGCAGACAGAAGTGAACGACAGACAGCAAACAGAAGTGAACGACAGACAGCAGACAGAAGTGAACGGCAGACAGCACACAGAAGTGAACGACAGACAGAAGTGAACGGCAGACAGCACACAGAAATGAACGACAGACAGCACACAGAAGTGAACGTCAAACAGCACACAGAAGTGAACGGCAAACAGAACACAGAAGTGAACGACAGACAGCACACAGAAGTGAACGACAGACAGAAGTGAACGGCAAACAGAACACAGAAGTGAACGACAGACAGCACACAGAAGTGAACGACAGACAGAAGTGAACGGCAGACAGCACACAGGAGTGAACGGCAGACAGCACACAGAAGTGAATGGCACACAGAAGTGAACGGCAGACAGCAAACAGAAGTGAACGGCAGACAGAAGTGAACGACACACAGAAGTGAACGGCAGACAGCACACAGAAGTGAACGGCAGACAGCACACAGAAGTGAACGGCAGACAGAAGTGAACGGCAGACAGAAGTGAACGGCAGACAGCACACAGAAGTGAACGGCAGACAGCACACAGAAGTGAACGGCACACAGCACACAGAAGTGAACGGCACACAGAAGTGAACGGCAGACAGCACACAGAAGTGAACGACAGACAGCACACAGAAGTGAACGACAGACGGCACACACAAGTGAACGGCAGACAGCACACAGAAGTGAACGGCAGACAGCACACAGAAGTGAACGGCAGACAGCACACAGAAGTGAACGGCAGACAGCACACAGAAGTGAATGGCAGACAGCACACAGAAGTGAACGGCAGACAGCACACAGGAAGTGAACGGCAGACAGACGTGAACGGCAGACAGCACACAGAAGTGAACGGCAGACAGCACACAGAAGTGAACGACAGACAGCACACAGAATTGAACGGCAGACAGCACACAGAAGTGAACGGCAGACAGCACACAGAAGTGAACGGCAGACAGCACACAGAAGTGTACGGCAGACAGCACACAGAAGTGAACGGCAGACAGCCCACAGAAGTGAACGGCAGACAGCACACAGAAGTGAACGGCAGACAGCACACAGAAGTGAACGACAGAGAGAAGTGAACGACAGACAGCACACAGAAGTGAACGACAGACAGCACACAGAAGTGAACGGCAGACAGAAGTGAACGACAGACAGCAAACAGAAGTGAACGACAGACAGCAGACAGAAGTGAACGGCAGACAGCACACAGAAGTGAACGACAGACAGAAGTGAACGGCAGACAGCACACAGAAATGAACGACAGACAGCACACAGAAGTGAACGTCAAACAGCACACAGAAGTGAACGGCAAACAGAACACAGAAGTGAACGACAGACAGCACACAGAAGTGAACGACAGACAGAAGTGAACGGCAAACAGAACACAGAAGTGAACGACAGACAGCACACAGAAGTGAACGACAGACAGAAGTGAACGGCAGACAGCACACAGAAGTGAACGGCAGACAGCACACAGAAGTGAATGGCACACAGAAGTGAACGGCAGACAGCAAACAGAAGTGAACGACACACAGAAGTGAACGGCAGACAGCACACAGAAGTGAACGGCAGACAGCACACAGAAGTGAACGGCAGACAGAAGTGAACGGCAGACAGCACACAGAAGTGAACGGCAGACAGCACACAGAAGTGAACGGCACACAGCACACAGAAGTGAACGGCACACAGAAGTGAACGACAGACAGCACACAGAAGTGAACGACAGACGGCACACAGAAGTGAACGGCAGACAGCACACAGAAGTGAACGGAAGACAGCACACAGAAGTGAACGGCAAACAGCACACAGAAGTGAACGGCAGACAGCACACAGAAGTGAACGGCAGACAGCACACAGGAAGTGAACGGCAGACAGAAGTGAACGGCAGACAGCACACAGAAGTGAACGGCAGACAGCACACAGAAGTGAACGGCAGACAGCACACAGAAGTGAACGGCAGACAGCACACAGAAGTGAACGGCAGACAGCACACAGAAGTGAACGGCAGACAGCACACAGAAGTGAACGGCAGACAGCACACAGAAGTGAACGACAGACAGCATACGGAAGTGAACGACAGACAGCACACAGAAGTGAACGACAGACAGCACACAGAAGTGAACGGCAGACAGCACACAGAAGTGAACAGCAGACAGCACACAGAAGTGAACGGCAGACAGCACACAGAAGTGAACGACAGACAGCACACAGAAGAAAGCGACAGACAGCACACACAAGTGAACGGCAGACAGCACACACAAGTGAACGGCAGACAGAAGTGAACGGCAGACAGCACACAGAAGTGAACGACAGACAGCACACAGAAGTGAACGACAGACAGCACACAGAAGGGAACGGCAGACAGCACACAGAAGTGAACGGCAGACAGCACACAGAAGTGAACGACAGACAGCACACAGAAGTGAACGACAGACAGCATACAGAAGTGAACGACAGACAGCACACAGAAGTGAACGACAGACAGCACACAGAAGTTAACGACAGACAGCACACACAAGTGAATGGCAGACAGCACACAGAAGTGAACGACAGACAGCACACAGAAGTGAACGACAGACAGCATACAGAAGTGAACGACAGACAGCACACAGAAGTGAACGGCTGACATCACACAGAAGTAAACGACAGACAGAAGTGAACGGCAGACAGCACACAGAAGTGAACGGCAAACAGCACACATAAGTGAACGACAGACAGAAGTGAACGGCAGACAGCACACAGAAGTGAACGACATATAGCACACAGAAGTGAACGACAGACAGCACACAAAGTTAACGACAGACAGCACACACAAGTGAATGGCTGACATCACACAGAAGTGATGCAGTTTTTATTCCATTCTCTCAATCAGTCTACATGCGTTGACTCGTCAGTAACTTTAACCCTTATGCTGCCGAATTGTTTCGGATTATTTTTCCTTCATTTAGAGCTGGAATTGCTGACGCAATTTCCAGCTTCAAATGACGAAAAATGGAATATTTATGCAAAAATATATGTCTTTGAAATGGAAGTATTAGATTAACTAAGCATCTACCACAAAACATTTTAGCGATTTGAGTTCAATATATTTGGTCCGACATTTGCTTGAAAACGCATATATACTGTCCCGTCAGCATAAGGGTTAATCAGAGAGAGGTTTCAAATGCAGCAGCCGAGTGTATCATAGCTTCCTAACTACCTCAGCGACCAATAAGAATCAAAGCAGGAATTATGACCAAATCATCGAGACACCATTCGTTCTGAGGCAGGAGAAGGCCAAATCAAGTGCTAACAATATTTTGCAAGGTGAACACAATCCCACCAAGAAACTCTAAACCATGGTCCGAGCCTGGCAGAGTGCCGGCCGCTCACAAAGCAGCAGGCCGGCACTAGAGATCATGCATTGTTGATCAGCGAGGCCTAACGGCAGCAAAACCAAATCACTTCGGTAGACGAGCAATGCGTCGACGTTCAGCTGCGACATAAAAATAGCTTAAGACTGTTTTCCCTACAAAAATACTAAGGTTATATAATGAACATAAGTTGAATTTCGTTTACTTACTCCATTGAATATGGTAAAGTAACAAAAAAAAACATACAATGTTTTAAACACTTTATTTTTTTATTGTAGATATTTATAATAGTTTCAATTATTTATCCACATATAAAATCTCTGGTACATTAATAACAAAATAAAACATATTCAATCACATTTTATATTAACAGACTACACATTTTGTGCAACCACCTTCATAAACAACAGAGTTAGGACGCTTATTTGAGAGCTTTTTGCTGTCATTTATGTGTTTATATTAGTAACAATATATAAACGGGGAATAAATGTATGCAAAACAATTATGTATTATTGTTAAAAACTCCATCTGCCACCTCTGTTAAATTGTAGTCTACAAAGTTGGGCACACAGCCTTTTTTGATAACTAATAAGTACTCAATGTAAATATTGTAAATAGTTAAGTATGCAGACAAAATGGTACGTTGCATTGTAGAAACACAATGACATAAAATCAAGGAAACTCTTCAATTAAAACTATCACCTTGGAAAATGTACTGAGCAATTGGGCAGGTGAAGGTTGCTGACAACTCTCAGAGGAATACTGCTCTCATTGACCCCATTGATTCCTACATACGTCAATCAGTGTCTGTCACAAGGTACAGGAAAAGTGGCCGCATTGTATGTTTATTGTTGGTCTTGTATACCTGATTAATCATATGGGTGAATCATATATGTGATTTCATAACACAATATGGTAGCACAAGGTACACTAGGTAAGTACAAAACATTGACATGAACACCTTATCCTTTGATTTCATAACACAGTATGAAATCACAGGGTACAGTGGGTGGGTACAAAACATTGATGCAAAAACTGCACCCTGTGATTTTATGACAATATACAATCACAGGGTACGGTGGTTGTGTCAATGTTTTGTAATTATGATACCAAGTGACATTAATTGACGGCATAAAAATGCCAAAATATTATTTATTATTAACACTTCAAGGGTTAAAGGGGCATATGTGGCTCTCTGTAAGGTGGCAGTTACATCCGTTTAATACTCATAATATGTATGAGGAATTATAGGCTTTACTCCCAGACTAGCCCAACAAATTAGTGAAATGTAGCAGCATCCAACAGATTTGTACAATGATTTCTTTACAATATATACAAATACAGACGCTTAACAGAGATAAAACATTTTAGTTCTCATAACAGCAACGATACATTGTGAATTTGTACGTGCATGTAACAAAATAGTATCCATCAAATCTAACTAGGAGTATGAGTGATGATTTTAACTTTTGTCCTGCTACACCCATATATAGACGGTTTTAAGCAGATCTTAACCCTTTCAATCCTGAGTTTACCATTGTCATCTTCATCCACTACAAGCCGCGAATTGCTGTCGCAATTCTCGACTTGTAGTGGATGAAGATGACTTGATGTAGTTTAAAAATTACAGAAGATTACCATGTACTGGTAAACCAGTTTCAAGGAAATTTTTGTTCTAAAACCCTTGGTTATAGGAAAATTAAGTATATTTTCAGGGATGTAAAATGATGCTTTAATGCATCGTGAGGGCTTAAAGGGTTAAACTGAATAACGTCACTGAAATGAATATTGTAGTTTGGCTCGATGTCCAGCTAGTCAAATTATTCAAACTAGATGTATGTATATTTAAAAAAAAAAAAAAAAAAAAAATTTTTTTGCAATTCCAGCTTCAAATGAAGAGAAACAGAAACACTTAATTCAGCAGGAAAAATTGGGTGAGATTAATAAAAATAAAAAGCTCAAATAAAGCACAATTTGTATAACATGTTTAGCTGATAAATATGATAAACTCAGCCAGGAAGCACAAGGAATATAGCAAATATTGGTTTACTGCTTGACTAACGTCTGCGACGTCGGCTCAACATTAAACCAACTTTAATTCAATGTCGCGTGTTTTCTGAGAGAGCTATTTTCTATCATTTGATATTGACATTGTGTTCAAATGGTGAATCTGTATGGATGGACGGCAATAGTAAAGAACGGTACAGCGGATAAACACTTATCATTTCCCAGCTTACCATGCCTACAATTGTTTCTAATAAAATGGGTGAAAATTTAAATAAGATAACGTAGCTGGTGATTAGGGTTAACCTGCAGAAGAACACATATAATGATCATTCGACAATTATTGAATACAATTTATCAATGAGAAAATGCTTATTTATATCAGGATATCTGCATCTAGAAATTTCTATATTACAACTTGGTATTTTTTAAAAAAAATATAAATAATTTACATTTTTTGTGAGGTGGAAATTGTGATTCACAGATCACAGCAAAGGAAAATATGATAAATGTCCTGGTACCTAAAAGGTTAGAGATACATCCAAGATACGCCAAATGTATGTTGGGACAGTGCTGAGACGTTGTGCCAACGTTAAACCTGTAGTGGGTCAACGTCTTGCGTTTTCTCTGACACGATCACATGGAATTATGTCCACATTTTCAAGACACAAATAAATAATATTAATGTTACACAATTATATATTATGTATACCGGTAATTATACATATGTTACATATCAATTCTGCTCTGCAAAGCCAGAAGGATGTATCTGCTTACTTTTTAAGTGAGCAGATATTGTCTTTTGGCTTTGCACGGCAGTATTAGATGCCGTAATAAATACAGCTGCTATGCAATAAGTTAAAATGGGAATGATTTCAGCATTTTCATTAAGAGGACATATCAGCCAATTCACAAATGGTGGGACTGCTGGTATAGAACGGGAATAGGATAAATCTCCCACGTTTCCATAAAAAAAAATGTGGCTGTTAGTTAAACATACATGGAAAATATTTCAGATACTGCAAAAATGATAAACATTATGATCTACAGACATTGATACAGAAACAAATAAACAGTGTTCATGTGGTGTATTTGGTTCTTAATGAAACCAAAGATTATGCCAGGTGTAATTGAATCTCTTTGAGATCAGGAGTTGTAATTTTATTAATCGTTTTATTAACCATCATCTGCCCAGTAATGTGGATCTAATCATACCCCACATGTAAATAGAAGCATTTTGAAATATGCCACGTTTAACCCTTAAAGTGCAAAGTTTTATTTTCAGCCACTTGAAGTTGTGTCTCGCTACCGCGACCCACAACTTCAAGTTGCTGAAAATTAGTCATATCTGTACAATTTGTTAATGCTCTGCTTTTTCGTTTTTGAATAACTAACAGGAAGGCTAAAACAGCTGTAGACACTGTTAGTACTTGAAGGGTTGATACACCAGTGTTCTAATATTCATTAATGAAAATTGAATCTGAATCCTGATCGCAGTATATTTGGCATTTATCTATACACATATCATAAATGAACTTACCCAATTATATTCTGTTTTTTATTTTTTTATCATCACATTATGTACCACATTTTAAACATGTTAGAGATAAAACTTTACATCAATCAGTGAGATATTAAATTTGCTAACTTACTTACATTTAATCAAATCTGTATAATTTTTACTCACTTGCTGAAGCGATCCACAACTTCAAGTGAGTGAAAATTCCAATTAAATAACTTAGCGGTCAAAGGGTTAAGAGTAGCCAGGCCCTAAATATATATTGTACCATGAATCCCACAGGATGAGAAATATATACATCGACCAACAAATTGCCTGAAAATAATTTAATATGCGAAGTACACACATTCTTGGAATGGTTAACACAAAAAATAATTGTTCAGTCATTGGACATATGGAGTGACTGACTCCACAGAACCAACTTGAGGAGGATGCTGCACAAGTCAGTCACAATTACTACATTGGTACAGTACAAAGCCAAGAGGCAGTAACTGCTCACTTTCCCAGTAGGCAGTTACTGGTTTTTAGTTTTGCAGAACAGACAGTGTGATATATCATTCACAATAATATAATCACCCAGGGCTACTTGTGTCATAGGAATAACGGTGGGTGGTACTTCATGATTACAATATAGTATATACATGTAGAAACATTTGGCAGGGTCTGTATAAAATTAATATCTGGCACCAATACAAATACTTTAACAAGGTGACTGCTGATATATATCTGGATTCATAAGACAATTTTGGTATATGTCTGCGTAGCAAAGCCAAAAGGCAGTAACTACTTACTTTTCAAGTAAGCAGTCACCGGCTCTTGGCTTTGCACAACAATACAGTTAATCCTTCACGTATATAACTTGTCAAATATCCTGTTGATTTGTGTCTGGTATACAATTATCATCATAATTCACCTTTAAACTTTTGCGTTTAAATTTCAGTTTTGCACCCACAAAATTATGCAGTTGAACCATGGCGGGGTAGGCTTACCCATACCAATCGGGACGTTCGGAACTTCAATTTGACAAATTAGACTTGGATACTTCGTAAAATTGGGTAATTTTATTCACTGTGAAGTAGAAATCCACAGTTGACAGTGATTAAAATTTACATGGATGTTGATCCTGAGCTGGTTCAATGTTGGGCCAGCATCGCAGACGGTGGGTAAACATTGAACCAGCTCAGGGTCAACGTCCCGTGTTTGTTGGGTAGTGTGGATAATACATTGTGCTTTCTGGTTACATCAGAGATAATACTAGAATTGAACAGCATCACTTATTATTTTTTGTCAATATTTCATCGCTGGGACATATCTAATAAAGCTCTCTCATGATTATGTGGCAAATGTGTAGCTGTTTACAAATAGTGACAAACTTTAACTGTAAAGCATTTTCGACTGAAATTGTCAAGAATCAAGCATTTAAGTCTTGAGTAAAGGTATATAGATTCCAGGTACATTGTATACACATGTGACAATATGTCAAAATTTAAAACTTCACAAGAAATACTGTTGCATAAAAAGCAGGCAGTGATCATTGAACGAGCTTTAACCCTTATCCTGCTAGGGCTGTATATATATACAGTTTAACTTTTGTCCTGCTAGGCCAGTATATAGATGGTTTCATCCTTGTCTTACTAGGTCCAATAATATACAGTTTTAAATCAGATAGAATGCCAATGAAACTCAAAAAATAATGTGTTATTAACCCTTGTGCTGCTAAGGGATCTTGTGAAGTTAAAAAAAATCAAAAAAACTGAAGTGGTGAGTCAAGCCCCAACACAGATTTTTTTAGGGTTTTTTGTACATGTTTAAGAAAAATGGATATGGGGTGGGTGGGAATGGTCTGGCCAATCCAATTTGTTTTCTGATTTTTTTTAAACTTGACAAGACAAGTATACAAGTATACCGGTAGATGTATATATATATACGTTATCAAGCAAATGTCTGATTATTAAAATACCAATAAAATATATAGCATATCTTGTGGTAGATGCTCAGTTAATCAAATAATTCAATTTGGGAGATGTCAATTTTTCATAAATAATGCAATTTTTCATTTGTTTTAAGCTGGAAATTACGTTAGCAGGACAAGGGTTAACAATTAATAGTTTCGGGTGGTGAGCAGAATTAATATAGCTCGCAGGACAAGGGTTAATAATTAATAGTTTTGGGTGGTGAGCAGAATAATATACCTTGCAGGACAACGGTTAACAATTAATAGTTTCCTGTGCTGAGCAGAATTATTATAGCTCACATGACAACGGGTGGTGAGCAGAATCAGTATAGCTAGCATGGTGTTCATTATAAGACTATAAAAAAATCAGCAGTATGATTGTAGAACAAACCGAATTGAGCAGTAGATATGCATGAACTGTTTGTCACGCTAATACGCGACATTGGCTCAGAGACTATAATTGCCACAATGTCATACCAACTTTGAACATTATCTCCAGTTTAAATCTAAGAAAGGTTTGAAAGAGAGCAAGTACAGAGTTATAGCAATAACTTAACTTAACAAGCACGCATCGGAATTTACTGACTCGACTCTTCTTCTGACATTTTTTATTTTTTTATCTTTGTATTGTGAAGTGGGCCTTACGTCCACGACCATTAGCCTCAAAATACTTAAGCTTTCTTCAATCCCAATATCAGCGGCTTGTAGTGTATAAAAATAACAATGTTAAATTCAGGCTTAAAAGGGTTCATAATTCATGCGGCGTGGCTAAATTGTTTGGAGATTCTCAAGACAAGTAAGATCTGAAGATTTTACACTTACTTGAACAGTACCTATAAATTTAAGCAACCACACAAGTCAAAGTGCGATTAATTTCAACGACACATTTGAATACTCAACAATACTACTCTGCAGAAGGTAAGTACTTTAATGAGTATTTCTGAACGAACATATAAAAAATTTCTTTCATATGATCTTGTAGCATGAATCAACAACATGAGTTTACAATGATATCGCTAGAATACTGTTTTTAAATACCAGACATATCACAAAGAAATTACTAGCTTTATCAGCACAGCAGTAACTGGACACAGAAATTGTTTTCTTAACTGCTGCTGCTGAAATATGTACACAGCCGAAACCTATTCCCCAACCCTTACAGCTGGGGGATACACTATAATCGACAAAATCTGACATCTATACACGTCAGATTCTGACGACTAAAGTCGATCCCCGCACTGTAAGAGTAAACATATTTATTATGGCCATAACATAGGTATTCAAATGAATCAGAATAAGCTAACTAAGACATTTAGGATGATTTCAAATTGAAAAAAATCTTTGATTTTCGAGGTTTTCATAAAAAATTCAGCGCTTTAAGGGTTGATAAAGATAAATTGAGTAGGTCAGAGTTCGAGGGGTTGATGATCCCCTATTATTATCTACTGGTGATATGACGATACCATCATGTTATGTATATATACCAGCCCATCGAACATGTGACGTAGACTCAATGCTGGAATAATGAGGGTCGGTTGTCACAGACAATTTATCAGTTTTATTCAGTATTGAGCATCTGTGTTCGGAGGGAGTTCAAGTGGCCTTTATATCCCAGCCCTTATATCCCAGTAAACACAATACACTAAAACAATGTTGCCTCAACGTTGGCGCAACGTCTTCGATGTTGGCCCAACATTAAAACAACATTTTTTCAATGTATCGTGTTTGCTGTGATGTAGCAGTGTGTCGTCCAATGGGGATAATATGAAGACAGCTTCATATTCACCTCCATTAGTCAATTTGTCTCCAGTATATTATATTGCTTTACAGTACACTTCTTGTAGTGAAAAAAAAAATATGAAAAGTAAACAGCAAACGATTAGCTCATGTTGTTTGAGGTTGGGCCAATGTCGCAGACGGCGGGCTAGCATTAATACAACATTTGCCAAATGTCTCATGTTTGCATGTAAGCTCACCGGATTACATGAAACCTTTATATATAAGCTGTGGCATTCAATGAGACAAACACAAATAAACCTAGCACTGCCAGCTCTGGTAGGCTACGATGTAAACAAAGAAAGGCTTTTCCTACTGAAAAAACAAAATATCATTTGGAATGTTTAGACAACACCATATAAAATATAAGTAAAAGTGAAATTAAACTCTTTGAAAAAAACCCATACCTATACAGATTAGTACTGGGTAAAGAGTTTTTAGTGTGCTTCTATTAGTCTAAGCCTACCATATTATGCCATGATAAAATGCTAGCAAAGTAAATAAAGAAATGAGTGGACATCATGTATACAGAATGTTTAAAAGTATTCACCTAGCAAAACAATATCCTCTGAAATAACAAATGAACACTTGTTATGTTTTATAAACAGAGCAATCCTGTTTTTGATAACACTAGATTTCAAGTCTTACAAGTAAACTTTCTGGCATTTGAAGCTGGAATGGTAACTCCATCTTCAAAAGGAAAGAAAGGTAACTATCCAAGGCACTAGTTTTGCACTAATAGTGCAGTGCTAACCCCCTAGAGCACAGATGTAGACTTTTGTAATTTTTCAGTATTTAGAAGTGTAAACTAAATTGATATACATGCATTAAAGGACTTAATTTTACAACTGAGTAAACTGAAAATTAGTCAGAGTTACTCTGGCTAATTTTCAGTCACTTAAAGTTGTGGCTCTAGGCAGTGAGACACAACTTCATGTGAATGAAAATAGATATTTTTTAATTTATCGCCTTAATGGTTAAGTGAGTGAATATCTGAAGTGAATATCTCTGAGCACTATGGGGTTAAATACATTTTCTGTAGTTGGGAGGTATTATTATGTTATTAATTAGTGGCAATAGATATTTAAAATGAAGCCTGTCTAACAATTTAGAATCACATTCGACCATCTTGCACAGAGTACTGTGCTAACAAAGACAATTGTGTCTCAAACCAGCTGGACTCAATCAACTGGAAATAATACATAACGGCAATAAAATCATAAACAAGAAAAATTGGGATTCCCCTGGAACTTCTTTTACAATAATTCTTAGATTTGTTAATGGCATGCATTTCAGTGTTTAGATTGATTAAAAAGAATACACTAGCATGTACACACATAACATTTTTCATCGCACAGGTGTAAATATATTTGTGTGTGTTTTGTCTTTGTAACATGTTCACCGTTGACAAATTATTGAGCGTTTCAGCATGAGTTCCCGGTCACCTGATGTGATGGGCACGGCTTGCTCCATGTGAAATTTAACCAGGTGATCAACACTGTTGAATGTTCTGTCCTTTGTTCGAACCTGAAACAAACATTAAACCCTAATTAATGATTTATACTCTACCTTTCAGTTTCACCGCTTAAAAGAGACAATAGTCGATTTTATTATTAGCAGATCAAATCACTGTTTTGGGGTAAAATGAGTGTTCAAACACCAAAATCATGCAGTTGTTTGGTCTCAAATTAAACAAATTTGAGTAATTTTCACCCACTTGAATTTGGTGGTAGCGTTAGCGAGATATAACTTGAAGTGGATGAAAATTTTAATTATTTAATGTCGAGCTTAGAGGGCTGAAAAAGATCTATTCTGCTGTACATAGACAAAAGGCTATAGCTGCTTAATTTTCAATTAAGTAGCCACTGTCATTTGGCTTTGCATAGCAGTATTAGAGTAGCGACAACCTGGGCCCATATAAAAACAGGGTTCTTAACCCCTAAAGCGCTGAATTAATTTGTAAAAAACATCGCAACCAAAGGGTTCTTTTCAATTTGAAATCATCATAAATGTCTTAGTTAGCTCTTTCAGATTCATTTCAATACCTATGTTATGGGTCTACGGCCATTAGAAATATGTTTACTCTTACAGTTCGGTGATTAAATTTAGACATCAGAATCTGACGTCTACAGACGTAAGATTCTGAGGACTTAAGTCTATCCCTGCGCTGTGAGGGTTAAACTATGAGAATAATTAAATTTCAGGACATGTGTTTTCAAGGAAAGAATCTGTTTATTTCCAGGTAGCAAAGTAAATGTAATGTCATATGATAACACAGCTATACCGTAAACCGAAGTGTTGGACAAATAATACCTACAGAAGTAAAATCACCACCATGGATTATCAACTGATGTGATTATAATTGGTACATTTTAATTAATGCCAGAAATTTTGCTGGACAAGAGGCTATTCTCAAGGTTTTCCACGACAGTTGAATTTGTCAAACGGTAAAATCCTACATAGAATACCAGGGTCTGAGGGTGTGACATTCTCACATAGAATATGAGGGTGTGACTTACTCACATAGAATATGAGGGTGTGACTTACTCTTATAGAATATGAGGGTGTGACTTACTCGCATAGAATATGAGAGTGTGACTTACATAGAATATTAGGGCGTGACTCACATAGAATATGAAGGTGTGACTTACATGGAATATGAGGTTGCGACTTACTCACATAGAATATGAGGGTGTGACTTACTTACATAGAATATGAGGGTGTGACTTACATAGAATATGAGGGTGTGACTGACTCACATAGAATATGAGGGTGTGACTTACTCACATAGAATATGAGGGTGTGACTTACTCACATAGAATATGAGGGTGTGACTTACTCTTATAGAATATGAGGGTGTGACTTACATAGAATATGAGTGTGTGACTTACATGGAATATGAGGTTACGACTTACTCACATAGAATATGAGGGTGCGACTTACTTACATAGAATATGAGGGTGTGACTTACATAGAATATGAGGGTGTGACTGAATCACATAGACTATGAGGGTGTGGCTTACTCACATAGAATATGAGAGTGTGACTTACTCACATAGAATATGAGGGTGTGGCTTACATAGAATATGAGGGTGTGACTTACTCACATAGAATATGAGGGTGTGACTTACTCACATAGAATATGAGGGAGTGACTTACTCATAAAGAACATGAGGGCGAGACATTTGAATTGTGCACCACAACACCACAAGCAGATCATGGATTTAACAGTACTCACTATGCCTTCGGGATCCACAAGTAATAAATGTTTGATGAGTCCAGCTTGTCGTCCGCTCAGTACATACTGGCCGGGACTGTTACTACTCTCTCTCACCAAAAAATCACCATCTTCTACCAGCAAAAGTTCACACTGGCAACAAAAAAAAACACTATGATATATATACCTTACAAATTGTATCAATATTTTAAAGCATTATACATAGTACTACTAATCTACTATATACAATGGTCAAAAGAAAAAAAACTGAAGTAAATTTAGTTAACCATTACAGCGCGGTGATGGATTTAGACATCAGAATCTGAAAGGGTTAACTGCAAACTTTGAGTTGCATTTTCTGTTCACCAGTATAAATAACAAGAACAACAAGAGCACACTTGACAATAGCCTGCTGCCATCATTGAACTTGTCCGAGAACTGGTTATTAGCAACATGCACTACAAATTTTGGGCAGGATACATGGGAAACTTGTGAGGTTTTCGAGACAACAAGGTCAAAGTAAAATGTGAAATAAGTCAGCAATTTGACATTTTTGAACTTGTCCGAGAAATGGTGATTAGTAACATGCATAACAAATTTGAGTAGGATACATGAAAAACTTTCAAGTTATTGTCCCCACAAGCAAATGTTAACGCAGACGCCGAAAAACTTCAATTTAATAGCCAACTTTCATAGTATTTTCTTCATAGCATGTGAAAACATTTCAACACTGCAAGGATTAACCTTAATTTGTCTCTCAGACAATGACATTTGAAGGCGAAAAAGCCATTGAATTTTGCTAGATTGGCACATGTTTTAATTTAAATTGTAATTTGCAGTTGTATGTCTCGGTGGGCTAAACTAGGGTTTAACCCTTTAACCGCCAAATAATTCAATTTGAATTTTCACCCACTTGAAGTTGTGTCTCGCTGACGCGATCCACAACTTCAAGTGAGTGAAAATTATTCAGATTTGACAAAATGGAGGTCAATTCTTTTCAAATCTTGTTGGTTGATCTCACATTTTATCTGTAACATTTTTAAAATGCGGTATTTAATGTGCTAAAAAAAAGATGAAAACCCGAATATATGCGACACCGGCGGTTAAAGGGTTTAAACTCGGTGACAAATACCTGTTGTCTTGATATTCGGCCATGAAACCAATCTTCATTGTGAAGCGCCGAGTCCGTTTGTGAACCTGGGGGTGACGTTCCTTCAGGGAGGGAATTACAAAAAGGTTCTGAAACAAGTCATTTGTTTTGTAAAGAAAATGTTTTTTCATGAAAATAATATCTTGCATAAAAAAAAGCATAATTTGTATAGGTGCTGGAAGAAGAGGATGGAATTCTCAAATAACAGCATCACTTCCCACTATAGCCTTTAACTTCTAATATGATATATTTAATTTTCACTCACTTGAAGTCTTGACTTGCTGATGCGATTCCAAACTTCATGCGAGTGAAAATTATTCAGATTACCCGGTAGTCAAAATTGATGCCAATTATTTTAAAGCTTGCTGATGGAAAATATCAAGAAGTTTCTGAATGCTAAATAGGATTATAATATAGTCGTGATTACCTCTGAAAAAGAGTTACTCAAACAAGAGCACACTCGACAATAGCCCGCCACCATTATTGAACTTAAAGGTATTGCACCCACAAGGTCGAATTATTGACGTAAAATGCAATAATCACAATAGGCCAACCATTTTTTTTTTCAGCCATTATTGCACTTGTCCGAGGATTGCTTATTAGTAGCATGCATAACAAATTTGAAGAGGATACATGAAAAACTTTTCATGTTATTGTGCCCACAAGGTCAAACTATTGACGTAAAATGTGAAAAATCGCACTAAATCAGACATTGTAATTTTTTTTTCCGGCCATTATTGAACTTGTCTGAGAGCTGCTTATTAGTACCATGCATAAAAAATTGAAAGAGGATACATGAAAAACTTTTCAAGTTATCGCGCCCACAAGGTCAAATTATTGACGTAAAATGCAAAAAATAAAAAAAAAATTGCCATTTTAATTTTTTTTCGGCCATTATTAAACTTGTCTGAGAGCTGCTTATTAGTAACATGCATAACAAATTTGAAGAGGATACATGAAACACTTTTCATGTTATTGCGCCCACAAGGTCAAATTATGGATGTAAAATGTGAAAAATCACAATACATCAGATATTTTGATGTTTTTTTTTGGCCATTTTTGAACTTGTATGAGAACTGCTTATAAGTAACATGCATAACAAATTTGAAGAGGATACATGAAAATTTTTTCAAGTTATTGCGCCCACAAGGTCAAATTATTGATGTAAAATGTGAAAAATCACAATAAATCAGCTATTTTGACATTTCTTTGGCCATTTTTTTAACTTGTACGAGAACTGTTTATTAGTAACATGCATAACAAATTTGAGGAGGATGAAAAACTTTTCAAGTTATCGCGCCCACAAGGTCAAATTATTGACGTAAATTGTGAAAAATCGCCATTAATCAGCCATTTTGAATTATTTTTCCACGCATTATTGAATTTGTCTGAGAACTGCTTATTAGTAACATGTATAACAAGTTTGAATAGGATACATAAAAAACTTTTCCAAGTTATCGGGCCCACAAGAAAAATGTGAAAAATTGCACTGAATCGGCCATTTAAATTTTTTTTCAGCCATTAGGCCACACAAATTTATTTAATTGTTTTACCGAATCGCCGCCGAAAATTTCCGAAAATGGCAAAAAAAAAATTGAAATTTCGAAAATTTTATTTTTATTTTTTCCATCGTCGTGGATTTATTCAATTCAAAGTTAAAAAAAAAATGAAAACTGTTTCTCTCTTACTGTGCCAATGCAATAAACAGTCATTACTTTCGTTGTAAGCAAAACTGACACGCTGCGGTCAGTCTGACACAACTCAAGTGCAGCCAGGTGCCGACATCAGGTGTGAAAAATAGCTGTGATACATTAAGGCTGACACTGTGCACGCTATACTTCTGTTAATGTGTCACACACATTACACTCCAACTCAACTCGAAACACCTGGATTGATCGATAATACATTGCCAAATAAGAGTTAAAAAACAAATGTTATGGATGACATGATTCTCATTGATATATTCAATGGCAAACAGGCAGTGTCAACTCTGGGCCGGTATCTCAGTTGTTAACCCAGCATTGAAGTTGAAGACAGCGCAAGCACACAGACGCTATCTGTATGCGCGTTAATGTTGTTGGCGCAAGACGTAGGGGCAGTGCTGTTCTAATGCTGGGCCACCGTCGTCAATGGTGAACTACGTTGGACCGGCATCGGTTTGGCGTCTAGTGGTGTCATGTGCCAATCCTGTCTTACATCCAGATCTGACACACAGCGTCTAGTTGTGCAGTTATCCAGCTGGCTGCGGCGGCTATTCATTCACGTCTTATCTCTCTCAGTTTGTCCAGGGAAGTAGTCAAATAAAAAAACATGTTTTTTTCTTGACTTTAGTAAGACAAATTTTCTGTTTACGAACCTGACCACAACGAACAAACCTGTATGCAAAATCAGCCGCCGTTTTAGCAAACGAAATGGTTTGTTTATAGGGTTTATAGGGTACCCTACTAGAAAAATGGGGGGGGGGGTGGCGTTTATTAGGGGGGGGGGGGCTTGCGTTTATTAGGGATAATACAGTAAGTCAGCGTTCGTAATTGGCCCAAACCTGGGAAACTCGTCGCTTTCTATATTGTGGACCAATCTAAAAAAAAATTAACACCTCTTTATCTGATTTTTATTTTTTTTTGCCGCCACCCGACAACCCCAATGCTGAAAAAAATCGGTAAAACAATTAAATAAATTTGTGTGGCCTTATTGAACTTGTCAGAGAACTGGTCATAAGAACATGCATAAAAAATTTGGGAAGGATACATGAAAAACTTGTCAAGTGAATGTTAACGCCGACACCAACGCTGAACTTCAATTGCAATAGCCCACCTTTTTCAATTAATTGCGAGCTGATAAAAGGTCTTGATGAGTGAAAAGCATCTAAACATGTTGATATATCACTCATATTGTTTAACAAGAAGGCAAAAGACAACCATCGGGTGTCTGAGAAGTTCATACTGGAGAATCTTTAAATAAATCATTTGTCAATCTTCATATCTGAGGCAATTCTGAAATATTTGATCAAAATTCGAGCCTTGCACCAAAAAATGTCTAAGTCCCCGCGCTGAAAACTAAATCAAAATAATAGTAAGGGCCTACTTACGCATGTCAAATGCATCTCGAATTGGACGCTTCTCGCTGTCAAAACTACCACCATGCAGCATGCTTTGTGCTGCTGGTAAAGGACCTTTATTATCATATTCTACACTTTCCTGTTGCTGGATTAAAGAAGCTGCACCAATGGCCAGGCCACCGTCTCCAATCGAATTATCATATGTTTGTTCAATACCAACTGCACCTGTGTTAACATGAGGTAAATAAACTGGACATGAGGAATAATAGCTAAATCATGATTAACCCTTTCGAGGCTGAATTATTTTTTGTATGAACCATGGATACCAAAGGGTTTTTTCAATTTGAAATCATTATAAATGTCTTGGGTTAGTTTAATTCGGTTCATTTAAATACCTATGTCATGGGTCTAGGGCCATTAGAAATATGTTTACTCTTACAGTGGGGGTATAGACTTTAGATGTCAGAATCTGATGTCTACCGACGTCTAAAGTCAATCACCGCGCTGATAGGGTTAAGTGTGGAGCACAACCATGCTCGTATCTAACCTGTTTTCATAACAGTTTAAATCACAATTATTGGGAACGAAATGAGCGACTAAACATCAACATTTGCAAATGTATGGTCTTAAATTAAACAAACACGAGTAATTTTCAACCCACCTGAAGTTGCGACAGCAGGGGGAAAATATAAGTAGGATAACTCAGCAGGAAAAAAGGTTAATATTGAAATAGGCCTACAAAATCTGTAGTGCCAGGTTTAGGTCAATGTAAATTAGGAGGAAAATACTTTTAACAATGCAAAATTTTAGAAATTCTCTGCAGCATTTGCATCAACTCTATTGAGAATTTTTACAATGATATGTAGAACTAGAAAACCCCATGCGATGTAACATCTGGCATTCTACTTACTCTATCCTTTTATAACTCAGTGTCAGTAGTTTGTTATCAGAATGAACAATATATAATATACAATTCTCACCATCAGCATTGTCATATACACCATCATTAACTTCTACTAGTTGTCCCATGGCAGGACGTTTCACAGAATTGTACAGCCCATCACTCTTCTGTAAAATAGAACAGACCTATCAACACTTGTCCTGTTAGGTCCGTATAGATTACACAATTTTGAAGAATATATCACTGAGAATGGATAATACAGTTTTTGGTAGTTAGCATGGCTAGAGAAATAACACAATTTAGAAGATATAATTTCAAAAATATATCTATTTTTCGTCATTTGAAGCTGGAAATCGTGTTAGCAATTCTAGCTTCAAATGTCGAAAAATACAATTGAAACAATTCAGCAGAACAGGGTTAATAAAGAGAGAATGTTTGCAATATTGAGTCCTACATGTTAAGCCAATAATTTCGATTATACAAGAAGGTATATGTACTTCAATAGATTGGAAGTTGGCATAATGATATACATTGACATAGAAAATTATATATATTTTAAAACGTGAGAAACTCATTTCAAGTAGTGATTTGAATTTTCTTAGTCACCGATTGGCTTTAATCAATTGGCCTAACAAACCACTGACCAGAGGTAATATACACGGCAGAGTTGATATCTACCTTCAAAGTGACTATAGACAGGGGGTGGACATTTAAATTCTGTTATTTAGCTTTTTCACCCTTATCCTGCTAAGTTAATTTATTTAAATTTTCAACCGCTTGAGGTGGTGTCTCGCTACTGCGATTCACAACCTCAAGTGGTTGAAAATTACTCATATTTGATTAATTTGAAACAAAATATTTACAAATATTGATGTCTAAATAGTCATTTCATTAACAATAACAGTGGTTTAATTGGCTGATAAAATGGATAAAAAAGTAACAAGAAAAGTTTACAGATAGTGTTCTATTCAACAGAAAGTAGTGGTAGTGTGTTTGTTCCGCACTGAATCCAGCGTTTTCCGTAAAATTTCAATTAATGGTCTTTATAGTCCATTACAAAATGAAATGAATCGGGCTTTAGGCCACCTTTGTGCACATATAAGCTAAACTGGTCCAGGAGAACCTCCTGAGGATGGTGAGATGAATGAGATGACACTGTCCTCCAGACACAGGATTCGAACCCTGGCGGTTTGAGGCCGAGCACGCTACCTCTCGGTCACGGAGGCTCCCCACAATACTGACTTTCACACCTGGATGGGGAAGAAACATTTTTGTTTCTTTTATACCGCCGAGACCGGGAACCGAACCCCGAACTCTGGCGTGAAAGGCAGCGGTGCTAACCACTACCCCAGGTCCCCCGCCATTAGTCCATTACAATCGCATTACAAAACAACCAATCACTGAAAGATTTCTGCTAATCATTACTACATCTTAAAGCCGGCCATACACTATATAACAAGTTACCAACCATTTTTGCAACATGTCTTGCAAGTTACCTACAGACTATGAAACATGTTGAGCAACAAGTTATGTAACATTCATTTTACGTAACATACACAGTGAATGGGGAAATATTATGGAGATTTTGTGTTGAGCAACATGTTACGGGTCTTCTTTAGATTCCAGACTTACAAGTAGATTGCACTGAGGTGATGAGTATTGGTCGTGTGTTGGAGATGGAGGAATAACACCAGGTCTGTCATTATAATAATCATCTTCGTCTCCCCAAGCATCTCCTGTGGAGCCGTTGAACACAGGGTTGTCTGTTCTACAATACAATCAGAAGTTCATGTTAACCCTCACAACGCTGAAATATTTTTCTATAAACCAATGAGAAAAAAAGTTTTTTTTAATCTGAAATCTTCTCAAAATGTTTTTGTAAGATCATTCCGCTTCATTTGAATACCTATGTTATGGGTCTACGAACATCATAAATATTAATTCTTTCAGTGTGGGAATCGTCTATAGACGTCAGAATCTGAAGCCCGCACTGAAAGGTTTATTCCAGGTCTGGATGATGGTATAATCTCTATTAATACAGGAGATATTGAACCACTGTTGGCTAGTGTACCAACATCAAGCCGACATTGGTTTAATGTATGGTGTGTGCTTCAATTCTAGAGTGGTGTGAGGATGATACAAACACAAAATACAGTGATAGCCTCAGAACCTGCTGCTTAACTTGATATGGATTAAGTTTTTTAACATAATAAAAATGATGGCACACAAATACACGATCGCAAAGAACTCCACTAGAATAATAAATTTGGCATCGTTTGTGATTCAAAAGTCTGGCTGATACCGACATTTGTCTCACAGTGAAAACCTTTGTAAGAACTGTAACAATTCTTGTAGTACAAAACAAAACAACAAACATTAGTCACAATTAATTGTAGGTCGATAAACTGTTAGAAAATAGCCCTTTATATCATAGATTTAGGATACAGTGTACATACATGTACAGTGTACTATATACCCATGAATTCAAAATGTTCAAGTATAGAAGTATTTTAAAAAACATGTCTATGGAAAATAATCAGCATAACCAATGTGCACAATGACAGGACCAGTAGTTTTTTCTTCCTCAATACACCTCCAGTGCACCAATAGATATATTTTAAATTACCGGTATCTGATAATTTTGAACCAAAAAATATTACTGGTGATTGGGATAAAAAGTCCATTGAACCCCTTAATTGATGTTTAGGTGCAGAAAATCATAAAAAAGATGATGTAGGTGGTGCCGATTGGTTTCACTTTATTGGTCTCACTTTATCAGGGTATATTTTTCAATCATATTCACTGCCTTGTATAAGGTAGAAGTTATACACACATGCCAGGAAGACTGAATCACCAGCGACTCACTGTAATATGCTTGTGATATTTTACCTAGTGGGCTTGGCTAGCCTAAGAATAAAAAACGGTGTGAGACAAAATAAATATTCCCACCCACCCGTGACCACTTTTTTTCACATTTGACCAATCAAAGCCGAAAGAACATTGTTCCCCTTCCCCCCCTCCCCAGGATTCAGGATTTATACTACATACCTGTCATGCATTTCCACAGCTGGTGGTCTGTTATTCAGGTATTGTTTAAACCTCAATTCAAAAGCTTGACCCACAGTTGTGATAACATCTTGGGCAAGGCCACCTCCACATTCCAACACATAGCATGCTCGGCCATTAATTGCATCCTTTGCCACATAGGCCACAAAATCCATGGTGTCCTGAAATAATACACACAGAATAACTTATTTAGTGTTATTACTCCTTTTTTGTTGTTAGACTATGTTGAAACTTATTTCAGAAATTTATCATATATTTCCAAAAATAATTGATTTTTTCTAATATGTATTTATGTGGTAAAATTGTTTGCATGTTAAACAAATTGCTAATGATTTGCTGCACAACTGGTAATTTTCATTGCGAACAGACCAGGTTGCTATAATTTAAATACACTGAAAAAATGAATCCACTGAACCCCTTAACATTTTCTGCCGATGAACAACATTCAGGGGTTCAATGGGCTCACTCTTTTTCAAAGCATAATAGCAGGGCAATCCTCTGTTCGCCTTCACAGCCCAGTATCATAGTAGTAATCCTCCTGCAGTGTCTGTGTTCCAGCTGGTCATTTTTCATAAGTTAAAAATACTGTATTTATTCTATCTAGCCTACAGTTAGTTACTAGAAACACAGCTGTCATGTGCAACACAAATCAGAAAATTTTAGCCAATCAATAGATAATAATATCTGACCCATGTGCACAAGAACAGTTGCATCACACATTTTTCAGAAAGTGAGATAACACAATATTTTGAAAATGAACAAATGGACTATTATTTCTGTGGTTCAAACTGTTACGCATTATCGTAATTTGTACAAAAGTTATTAAATTTTAAGCATTTTGAAAGACCATTTGTAGACAAGATGTGAAGTGAAAGCCCTAAAATAGCTTTCTATTTATAATTTAAATATGGTAAAAAAATGATTTTATAAAAAAATATGCGATGGTTTTATCAAAATTTAATATCCTTTTCATGTGCACATAACAACATTATTTATTGATCAATTCAATAAAATAAGAATTGTATTTTTTTGCATTTCGTCACTTCAGAAAAATATGTGATGTGACTGAGTTTGTGTAGATGGACAACCCTCATGTAATACTAATACGCCTGACATCAGCATCTCACTTACGTGATCTCCTCCAGAGGCAAACGAGATCCCAGGCATCATATGGTCTCCTATTGTCTGAAAAAAAAGTTTTCAATACAAATCAAAATAAGATGATGCTCACCAGAAAACACACAACATTTGTATAACATTTGTACAACATAGGACCAACATTGTACAAATTTCATACAAATGTTTTGTGTTTACTGGGACAACTATCAGTCAATATTTTTCATTCATTTAACCGTCATACCCGATCATATTCTTTTTTTTTGCTAGCACATTAACTACCAGGTTTTGAAATATAAAAACATTATACATAATCCAGATATAGGTCAGTCTTATTGATAATTTGAGACATTTCACCTTTAATGGTTACAATAGGAAGTTCAAGACCAGGTTTAAAGAGTACAGGGAATAATTTGTCTGGTGTAGCCGTGCAGTTTGCTACACAATTAAGGGCAAGTGTTACACTAGAAGATGTTGGTGTAGCAGTTTTTTGTATGGAGAATAGTAGCTTGGCACATGCCCGTATTCTAAACTGCTACACAATTTTTCTGAAGCAAATTATTCCCTGTGAGTACTAATCCAGGATAACATTTTTAATAAAGGGTATTTCTTAAAAAGTATTCTACTCACCTCCCCAGTTTCCATGACTACCATATTGAGAGAATCGGTGGTGATTGTCAAGTTAACATTAGATCCAGCATACAGCATACTTGGGTGGTCGCCAAGAAACTTAGCAATTTTTGTAGACTGTAAAACAACAAGTTCAAGATAAAAGTGAGAAAGAGACGGCTGGAAAAAAAATAACATAGGTCAATAAATAAAATATATTGGCTCAATGGAGATCCAATCTCTCTTGAATAGAGAGAGAAATATATCAAAAATAGTACTAGCTTACTCTCTTGTTTCTTTTTGTGGCAGTCTTTAGCCCGGCTGAGTCACACACTCGACTGATGGATTCTCTGAAAACAAAATATTCACTCAAATATGTGGACAGATGGTTTTACCTACATCTGAAGTTGAAAGCAGGACTAAAGAAGTTGATGTTGATCATGACAGTAGTCAGTTTTAAAGATTTTTTATCTGATGAAATCACTGATATTGGTGATGAAATTAGCATTTGAGAATCAAGATATGTATATTTTTGGTCTCAAATCAAACAAATATTACTAATTTAATTAAAAAAATTAACTGAGCAGGATAAGGGTTAGGTTTTCAACTCCAGTGAGAAAAATAATTTTCTATGCAATGTGTACATACGTATATGTTAACTGACAAACAACACATACTCAGTGACAGGGTAAACCTGGTTGGAAAGATGTAAGGGCCAATTCCCCATGAAATCCAAAACATATCGGGAAATTGACACTACAATTGGCCATTAAAGATTGTATCAGATATTGACCCTCCTGACACTTGACATCATCACTCCTCACATTCAGGCTGCTTATTTAGAAACAATCGTTGATATGTGATATGTCAAAATAACATAAATAATTTTACGACAGTGAATAACAAAAATGCAGAGCTGATAAGATTACTATTGCATGGTTGATAAGATACATGCATACATAGGCCCTATATCTTGACCTTCAAAAGAAGAAATATTTTCATAAAACTTCTGGCGGACTAACACAATATGAGTTTTGATGGTCCTGTCTAGTGAGAGAAAAAATTAGGTTCTATCTCTGTGTGGCCTACATAGAACAATCTACAGTATATACTTAACCCTTTAAGCCCTTACGCTGCATTAAAGCATCATTTTACATCCCTGAAAACAGACTCAATTTTCCTACAACCAAGGGTTTTAGAGTAAAAATTTCCATGATACTGACCAATACTTCTTCAATTTTCAAACCAAATCAAATCATCTTCATCCACTACAAGTCGAGAATTGCGGCAGCAATTCGCGGCTGGTAGTGGATGAAGATTGCAATAGTAAACTCAGGCTTCAAAGGGTAAACAGTACAAAATAGTTAAGTGCCCATCTTTGACTGTCCTATGTATCAACATGAGGTGTTGTATTTAATTTAATATGAGAACAAAAAATAATGTCACATTTAAACACATAAAATGTTCTGGAAAAAAAAAAAATTTTGTATGGCACTATAAATGCACTCACTTTGCAATTGCAGTACGGGAGTCAAAATCCAATGTCTTCATGGCTTGTTTCACTTCCATGCAACCTATGTACTGGAAGTTAAAAGGTTAAAGGGAATCAGAAAAAAAATCATACCTATGTTTTCTACAAAAATTACTGTATTGTCCCATAGCTAATGTGACGCCATCACTGTTACCCTTCACCAAAGTTCTTCTAAATATCAGTGACAACAAATCAATATCCCAACAGAATGGACATTCAGATGCCTACCCATCTATAATATTTGCCATAGGAAATTGAATCAGTTAAGTCTTGTTATACTTTATTGACGCATTCTAATGCATCCCAATAAAAGACCATTCAGGTGCCCAATAAGAACACACTTGATGAAAGGCAAACTTGAATTAAATCAATAATAAAGATAAGCAGAGGAGGGTGAATTATTCGCAGACTAACAGCGTCGTCTATCAGCCTGTGGCTGTAAGAGGTAGCACACCTGTGACCTTCCACACAAGGTTACCAAGTAGCGATGTGAGAGTGGAGCTTGTGCTCTCAAAAAAAACAGGATACACTGAACACTGTTCAGTGAATGTTGGACCAGCATCGACAATGGTGTTCCAATGTTGGAGCAGCATTGGGTTAGTGTATCATGCTTACTGGGCAGTGTGCTCTCACATTCAGGATTCTAACCAGCTTGAAATGTCAGCGTATTGGCCGAGGCGCCAGCCGCGCGGCGAGGGGTCAGGGGGCAGCCTAGGCCCCCGTAAATTTTGTAGATACTAGCTGCTCTGAGATGCATTCTAAAGCATTTCCCTGTTTTTTTATAGACATAATTTGCAGAAAAACCACGGCACAGCAGCTATCAATTTAAGAAATTCGTAATCGCCGGATACACAGCAATATAGCTTGTACGTGCATGCACCTTTCGTTTTTCTACTTATAGACTCTATACAGTAGCATTTAAAGCTAGTGATATGCCTACATGTGCAGGATAGTATATTTTTACACATTTCCATATCAGTATTAGAGATAGTACACTGTCTAAATTATTAATGGGCCTATGTTGTATTTGAAATTAGGCAGTCAGCCAAATGCGGACAGTCATATCTAAGACTTGGCCTTGAATAATCAGGTCAAAAAAAATGTTTTTTTAGAATCAGTATAATTTCAGCTATGAGATCGCATGCTGAGCTTATTTTCTGCACACAGTTATTAAAAAGTTATGAGCATTTTTACGGGGCTTGGGGTCGAGATTGCTCTCAGTCACCGCCATGTTGAAAAACGTTGATTTTTTCAGATAAAACAAATACAGCAATCCACGGCCTCAATGAGGACATCACGGCTACTGCTTAACCAACAAACAGAGTCTCTGCAGGAATGATGTGTTAATGCTGGCCGGCTCAAAGAGCTGCAAAAGTTGGGGCATCATCAGGCAAGCATTGCGTCAGCGCCTCGTGTTTGCTGGGATACGGCACCCCCGCAATTATTTCCAGGGTATCGGCAGCGTATCGCTCTTTATTCAGCGCATCGGCAGCGTGTCGGCGATATTAGTAGCGTAACAGCAGCGAAAATCAGCGTGTCGGCCCGACTCTCTAAAAGGGCCTGGTTAGAACCCTGGTCATTCGAAAAATAAAGTATTGTTGATGAATACAACAATGTTGTTTCAATGTTGGCCCATTGGCTGCTATGCTGGCCAAACATTGAAAGAGCACAGGGTCAACGACTGGTGCTTGTTGGGACCTACCCGCACTCCATAACAGACTCCAGCGTTAGGCAGCAATTGTTCATCAGGATGGAGCCATCCTCTGGAAGGTTTGTTAATAAAACTGCCACTATTACTCCACTCAGACTTTGGTGGATTCTTTCTTTTCAACAGGGCTGCAGCCATCCTAAAAGATAAATCAGGCATATAAAAAAGATGCCTCCTTCCAATGTGTACATGTATAACTTGGCATCTGGATTGAAAATACAAATAACCCTTTAGCGCCAATCATGACTATTATCATTTTTAATACTTTAACCCTTTGAAGTCTAATTTATCCCGGTCATCTTCATTCATACAAGCTGCGAATTGCTGTCGCAATTCTTGACTTGTAGTGGATGAAGATGACTTGAAGTGGGTGGCAAATGAAAAAAAAATGTAGTATTATTATAAAAACAGTTCAATGAAAATTGTCTTTCTATCTAAAACCCCTACATGTAGGAGATTAAGTCATTCTTCAGAGATACAAAATGATGCTTTACTGCATCGTGAGGGTTTAAAGGGTTAAGTTTCTAGTACGGCATCCGGTTTCCGGAGGTGATTTCTAGGTTTAGCATTTTTCGCTACTACATTGAACAAATAAAAGTAATTTTCTCACTGGAAGTTGCTGGTTACGGCAACAAGACACTAGCTACTTAACAGTGGGTGAAAAAAACTTAATTACACCATTTTGTGCTATTAAAGTGTTATCGTATTTTACTTACTTGAAGTTTGTCTAAAGTGATCCACAATATGAATTCAATTTCACGGGTAATGTCAATCCAGTTGGCTGATTAAGAACTGCAACAAAAGGTGAGCTCTGTAAATTTGAATAGTAACAACAATGGAGGGTTTTGAAAAAAATAATTAATTTGAATATAAAATTGATCATGAGCCTTTAGGAACGTCATTCGAAATGCTCCCTCCAGTTTACATTACCTGTATTTACATTACTTTTTTGTTTTGTGTCCACTTTGCTAGTTTTTAATGAGTTGCCAAATGTCACAAACAGCCCAACAGCAGGGATAGATTTGAGATTATATTTGTGTGTGTAGGTCCATATAAACTTGGTCAAATGATAAAATAGATACATCGGATGAAGGGGTGACAACAGGACATGGATTAAAAAATAGAAAACACAAACCTGAGAGAAATTCATCAAAAAAAAAGGTGAAACTGCAGATTATCAAAAATTGGAAATCTGAAAAATGTTATCATACAGATAATACAATGTACATGATAATACTTAAATTTCGATATGGAGATATGTGTCCAGTGATCATTAATGTATAAATATTTTGCTAATCAATTACAAATTTTATTAGCAAATGGACATAATTGCTTAGCATTTTGCTATGCAATACTGAACAAATTCCCCCCTGGTGTCATTTATGAATACAATTCTAAATACTAAACAGCAATAAAGCATGATATCCATTTATGACTAGTCAGCAATAGACTAGACTTCTAGTCAGTGCTGAAGATGCCTGTAAACTGTAGTTTAGAGGTTTTTCGTTAATTACATTCTACTGAATGATACCTTGAGCAGTGATTTTTCTGGTGTCACAGTGCTGCTTACACTATGTGGTCCAATAACATATTAATAACAAAAATAAACTTTATTCTAAATTGTATTTTAAAACTAAATTAGAGCAAATAGAAACTTGGATTAGTAAAATTTCTTGTTGTAGGTCATTGTTTGCGTCCTTTTTCTCGAACCACGTGTATGGGTAGGTTGCTACTTTGGATGAACTGAATTGAGAATATGATTACCACTGCAAATGTCATCTCTTAGTCCATCCCTGGTGGTGCTATGTGATGAGATATAATAACATTAAAAGTTGATTAGTCGCAGGGATCATAATTACAATGTGAACTGTGTGTATGAGGATATTATATGCAAGTTGACCATATAGGCCGCCTATATATTTCAGAAATATACTGTGTATTTAATTGTAGGCATAGATGAAATGCAATTGGCAAGATTACATGTAAAACCTACTAATGATGAAACATGATCTAAAATGCAATTAACTACAACAGTAGCCTGATAAAACACCACATAAAACGCAATCAATACCAACAGTAGATAGAACACCAAATAAAACGCAATTAACTTCAACAGTGGATATAACACCATCTAAAACGCAATTAGTATTAACAACTCAGCAGAGTGATGACATGTCTTGCAGGTTGGTGAGGTGCGAAATACTTCAGCAGTAGATATAACACCACCTAAAACGCAATTAATTTCAACAGTGCATATAACACCCGGCCTAGGTTGTAGAGTATTAACAACTCAGCAGAGTGATGACATATCTTGCAGGTTGGTGAGGTGCGATACTGGAAAGCGCAATTAACCCTTCTCATGCTAAAGACCACATTTATATCTGTATTCAATAACTTGTTACCCAAATAAAAAGTACTAGTCTGTATATATTACATTGTTATTTATTATCTGATAACCTTTTTTTTGGATGGATTGAGTGATAAGTCTCAACTTTGTTAGACGTCTTTCTGGTGTATGTTGACAATGTATGAAAGTTACATAATGTGATCCCAGCAAACACAAAAACATTTTAACAATAGTTAGAAAATGTTGGAAGCTATGTATTGCTGTACTGTGTACACGGAGAAAGAGACTTCAAAGCTCGGACTAAAACTGGAGAGAGACCCATCACATCTACATTCGGACCAATAGCTTCAAACTCCTTATGGATTAGAACCCGGATGCAAAGGAATCCCAAAGATACTAGGGTATTCACCAAGTGATATCTACAGATAGCACATCTCAGTAGTTTTATTCAACTGCTGCAAATTTTTCCAAGTGTCTGGGTGATTTTTCGGCTTCTGTATTCCTGTCGGAATTTGCAAAATTAGGTCACAGCTTTTGGACGCTTTTATAATTAGCTCAGATTTTGATCTGGCACAACATTTTTCTTGCTCAGTGAAAACTGTGGAATGTGGTCAAATATTTCTTTCAGCATGTCGGCAGTTACAAAAAAAGGCTCAGCATAATTTTATTGGACAATTTTAAAATTTATTGAATCTAGGCCTACCTAGTCTAGAATTAGACCCCTCCATCGCGGATGTCGATCTCGCATGGCATCTTTCTAGACCAGTGAAAACAATAAAATGTTGTCAAATAATCATTGTGCAGGGTGGGCAAACAGAACTTCACCCAGGTTTTACCCTGGGTAAACTAGTGCAGCCTTCCCCAGGTATCTCATTTCTTTGAGATTCCCACATTGTTCTGTCCAAACGGTCTTAATGATGTCCTCCAAAACTTCCTCATAGGGCAGTGGACATAGTCTATTTTCATTTTTTGCATTTTTTTACAAAAAATTAAAAAATGGCACCTGCGTAAAAAAAATTATCAGAAGGGGCCACAGCATGCATGTTCCACTTACCTTTTCAAGCATTTGTTGCAGCTATCATGAAATTAAAGACGAGAGGGGGCATCATTTTTTCGTAATTGCGAGAAATCTAATGATGGGAACCCCAAGAACAGGTGATAAAAGTGCCATTCGAAACAAATAACTCTTTTAATGCTACAATAATGGCTTCATTTCTACCAGTGATAGTGAGCAAAAAGAACAAACAAACAAAGAAAAATATGCCTTTTATTGCAGTGTCTCACAAATTCACATAAATCCTGAAAAAAAACACAAAAAAAACACCAAAATGACGTCTTTGGACGTAGACTCGTAGGCCTACCTAGCCAGGGGTTCACATCGGTGTGCGGTGATCTCGGCTTTCGACAATCTCGGCCCGGGTGATCTCGGACCGTCCGAGGTGATCGCGCCCGGTGATCTCGGCCCGTCCGAGGTGATCTTGCCCGGTGATCTCGGCCCGTCCGAGGTGATCTCGCCCGGTGATCTCGGCCCCTGTCCTGTCCCCGATTTCCCCCTGCTTATTGCAGGGTTGGGGCAAGTACATCGACTCAGTACTTGGGTACAAGTACAAGTACATTAAAAATGTTCAAGTAAAAGTACAAGTACAGGGTTTTGCGAAATGTACTTGGGTACCACCCAAGTATATTGCAAATGTACTTGGGTACAATTATCAAGTACCAAGTACAAATGTATAATATAACGCATAAAACTATATCGGTAAGTGCATAAATTAAGAAACAAAGGTCATACTGAGTTAAATAACTTGTTTATTCATTGCATATTATAGTATTGAATTACATTAATAGTCAATGTGAGCTCGCCCGGTTACTGACAGCAGACACCAGCCCAATACGGCAACTAGCACGTTAATCTTAAACTGTCTGTAGGCCTACCAGACATTTATTACATGTTAAATAGATTAACTTTTAACCAATACGATAGTTTTCAATAAAATTGTCAGGGTAGTAGCCGCATCACTTACAAATAGACTATTACTTATTAGTGCTTGTGAAATTTCAAGTCAAATGGTTGAGAATCGACTGAGAAATCAAACAGAATCATTAATCTAAAGTGAATAATACCATTTTTTCACATAACAGATAATAACCTGATAACCTCACTAATACGCTGCCGATTCTCGGACGGTTACACCAGAACACAACAAACAACAGGTAATACTGTAAAGTACACTCAATTCAATAATCTATTCACAATTTCCAATGCTGCCATGCAGTTATATATAATATATATATAGGCGTATTATTATAAGCGTATTATCTGAAATATATTACGGCAGATTAATTTAATATAGGGAACATAAGAAAGCATATGTAATTTCCCACCTGTTCTATACTGAACATAAATGTTCCATGGAACATAACACATGTATAATATAGAAGAGAACGCTGCTGGACAGTACTAAATACGTATAATTCGTGCTTATATTTTGAGTGGTAATGCAAGGCACACAACGGCACCCTTAGAAGAACAGCAGTATCTCATTTCGTATTTGAGCATAAATTCAATGCCAATATTATAACACAAATCGTGTAATAGAATAATATAAAACGAATATGACGTGCACGATTTGATCTCAGCAATGTATTAACTTCAACAAAAAAACATAATGTGGTGTGTTTAAAAAGATGATATGTTTATTTAAATAGTGTTTTTTTAAATCGCACAATAAAATAGGTGGCCAGAGGTGATGACACGCCGATCGTTCGATGAATGCCACTTCTTCGCAATTCACATTGTGCAATGTTATGCTTGTTCATGATCATAGCATGGAGGAACATTTCAACTTGTTGTGTAGATATAACACATTTCAGAATTACAATTGTATCGCTGTTAGCTCCTTTAACAATCGAGCAGCGTCTCGTTTGTATTACAAGGTGTTGTGTTCGCGACAATTTGGTGAAGGTCGGGATATGGTTTATTGGAGCGTTTTAAACCTTCACAGGACTACAGGCTAATTAGTAGCTATCCTATGAATAATATAATATCAGGGATACAATACTTTATTACATGATTTAAAAGTTTTTCTCCATCTTGGAAATAACAATACCGTATTTATATATGTCTTCAACAGTGCTTTATAGTAGGCTTGCTAAGACCTAAAAATAAGGCAAAACCTGCATTTTTTAGTACAAATGTTTTCTTTGGCATATATGTTGTTTATAAATTTCTGCAACTTTTAAGATAAGAACACATCACCCCTCATATAGTATGAATAATTTTGTGACAAATAAATCAAAGTTGCCACAAGATGGGGCACAAGTGTTTCCTTATATGGGGTGATTGGCCATGATGTGACCCTCTGAGAGGGTCACATGATAGCCAATCATCCCATATAAGGACATAATTATTTATACCATATAAGGGGTGATAGATCACCTTTCCTTTATATGACCATCAACTGTTATCATGCCAAAAAGAACATTTGTACTAAAAAATGCAGGTAACAGAAAATCATAGCATATTTATTAACTGAAAGCGCTATATATGCGTCCTTTGCGATATAGCAATTGTAACACGTTCATTTTGTTGGGTAGATATTCAGCTGAATTCAAATTAACTATATATATAAAGCCATTTACCTGAAGCTTACCTTAAAGGGTCCTAACTACATAGGTCACACAATTGGGCTTTAATGTTTCAGTTCAAAGGTATAGCAGCTACGGTGAATCAACAGCTAAAACCTGTGACAGTGACCTGTACCTGACCTGCAGTTTAACTAGGCCTTTTTGCATAATATATTCCCGGCTTTAAAATAACCACCGCTGATATAACATGCCTCCGCATGGCCCATGAGGCTATTAACCTTTACATCCCAAAGTCTTCTAAATGTACCTATGATGTCCAAAATCCATCGTAAAACTGGTGATAGTTACAATAAAAAATTGGTTGAGAATTGATTGAGAAATCCGCGAAATTCAATAATCCTGGTTGATGAATATAATGTGAATCTGACTATAAGCATCCAAGTATTTTTTTAATAAGCACTACATAGGCTAATATCACCGCGTAATAACGTCTTTAAGCGTCCGAGATAGCCGGGCGAGATCACCGGGCGAGATCTACCGGCAGCCTGCCGTCAATGTGTTCTGATAGAGGGGTAAGGTGGTCAGGCCATGCGGGGCCGACCGGCCGTGATCACTGGGCGAGGTCGCTGGGCGAGATCCCCGCACACCGGCCGAGATCACCGGGCGAAATCACCACAGGCCGTCCGAGATCACCCGGGCCGAGATCGTCGAAGGCCGAGATCACCGGTATTCTTCACATCATCAGGCCTAGTTTTCTTGCAATTACGAAAAATGGTGCAAGCTCTCGCCTTTAATTCCGTATAATTTAAATTTATTGAATCTACCTATAGGCCTATATAGATCTAGTTCACTAGGCCGTGACTATAGTTGCAGTCAACTTCCACCAGCGTTGGGTGTTTTTCGCTGATTTCTCAGTCAATTCTGAATCAATTTTCATGAAATTTTACAAGCATTCTTTTCACCTAATACGGCGCCTACCCTGAAAATTTCGTGACATTTGAATAAGTATTTCAAAAGTTAGACCATTTGACAAGTAGTGGAATTGCGTGAGTGAAGCTGATAGCGTGCAATGGGTTTATAGAGGAGCGTCATAATTCGCAAAAACTACATGTCAAATGGTCTAACTTTTAAACTACATGATATTTTTCCCTGAAATTTTCAGGGCAGGTGCCGTAAGACTAGAAACTAAAGCTTGTCAAATTTCATGAAAATCGGATGAAAATTGCTCGAGCAATGAGCGAAAAACATGCAACGCGAAAGTGACAGATTTAAGGTGACTTTTACTATAGTAAAAAAACTAAATTAGCTCAAAAATAAAACGAGGAGACTGGTTTAACTTTAAGGTTAAGTGTTTTGACAACTTTTGACGTTTTGTCGTGTTGAAATGCTGCCACAATTGTCGTTGTTTTGACAAAATTAAGAAATGACAACAAGTAAAAATAATTCATATCGTTGAAAAAGACATTGCTTCAACAGAATTATACCTATGGTTCATGTAGTAATGAACATTTATTAAAATGAATGACTACAACAGCATTCGTCATCAAATACACACATTATTTTGGTACATAATCAAGTGGTCTACCAGGAAGAAAACTGGGTGGAAAAGTCAAATCGGGGTTATTACAAACGGTAAATTCAAAATCAGAATCAGTTATTGAACAAAACACAATATTGTGTAGGCTACATGCAATTGTTATCTCACGGTAACATATATGTCATCAGCCTTCCCGACTAGTAATCACTATGACGCAACGTCGTAAGTAAGCATAATGGTATGGTCAATGGTTAGGCTAATCCCCTTGACACACGCTGCTAATTATAAATTAGTATCCTGCTGCTGATTTACTACATGTGTCGTTTCAGTGAAATATGTCTATATATTTTTAGTTTAATTTTTTTAATAGCTCTTTGTATCTGCATCACGCAAGCACTGGATCAAGGTATCGTCTTTGCTGGGTCATCACCCCTCAACTTGACATAGAAAAGATCAACGTTGACATCAAGACATCCATCATTAAACCCATTCATGTCCGGTGGTGAATAGCAGCCATAGAAGAAATGACACAGGTTTAAAATCAAACGGGAATAAAATTTAAAATGTTAGTGCCAATTTATGTTTTTTGTCATAATTTCACATGTTGTAATTCAGTCGTTGTCATTCAGTCAGTTATATATATAAATATTCTATGACTTACACTTTCACAAGTTAATTAACGTGACAATCATACGATTAGATAATTACATATTATCACGGTTGACTGCACAGTGGCATTCACACCCTTTAAAACCAAGTTTCAAAGTTCACAAAACACTAATGTGGTGAAAAAGATTTCGTTTGTAATATGATTTCGCGCTCACTGTCCTTGCGCAAAATGCGTGAAAATTAATTATTCGCGAAAAATAGTATACTACAGTAATTGACAATGAGAGCATAACCAAATGTCAGTTTTTTATATTTATGACGGTAGTCCCTATATTGAAATTACTCAATGCATTTTAATAGCAATTATTATTCACATAATATCAATAGGCCTATACTAGAAACAATTTGTTAACTTATCATATGATTATTCTTAAGCCTATATATATGTGTAGGCAATAAATGTGACATCGAGGAATTTGACTATCAACAAAAGTCCATATAGTAGCTAGACCTAATATCTTATAAAATTAAAATATTGTCTTATGTAGTGGATTTACAAATCTTATATCTAGTCTCACAAGCTTCTTTTATAAAAATAGCTATCATATATGTTTTTCCTTGATTATTAAATACTTCAACAAATATTGTGATAGAATCCTTATTACCATGACTGTGTTTCTAATTCTTGGCTCATCATATAAACAGTCGACAAAAAAATGTATTTCATCTACAACTGTGCCACATTTGCAACAAGTCCTTTTTTTAGTTGGGGTTTTGGGCCCACCATGCCAGCCAGTTTCTATATTTAAATTATGATCGCCAACCCTGAATTTCCTTATTTGTATTTTCTCACATGTTATTTGGTGTGGGAAACTTAAAAATATCATGACAATGCTGTTTAACTGTAGGTTATTTTAAATAGTTCTGATGCATATTTTATGTAACTTGTGTTTGTTTTAGTATATAATGTCGTTTGATTTTAACATGTTTAAGGTATCTTTAGCATGCATATTTTACCGAACTAATCCTGTTGTATATGGGTGAATATACAATTTAAGGGTCATTTAGTGTCTTTTGGCTATTCTGAGCAAATTTATGTATTGTGTGGGTCCGAATTTTTTAAATATTGTCTTATGGGCAATACGATAAACTGAGAAAAAAAAATAATTTAATATCTCTGACGAATATTTTTTTATTCAACAAGCAATGTGCTAAAATACACAAATTTGTACACAAATGCAATGTCTCCCAATATCTAACACCTGAAACATAGACTGTTTTAACATGGAAGATCTCTTGGAAATAACTTAACCCCGAGTTATTTTGTAGCGCAATTGTTATGTTCAACGGAATTTATTCATATACAGACATGAACTCAATATAAAAAGTTGCCAAGGATACATTTACTGAGGCTTTTTAGTTGTCTCACGCAAACTGGTCAACTCAGCAACGTACGCCAGTGTTATCCAAACTCCTCAAATTGTGGTGTGATACCATTCAATTACTTTGATATATGCAGAGACAGCTGCAAAGTCCCAATATCTTGAGGTCACCTCAAGATATTGGGACCTCAATGAGGTGGGTGAAATATTTGTAAACATTCAATCTGAACTGCTATTTTATAGCCAAAACAATCACCCCTGAAGCGTATTCAATTTCTGTATCAACTCAGAAACGCTCATAATTTAGCAAAAAATCATTGAAAACTGAACAAAGTGCTTGATAATGATGGCCATCCACCTACCGCATCGGTGGGCAATGATACATCTATTTTAAATACATTAAATATCGTTTTATGTTGTCCGTATTCAACTCAGCAACATCATTATTTCGATCAACTCAGCAACGTTTATGAGTTGATCACTCAACTCAGAAACGTTGCTGAGCTGACCAAATTTAGCTTACTGTCTCACTAATGTAATTAAGACTAAAAACGTAACTCTATAAATGTAAAATGCAATTAAAAAATAAGTTTTTAATTAAATTAGATTGAGAGAGTATTCGCTTATGTAGACATTTTTACAACAATGAAGAAACGTTTCTGAGTTGAAAACAAAAACGTTGCTGAGTTTACTGAATTCTGCTTTCTGTCCCCCTTATTGTAATTGAAACTGAAATTTTAACGTTGTCAATGTAAAATGCCGTTAAAAAGAAGCTGCTTTTGATTGAATTAGAGTGAGAGAGTATTTTAGAAGTTGTTTACATAAATAAAACTACAAATAACACTTAGGTAAATTTCTAAATCAAATTTACCCTCATTATATTGGCATGTATATATTGTACAATGGCCTTCGAAATACATTGTCAAATTAGGCTTGTTATGTTCCCATTTCTTTTTTGTCTTTATAATGATGAACCAATTTTTTTTTTAGAAAATGGGGCTCAAGTGTTTAGAGATCTTGTAGATGCACTTAAAACATGACTTTTTCGTGCAATTATCGTGTTTTGTCAACTCCGAAACGATAATGTCAACTCAGCAACTATATAATTTCACAATAAAATCACTGTTCTGTCTTAGCAATTTTCAGTTCAAAACGTGCTATAAATACTAACATATTACTAAACTATCATACAAAGCAATTTATGATCTCTAAAATTTGAAAATGATCAAATATATATATATAATTCGTTGCTGAGTTGACATTTTATTTTTACGGCCCTTCACAAAAACACATATTTAAAAAAAAATCTGTTCGAGATTAAGCTCTGATATTTTAAATGTGTATCACATAGACCCTACCCTCAATATCTGACCCTAGTATATATAATTTGAAGCGACTTTTCTTTCAAAAATACAGATTGAAAGACCCCTTAAATTGTATATTCACTCATATAGTCATGTACATATGCTAATTTTAATGACGCATATGTCTGCATAGACTTACCGTCGTCAATAACTATCTATCTATCTATCTTTAATTGATTCATTAAATAAGGTACCATTTTTAACACCTTCTTAATCTTGGCATAAGCTCTTATTTTATAACCTTCTGTACTTCTATTTAATACCAGCTTTACCTAGATATTCAACATTATTTTGTTTATGTACTTGAAGATTTTTTTATGCTACTATAATCACCATACATGCTATTTAATTGTCATCAAGCTTTCTTTTAGCCAATCCTGAAAAAGTTAGTGGTAGCCTACGTGATTCCACACTAGCTTATGGCCTATATGGGTGAATATACAATTTAATGGTCATCTATTTTTTGGGGCTATATTAGATCTGTATCAATTTCATTTATAAAATGTGTGTATCAAAAATGTATAGACCCCTATGTTGTCCTAAGGGCTATATATATATATATAACGCCCTACAATAAACCGAGAAAAACAAATAGCTCAATATCTCTTGTAGCACAGTTCAAATGCCATGTAAAACGGAATTTATTCATAAGGAGATAAAGCGACACAATCAGGCTGAAATCATCAAAAAATCAATATTGTTATTTTGGTTTCTAAACTCTTTAGAGACTGCTCCAATGGAAATAGGTCACTTGTGAACGATCACTAAATACTTAAAATAGTATAAAAAGCTCATTATGGACAGTCTTAAAAGCTTAACTATCACGGCCATAGTTAAAAGTGAAAATGTCCATAGACTAGAACTGTGTAAGTGTACTAAATTTTGTGTTGCGCATTTACCAGTTAAGCGAGACATATGCCTATAAGACAAAATTCATTTAATAAATACGAAAATAAATGAAAAATGGGGCTTTTGGCACACTTGTTACGTTGCCACAGCAACCCGAAATTCAAAACACCTCTGCAATTCTAGTTGATGGACATGTTCACATCTTATGGCTATATTAAGAAGCCAAAATAAAAATACTGATTTTTTGATGATTTAAGCTCCTCTGAGACCATTTCAGAATAATAATTGTGAAGCCATTCCTCGATCTGGCATATTTGTCAGCCTGGTCACAAAGCCAATTCTTGTTTCTGATTCATTGCAATGCAGGAACTCCTTAACAATCTAATGCTACAAGAAAACTCTCCAGAGCCTGTACCAGCGAAATAATTTTAGTCGCAGATTTGAAGGTTGACCCGAGGCACATACCATCATTCCTCACAAAATACGTAGAGCTGCACATTGACTGCTCGTACGCGAACGATAACAAAAACACATATAACCAGCCACGACGTTAATTATTTGCGGACAGACAAATGAACTGTTTAAGCGCCCCACGATCACAACCATGATGCAGTCTGCGATCGTTCACCAATCAATTCACATTCGCATTTTAGGGACAGATGGCTCAGCACCTTAAACTTACGGAACTACCACTACAAATTGGGGAATATGTTCATTCTATTGTGATTTTGTCGTTGCCGAACTTCCTGACATTGATTTTTTTAGTCTGACATGATTTTAGTGCGTCCATCAGTTACTGATTTTGCAAACTTACACTCACGAAACAAAACATGAGACAACATTACACTTTCAAATTAATATGTGCATTATCAGACAAGTCGTTCTATATTCACACAAAGCATGACGTACACATCTGCCCGAGCTCAGAAACATTGGGCAGCACTATTCTTGCTAATAAACCACAGAAGCTACTAGGTGTGGACTGCATATTCGAGCCCTCTTGTACATTGCCTTGCAAAACAAACCTGGCAGCTAGTCGCTCTCTCTTGTTACCTAAACATGACACTGCAGTTCCTATCTGAGTGATCATACACATAAAAATGACTATGTATTAAAAAAGCACGTATCTTGGGAACATCTTTCGCATATCGATGAGTGACATATTACAGCATAATGACTCCTCCTTTCAACCTTCCACCACCAAACGTTCACCGGAACCTCTGCAAAAAACTTTTTTTTCCTGTGTTACAAACACATCAGCCGGCAGGAGATTTAATCTACCCGGCACCGCCTCAGTCGTACTGACATTATTAAACACGATATCGATACCGATGTAAATTCGACCCCATCGAGAACCACCTCGCAAGCACGAGATTGATTATAGAAAAAAAAGTTGAGTCTCTATTACAACAAAATTTGATATCTCATAATGTTTCACCATGGTCAGTATCGGTAGTCAGGGCCACCAAGCAGGATGGCTCCCCCGGTTATGTATCAATCACCGAAAAATAAATTCTGTTATGGCTAAGGACAGTTTTCCATTACCTTCAGTTCAACAAGCTGTCCCCTCTTTCCATGGTCGAAGACTTTTGGCTCGCTCGACCTCTGATCGAGGTTCCATCAGATTGCCATGGGCGAAGAATCAAAACAAAAAACACGCTTTCGCAAACCCAGTCAGTATGAATTTGGTCTGACGTCTGGTTTGACAAAATCTCCAGCTACGAGTATTGCACCCTCGTAGCTGCCACACGTGTTTGTCTTCCTGGTTCATTTTGATGTGTTTTTGTAGTTATTTCTCTTTTACAACGGATATATTTTTGGATTATCTGATACATAAATACACAGTCTCTAATTTGATAATATTCTTTATTTTTTACTGTGATGCGTTTTGTGAACACATCTTGACATGGAGAATGCCACGCTGGTGGATTATACTGGGAAGCTGTTGAGTTTTCTTGCTCATAAACAGAATGAACCACGGGAGGCAGTGCTACAGCAGAGCAGAGCTGAGGTCACTGTGCCCTGGCCCAGTCGGCATTCCACCGCCACCACGCGAGTATCTGTCAACGACCATCTCAGATGGCAGGCGGCCCTATCGGCGCTGTAGGGGCGGATCCAGACGTTGTATATTTTTATCCCCAGCTGAGATGCGTGTTCATTCTGAAAATCTAAGGAAAGCAAATCCAAAAAACCTGATTCATATTTCCACAACACCTACGTTTGATGCACAAATATCATGCTGTCTCATCAATGCACGGTCAGTGTGTAATAAAAATGAGATTATTTTGGATTATATTATTAGAAATGATATTAATTGATTTAGCTGCGATTACTGAAAACTGGCTAGGTAAATGTGCCGATTTTGATAATGTTATAGGCAGCCTCTTGTCACCAGAGATACACACTAGTTCACCGCGTCATGGAAAGCGTAGAGGGGGATTACATTTATCCACTTGCTTTAACTACACGTAAGTGCTCAAAATTCGCAACTTTTAAATGTTTTAAGGCAGTCAGAAAAAACAAACGTCTTCAATATGGCTTGTGGCAGTTTAACGTCCAGATAAACATACCTGTTCAATTATATGGCTGATTTTTCAACACTATTGGAACACCATTCTACAAGCTCAGCTTAGACGTCATGTTAGGGGATTTTATTGTACACGTGGACTGCTCAAAAGAAGCCGATGCTGCTCAGTTCATTGATTTACTCTAGTCTACTGATCTTCAGCAACATGGTCATTGGCCAGCTCACACGAGGGGCCACACATTAGATCTTGTAATATCAGATACTGATGACACCGTAGTAGCTGATGTCCGACCTGGCTCGTTTATATCTGATCATGAGTATGTACTTTTTTAATTTAAACAACCCGAGCCACAGACTGTTCAATCTAGAAAAATAAACAATATAGACAAGGCAAAATTCCAAGAAGATATCTTATCTTCATCGTTATGCAAATATCCATCCTCTGATCTCACCACGCTGACTGACCAGTACAACACCGTGGTGGATGCTACATTAGATGATCATGCACCAATTACAAAAAAAAGCGTGTTACCATCAAACCAAGCTATCCCTGAATTACTGAAGATTTCAGATCAGAAAAAAAGAAAACATAGGCAATTCGCACAAAAATGTTGTAAGCCAGGTGTGACTGTTATTTGTGGAATAAAGACAACTTGTGAATAACCACATGACATCTTGAAAACGAAATACTATGGTGGCAAAATTGAAGAATGTGGAGCAGATAAAAAAGCTCTGTTTATTGTTATAAATAGCCTCGATCGGAACAAAAAGGAAGAAATGGCACTACCATCATTCGGCTCTAGTAGTGAACTACCTGATATTTTCAACAATTTTTTCATCACGAAAATATTTCAAATCGGACAAAAATTTGCTTCTGATAGCTGCAATGATATAAGTATCTCTGACAGTAAATCTTCTGATAGATAATAGATATTTTACCTACACTTCTACCAGGCATCACAAAATTATTAACATTTTACTGGAAACAGAAATGGTACATCGTTCAATGAAGAAGGCGATTGTCAGCCCGCTCTTAAAAAACAGATGTTTTGAAAAATTATTGTCTTGTTTCTCACATTTCTTGATTCTTAAGAAAATTGTATCATCTCGGCTGTTAGACCACATTGAATCAAATAATATTGGAGAGCCACTACAGTCGGCTTATAAACGCCATCTCGGCACAGAGACTGCACTTTTAAAAATTCAGAGCGTTTTTTGGCAATTCACGATCACAAAGCATCACTAGTTGGTTTTTTAACCTTTCCGCTGCATTCGACACAATTGATCATACCATTCTTGTTAAACGGTTGCGAAATGACTATGGACTATGTGGAAAAGCACCTGATTGGTTGAAATCATATCTCACTGATCGATATCAATCTGTACATATTAAAGACAATTCCTCTGAATATACAAAATTGAATTTTGGTGTTCCTCAGGGTTCAGTCCTGGGACCTTTACTTTTCAGTTATTATACAAAACCTATTAGAGCCATAGCAGCAAACTATAATCTAAAAATACATCTATACGCAGATGACACTTAATTGTATGTGTCGTTCACTGTGTCGTGTAGATTAAGCTTGTATCAATGAAATACAGACATGGATGAAGATCAATAAACTTCAATTGAATGCTGATAAGACTAATTATCTTATTGTTGCATCACCAGACGTTTTACCAAAGATGTCATTACGCACTGTTACTATTAGTAGAATAGAAATTAAGCTATCATTGAGTGCAAAGAATTTAGGAGTAATATTTGACAAACATCTTAACATGTGTGGGCATGTCAATCAAATTTGCCGATAAGCACAATTTCTTTTAAAAAATCGGTGACATTAGGAATTGTTTATCAGTTGTGACCACTGAGCATCTCATTCATGCCTACGTGGTGACATCTCAACAAATTGACTGTTACAACTCTCTCTTGTATGGCTTGCCAAATATATCTGTAGTTTAAAACTACAACGAATTCAAAATCGTGCAGCAAGGATTATATATCGAAGGAAGAAATTTGTTCATGTGACACCTCTTTTGAAACAATTACATTGGCTGCCAATCAGACAAAGGATAGAGTATAAACTTCTCCTTCTTTGATTCAAAGCGCAGCATGGCTTAGCAATCAGTTACCTTAAAGACTGCATCATCTCTTATACTCCATGTCGCCCACTCCACACCAAACATCTGTTGGTAGAGCCACCCACAAAGTTAAAAACATATGGTGATAGATCATTTATTAAAGCTGTCCCATTACTTTGGAACAAATTACCATATCACATACGAAGGTGTAACAAACTTGATAAATGAAGACAACACTTAAAACGTCCTTTGTTTGCATGCCTGTGGAGATGCTATGATTTTTTACCTTATTGCATCAAATTGATCATGTTTATTGACATTTTTGTTTGTAGCACCAAAGAGCAACTCAAGGTTGGATATAGAGCCATTTAAGTGTATATCATTATTATTATTATTATTATTAGCTCGTCCCATAGAAGCGGTTCTTCGCAGTCTTAACTGGAAACGTTGCCTCATTTATATCCGAAACATTTTAGTTTTCGGGAAGTCGTTCAGTGAAACAATACATAATTTGGAATTAGTAGTCGTCTGCGAAAAGATTATTTGGTCTTAAAATCTTTCCAATTGCCACCTCTTCAAACAACCTATGCTTTTTCTAGGACGCATAGTCAGCCGTGATGGCATGCCATGCGATCCCAAGAAAATTTCAGGCTAGGCTGTTAATCTTGGCCTATACCCTTGAATTCTAAGGAATTAGTTAGTTTCTTAGACCGCACAGGCTACTACAGACGTTTCATATATAATCACGCAACAATCATTGCTGCGCTACAAGCACTTACTCACAGCATAGCAAAATGGGATCGGTCAAAACAATTAATGTTCCGATGTTTTCACAACGTTGAAACAAAAACTACTCTCTATGCCTGATTCTTACGTTCCCTTCACAGAATGACCCATTCATTTTGAATTGTGACACCAGTAATACCTCTGCTGAGCCATAGTTTCGCAAACACAGGAAGTTATGGTTTATCACAGTTATGTGCTACCGTAACAATAATTTTGGACCACGAAACGTGAACTTTTGGCAGTGGTATTGGTTATTCGCAAACTGTGTTACTATCTATTTCTCAACCGTTCACAGTTGGTACGGATCCCGCTGCATTACAGTGGCTTTACAATTTTTAAGATACAGATGGGATACTAGCATGTTGGCTAACTACGCTAGGTAAATATATTTCCTAATTCTTCAGCATAGACCTGGGAAAGATCACAGCAATGCTGATTTCTTAATTTGACGCCCACCCATTTGGAAGTGTCTACGAGTGGACTGCAACCACTGTCGTCTGAGCCCACTCCCGGCCGATAAAACTATCGGTCAAGTTGTGGCCACAAATGCCTTGCCTTCTTAACGCGATTCGGTCACGATATCCCCACTTGGTTGGATGGGTATACACTTGAGGAATCATCTAACGCCCAGCGAAACAACCCAGTATTGGGATTTTGATCAACCCCGCGTGGAGAAGAAATGTTGAGGTAAAGAAAGGTGGAATGATAATTAAGTACTGACATTTTCAAATCCTGAGGTCCTAAAGAAAATTTTCAATCTGGTTCAGTCCCAAAGAAAATGTCCTTTACATATTATTATTCATACAAATAAAAACATGGGCAAAAATTATAACTAATTTTTACTGGCCTAACTACCAATTAGACATTAGCATTTGGGTCGAGAAGTGTATGTCCTGCGACAAAAAAAAGAACATTCTGAACGTTCAAATACTCTCCTTCGTGACTCGTTTGGCTAACCCTTTGATAGATTGGTATTGAATTATGGGTCCCTTACTAACTACACAAAATGGCAATAAATATATCATAGTCAATTTTGATCATTTTAGTAAATACTCGGATATGCATTGCCATCTCATACAGCCATTGACGTCTCTGACGTCATCGTGATGCAGTTTACCCAAGATTCGGGAATTCCGAGGCAAATTTTATCGGATCAAGGGCCTGAATTAATGATTGATGTATTTACTAATTTGTGCAAATTACTTGGTATAGACAAGATACATATGTCTCTTTACTCTCCTGCGACTAACAGCGCTACAGAATGCCAAAATAAAGTTATTCAGCAGATGCTCACTATATACATCGAAAATCGTCCTTTAGACTGGGATAAAAACTTACCACTGGTGAATGTTGCTCACAGCAGAACCACCTCAAGTTCTACTGGTTTACCTCGAATAAACTACTACTCGGATGCGAACTCAACTCTATCATCGATGTACAACTACCACGTACACCTACATAAATGCCAGCCCCCTATTGTCCACTACTATACATACAATGGTTACAATCCTCCTTGTATTCTTGTCAGCAATCTACACGAGAAAATATAAATCTTCCTTATACAAACAAAATCGTTGAGCTGATAGCAAAGTTAAAGACAAAATTCCACTATTCATCAAGGGACAGTTTGTTTGGTATTTCTATGAACCGCTATAGACACTAAACTGGAATCACATTGGTCAGGTCCGTACCCAATCACTAAAATATTGTTGTCCCATACAACACAAATACAGAAAGACTCACTCTCCAAGACACAAGTTGTCAACACAGACAAATTGGAACAGTACAATGGACCAGAACTTAACAATTGGCTATATATTGATGGTGCCATACAGGCTGGTCCAATTTGTACAGATGTAGTTCACGAACCGATCCTGGACGTTCTTATTATACCCACACCTACACACAGCGCAGCCATCAAATAACCTACGCAAGTTGGTTTAGTCTATGATTCACCGAAACGAACCGCCTCATGTATGTCGACTACACACTTACCTACAGCCTCACCTATTATGAATACACTTCAGACTCATTTTATAGATTTTCCTGTAGAAGTCGCTTAGAACTTAGTTGCCATAGCTATCCCGCTACTTACGAACATTCCATTCAAACCGAATGACCCCGCTTCAGAAGCAGCAGTAGCCTGATACCATAATCCAAAGTATTTCTACCCCGACGAGTTGATCAATATGACGCATATAAGTCATTACTAACTATTTTATGTATAGGAACGTGATTTCTAAAATCACACTATTTCACTTGTATGCCCAATATGCTGTACGTGTTGGTGTAAGTTCTGACGTTTTACTGCCTACTATTAAATGCTGGCATAATTGGAACTATTACCTATCATCATTAAACATAAATCGTATATTATTGTGTACATCTGTTCGCTGCTTGTACATAATCAGACCCTTCATGTTTCTACATCATCACGCATTAATTGCTACATCACTTAGTGAGGCATCTCTCTATTACTCGCCAACAATTCATTTTATTGCAATTTACTTCGATTATTTATTTAAAGTCTGTCTCTCATAAAATATTTATTATATAATTTAAAATTATTGCATTACAATATGTTTCAAGATAATTTGAAATTATATGTATCATTGTAATAACACACATGTCTAACTCAACTTATTGCATAACTTTATTATACCTTAAAGTAATTATTTATTAATGTATTTCTTAATTAATTATTCTGCAATTATTTATGTGCAAATATTATTATTCATGTATCTGATACATTACCCATATTATGTCCTTTAAGCCGTCAACTTAACATGTGGTGAGCTCGATCTCCATTACCTTACTTGCTATGTCGTGCCTCCTTACTACTTACAAACATCACCTGCATTAATGCCGGTCATCTAACCTCATTCTAACGCCGACTTACGTCACAATACTATACCCTAAAATGCGTCTTTTCTTGCTTTAGCATTTTTTCAGATCGACTTTGTTCAATAACACTTACTCATATAGTGTTTTAACCGTCACTTTACACATGATTCCCTTCTTTTTTCATGTCCTTTGTTTGTGTTTTGTCATATGAACATTTTCACCTTTTCAACACAGTCTCTGCACCCCCTTTGATGTGCCTGATAGTGTGCAAACAATGCAATTCTTACAGTACCTTTATTCATGATGCCCTGGGCTGCTCCTTGAATCTGATTCTTTGAATCTGACTCACATGCATTCAGATGCACCCAGGTTATGGCGGCTACTGTGTCCACTTACCTTTTTACGTATACTATGACCCCATCCTCTGTCATGGTGTGGGCATCCTCTTCATGTTTCTTCTTGAATGGCTTATTTCCTCCATCATCTTCCTCGTGCAAACTACAACAATTATCCATCTGCTCTACCATACATTTCAGCAACAATCACTGCCAAAACATTTGTTACTATTTTGTATAGTAGTTTTATCATAAAACCCTTTCAACGGTAAACCATTGCATGTATGCAGAAAACTTTGTATTTTATTCTTTTTACAAAACACTTGTATATACTATTTGTTATATTTCGTGCTCTATTCCATCGTGTACTATACGTTTGCTTAGACCTGGGGAATGACCTTATGTCTGGCTTTTACCCAGGGTGGAAAATTCTAAATTATACTCTTCAAATTTTGAATTGTTCTATCGAAGGATTGTTGTATAGTTACAATTTTTTCAGTACCCTGAGTAAGTGACCATTGCTCAGCTATTTAGGCTGTTTTACGGTATGCAGGATGTTCTACCTTTTGTGTAATTTATCTGGACTCGGCCTTACGTCATGTCGGCACAACTATCGTCTACCACCCTCAATTAATGTCCATTTCGAGTAAAATTTTCCCTGGTTCCCTTGTCTACCTTGTTCAAGTTATCTTATCACGTGAAATATATAAAAAAAAGGGTCAATATTGAAAGATAACTTCTACAATTCATACTAAGTTGAATACTATGAGGTGAATTTATCGCTATAAATACTATAACTGTCAGTCTATATAATTTAAATGGTTTCTAAATGATTGATTACCCAGACCCACTCACCAGCAACAACGTATAATTAATAATTATAATTATTAATTGTAATGTTACAGACTCTCAAGCTTGCAGTTCTCCACGACATCAAGATTATTATCAGATCAACAATTACAATACTAATATTATTGAATAAGTTAAATCATATTCTAATTACTGTCAATCAATGATTCACTTAGCAAATATACTTGCATAATTTTATAATGTTACTTCACCTAATGCAACAGATCCAATGGCTTGTGCATTTGGTGAGATAACTGGATTTAATCATCTCTTATATCTGAATGTGTTATAAACTATTTCATTGATTCGTTACTATCAATTCTTCATTTCAAATTGCCCTGGGATAACTATATTTTTATGCCACTTAATTACTTTTTACCTTAGGTTACTCCTGCACTTATTCCTTGCAGCCTACGTTTCGGTACGACTCCGGGATGTAGTCTTCACAGAAGGAGGGCGTGTCATATATGCGGCTATTGGAATCACTACTCTCGTAAGTTAGTTACATTTCATTCTGATATTAATTCGGTATGTTTATTTGTTTGGGATTATCAATCTATATCTTTTACTGCGCTGTGAGAATGTGAGAGGCATACGTGCAGAATCTGCAGGATATTTTGTTCTAATTAGCAGCCTGTGACGTTATGGTCTCCTTTACTGCTTGTGACGTTAAGGCGGTTTGAGATTCCATTTGTCACATGGGTATTCCTAACGATTTGATTGGAGCGGGCATCATGGGTACAGCTACTTGGGAACTGAATTGGGCGAGTATGTTTATTTGCACATAAATATTTGAGCTGGCAACACGTACCAGCACCTGCTAAATGTGATCTCAAAAGATAGACTGAAACTTGTGCTGGGGCTGGGGGCCAAATCACTTCATGTCATTTTAAATTGATAACGGGTTCGAAAAGGCACCAACTTTATACTAAGTTTATTATCACGATGAGTTGAGATTTACTGAGTTTATGAGTTTTTGCCAGACCTAGGCTACTACCCAGTAAACATTTCGTTATTGGCCAGTACAATCAGCAATAATGGGCCGGTACCGTCTTGCACACTGGCTGGATACTGGGCTAGTACAGACCGTCTTGCACACTGCCTGGATACTGGGCCAGTACAGTATCTATATACTGTATTGGCCAAGTATCAGACCAATAAAGGCATAATACCATTAACATAAAATAATTATTGAAGCCCTGAGAATTAATAATAGGTATAGAAGTTAGTTTAAGTAGGCCTACTGATACATAATTACAGGCACGCCTCCTAAATGCACAATAATTATATAGGGGGGACTGGTGCACCATGAGACATGGGGTACCTTGGACATGCATGTTTGACACAGAAATAATTTTGCGATTTGTGCGCCATCTGGTCAATGGTACCAAAACTTACCAATTCCCATTTTTCACCCTATTGCTAATGGCTGTTGGACATCCTTGGTATGTATGAAAGCTTAGGTCCATTTTTTACATAAAAAAACTTTTTTGGGTTGAACAATATTTGCTTCTATAGATCACGGAACATAATACTTGATTTCTCTGAGATTTTGATGGTATCTTACATCTGTGCTATCACTTTATAACAGTACTTATGTAGGCCTATAATGGTTTGCTTCAAATACATCCCACACACATGCTTTGATATCAGATGGGAGGTCAGTCAGGATGGGGCACCTTAAGACGCTGTCTCAATGTGCCCCAAAACTGTCTCAAGGTACCCCAAGTCTGTCTCAAAGTGTCCCGAAAGTGACTCAAGGCAAAAATTATTGTCACTGCAACATCTAGAATTAGATGCCTGCAGGCTTTTGCTACAGGAATTGTGTAGTATTCAAATGTTGATTTTAGTTAGATCCATGTTGTCTTCAGGTACCTTATATGGTGTCTCAAGGTACCCCAGGTGGTGTCTCAAGCTGCCCAAGTACGGGGTACATTGAGACATTTTTTGAAAATGTGTTTTGTTAAAAAGTGAAACGTTACACATTTAAAAAAATGTTCATCTCTTGTTCATATATATACCCCACTGGAAGCTGTCGGCTATCCATATGTGTCGTCAAAATGTTTTATTTCGAGAATTTGCTTTATGTGTGGGAGGTTCAAATTTTTCCATCTCAAGGTGCCCCAGTCTCCCCTAATATATATGTTGATACTTGAGCTCTGATCGAGGGTTAATCACAATAGTCATATTAGAATATTATTTAGTAACTGAAATGATTCAATTTTCTAAAATAGCTGAAAGAGGAACAGTATACAACACAAAACTTTGTAAAGATCACAAAGATAATCATTAATTTATAATGTAATAGAATGTAAAGTTTGATTATTTGTTTTATTGATTTGGAACAATAAACTAACTCGACATAAAGGTGCGATTAAACGTCTTATGAAAAAGGAGGCAAAACGTATCATGTGGGCGGGGGTTGAAACGTGGCAAGTTGTAGGGTAAATATATTAATTTTAAAGCGTGAAACATTTCCCACAAGAAGGGATAACACTCTTCTTGATGAACAGAGCGAGAACTTCCATTGGAAGGCTAACTAGTTCGCATGCATCGATTCGAGGGGGGAAATGTATCAAGTTAATTTAATTTAGAAAGGGGAGAAACTAAGGGTGCGAAACGTCTTCCCTGGGGGGGGGGGGGGGGGGGAATGTCTTGCATAGGGACAAGACATCTGAACGATGGGGACGATAAACGTCTCAAAGAAGGGTGCGAAACGTCTTGGGTGGGAAACGTCTACATGTGAAAAGTCCTGGAGCCTCTGAAATACATTTATTTTATACTGTTTACGGATTCATGTAATATTGTAGTAAGAACCTAATTTAGTAATCCTGATAAAATAAGATATATTATCCATAGGCCTATGACATACATCATCAATTGTCACATTTACTAGATAAAGATAAAAAATTATGTTTAGTTTCATATTTATGTTTATTTCGTTTTTTCACTGGCATATTTCATGTATTTACAGGAAGCTCGATGATCACGTGACCGTCTAGACCAATAAGATGTTGTGAGATAAATGTACGAAATTCAAAAGCGCGCACTATCCACAAAATTGTTGTGCAGACTAATTTTGACTCGGCTTACAGAAACAAAAATAGCAACATGTCATACGATAAATGTCATTATTCTGATAAATACTTTGATGAAGAGTTTGAGTACCGGTCAGTGTCTAATGCTAGGCCTAGAACCTAGGCTCTGCTTTGCATGTTTCAACGTTAGACAAGAAAACTGTAAAATTGGCATGCTCCATCACTGTTTATGGAATCATGACATGAGTCAATGCATTTATTGTCACGAATCACTTCACTGATTTATTTTTACTAAACCAAACAACTTTTTTTTAGATCTAGTTTAAATTATACTAGGCCTACCCGCCGTCAGATTAACTCGTATCGCATGTTTTTCGCGATTTCTCAGTAGTCAATCACATGATATTATTCAGAAATTCCTAACCGATTTTGATGAAATTTTGCAAGGTCTAACTCTAACTCCAAGACTAAGGACTCACTCAGTCAGTGACACACTCACAGACACACGTCACACAGTCAGTCAGTGGCAGTGCATGCAGTGACTGAGTGAGTCACTGACACTGTATTAATTTTCAACCACTTATAGTCTGTCCAACGGTGGAGGATGGTCCAAAATGAAAGTTAGCTTTTCAGTATCCAGTCAGTCAATTCTCAAGCGATTTTCATGAAATTTTGTAAAGCCTATTTGCTAGTCATTTGACAGCAATCCTGAAAATTTCGTAAAAAAATATGGGATAGTTCAAAAGTTAGATCATTTGACATGTAGGCCTAGTAAATGTCTATTTATGACGCTCCTCTATGACATGTATAAACCCATTAATTTCATTCCGGCTTATTCTCAGAACTCCGTCACATGTCAAATGGTCTAACTTTTGAAATACTAAATGGAATTCCACAAAATTTTCAGGGTTGTTGCCAAATTACTATACCCGCCGTCAGATTAACTTGTATCGCATGTTTTTCGCCAATTTCTCAGTCAATTCCTAACCGATTTTCATGAAATTTTGTATGAACTATTTGCGAGGCACTCTGCGACTACCATGAAATTTTCAACGGAAAATATTGTATAGCTAAAAAGTTAGACCATCTGGCATGTAATGCAATTCAGGGCTAAAAACAAACTTTAATTTAACCGGTTCAATGGGTTCAAAGAGGGACGTCGTAATTTTAAATTTACTACATGTCAAATGGTCTAACTTTTGAACTACATGATATTTTTTTATGAAAATTTCACGGTAGTCGCCGCGTGACTAGAAAATACTCCTTGCAAAATTTAATGGAAATCGGTTGAGAACTTACTGAGAAATCCGCGAAAAACATGCGATACAAGTTAATCTGACGGCGGGTATAGATAATAATGGTTGCAAAATTTCGTGAGAATCGCTTGAGAATTTACTGACTGGATACCGAAAAGCTAACTTTCATTTTGGACCATCTACCACCGTCGGACAGACTGTAGTCTTAGACTTAGGGGGCTAGCCTATTGTCTTAAAAAAGTTTAAAGTTGTGGGTCGCGGTAGGCCTAGCGAGACACAACGTCACAAGTTCACAACTTCAACTGTTCAAGTCATTGTCTAACTCGTGAGACTGTGAGTGTGACTGTCGGTGAGACTGTATCAAGCTGAAAATTAGGGCTAACAGTAACAGTTAGGCCTTATCCCAAACTTCAAAACCCGTTTTTTTATTTTTGGCATTTCGCAACTTCCAAGTCTTCAGATTCAATACTAAGTCATGGCAGTAGGCCTACAGTAACGTCACTCGTTAGTCTGAGTAGACGCCTAAATTAGTTCTTGTCAACTCATTGTCGCAGTCATCATCATCTGATCATCATGCTGTTGGCTTTCACTAGACTAACGTTAGGAGGCCTACTCGAGTCGTTATACCCGCTGTCAAATTTAAAATGATCCACAAGGATCACATGATTTTCGTTGATTTTTCTCTGTCATGTTTGAACAGAATTCCTTGAAATTTTGCAAAGGTCATTTTCTATCAAAATCCTAACAGCATAAAAAATTCACAAAATTAGACTATATTTAATATTTCAAAAGTTAGACCATTGGCCATGTACTAAAAATTCCAGAAATAGTTTATTGGGGTTATAGTGGGATGTCTTAATTTCAATTTACTACATGTCAAATGGTTTAACTTTTGATATACCCTAAACCTACATATTTTCATGAAATTTTTAAGACTGTTGGGATTTAAAGGGACAGTCCCAGGCTAAAATCATCAAAAAATCGGTGATTTTATTTTGGCTTCTTGTTATGACCATATGATGTAAGTTAAAACTGCATTTTTTTTTATTTGTGTGGTGCACATTTATCATACTGAGAAGCCAAAATAAAATCACCGATTTTAGCCTGGGACTGTCCCTTTAATTAATTAAATAGAAAATGACAGTGCTGGACAAATCTAGTCAGGAAGTGGTAGCCCACTGCCCTGGTGCTGGTAGCCCGTGAATAAAACTGGTGGCCCTGTTCCCAGTGCATCTCGCCATGGTGATAGTAAAGGAGGAGTTGCAGCTTGCCCAAAATGCTTTCGCCAAGCGCGTCTGTGACTGGGTCATAAACATATCGCATTACAATGATAGAGGGGAGGAGGGTGGGATGCCATGATCCACAATTAGTCACGGTTGTAGCGAGATCCAACATTAAACCAGCATTGGGTAGTATATCGTGCTGACTGGGATTATTGTTGTATTATTCCTTACAACTACTGGCGATTTTTAACCTTTACTGTCTTAATGGTCAAACCTGATATATTGAGACAACCTTGGTTGAATTATAGAGGTAGAAACGTGATTACTTCAACCTTTTTTTTTTAGTTATGATGCATATTTTAAATATCCTGGGCCCGTTTTAGTATACAATGGCAAGTCCGATTATAATGTGAAATTATTATTATACCAGCAATAATCTAATTATAAAAAAACAACTGGCGCTAACAGTTATATCATGTCTAAATATTAATCTATCTTACTATAATTTCAGCTAAGTTTAGCCATGTTCTCGCTATAAGTTATAATCGTATGTAATAGATTAGTATAAAACAAAATGCAACAGAATCGCGAAAAATCTCCAGATTTCTGAGTTAAAGCTGCGGCCATTTTCTCCCACGTGGTGTCAATTAGTCATGTCAACAGCCATGCTTTGTATGTCTAAATCACGTGATACTTATATCAGGTCAAACACGTAGATCGGGTTAGTCACATCAGAATCTGGATTCAGCACAGACTTGCTAGACGAAAGCATCTCCCCACCCCTATTATCATTAAGGCCGCGACCATAAAACTCCCACCACTAAGACAAAGAAAACCACTGTGCATACGAGGGAGGACAATTGGCGGTATACAAACTGCATCCTTTGGATTTTCAAGTTGCAACTCCTCCTTTACAATCTCGCACAGTACTGGAAAGCCTATAGTGTATGGTTGCAGTGTAGCCTGGCAGACAGTGCATGCAGGTAAGGCCAGTCAGCGTGTCAGTGGTACACACCAGGGCTAGACACTAACTGATTTCGGGCAAGAAAGATTTTGGGGTACTTGCCCCCCGAATTTATCACTTGCCCGACTTGCCACTGACATGTGTGTCTGTTGTGACAGTCGCTGACATTTAAAATGCTGCAAATTGAAGCTATTGCCTAGGAGGCCACTGGCTGTAATTTTTTACTTGTCCCCACCTAAAATTAGTTGCCCCGGGCAATCGGGCAACCGTTAGTGTCGAGCCGTGCACACAATAACCCTTACACTGCTATGGGCGACAAAATAAACCAAGCGCAGCCTCCTGTGGGCGAATATAGAGTGAATTCTTGAAAAGAATTCACACACTAGGGTTTTAATGCTGGGCCAGCATTGCAGATCTGTTTACCCATAAGCATTGTTGTTTTAAGTTTGTGACAACATTAATTAGACCATCTTTGGACTTTAACCCAATGTGGTTTTAATGTTGGGCCAGCCAGCGTCACAGACGCAGGCTGAACATTGAAACCACATTGAGTTAACAGCGTTCGAAACAAGGGTAAAAATTAGGTTGTCCATCGGACAATTGGGTCAGATTTTCAAGTTGTCCGCTGAAATTTCAGATTGTCCGCAAGTAATATATAACTACGACCCAGCCTGTTCTCACAACTTTGTCACTTAACTTATAAATCATTAAATGGCTTCAAATAATAATGTAATGTGAAAATACCTCATGGTAACTATTGATTGTCCGCCACAAATTTTGGTTGTCTCGGACAACCGGAAGGGCCTTATTTCGAACGCTGGTTAAGGTACCAGGTTTGCCGGGACAGTGCCAGACAGATCTAGACAGCAGGGTTCGTAATAAGGGCTGAAAGTCTGGTTGTCCAACGGACAACCACATTCATAAAATGTGGTTGTCCGCCCGATTTTCTGGTTATCCGCATACCTTTGCTCCTAGCTAGGCCTAAGCTTAAACCTGGAAAGAGTGATATTTTGCCATCAACAGACTACTTTTTTGTACGGATCAGTTTTAGTGCCTAGGCCTATATTGTTATCGACCTGTGACGACCAACTTTCTGTTCAATACATCTTACGACCTTCAAAATTAACAGACTTCTAGCTAATTTTTACAACAAATCTTTTTTGTTTGTGCAGCTAATTAGTGTCATTATGTAGGCCTGTATGTTTGTAAAACAATTTCGTAACCTAATATAGATCGCTTAATGTATTCAAACTAGGCCTACATGACTGCAGTCTCCAAAAGGTGGCTTCGATTCTTAGCAATGCTAGACTATATTTGACGCGATAACCTGATAACGGCGGCACCGTTGTGAGAAACTGGCCCAGCGTGGGGTCAATACGGACGACGTCGGACCACCATTGAAGCATTGGACTGGCACTACTAATTGGGATAAAAGATGGAATAGCTATATCCATGCTTAAAAGTAGTGAAATACAATTTGCATAAACTACCGTAGTTGCGAATGACAATGCAGATCAGTATCTCACGATCTATCATACCTACCATATCAGCATATGAATATACCGGTACAGCAACTGCTTACCACATGCATCGCTGTTCCTTTTTGTTGAGATTCCCCCTATCAAACGTTGATTATCAAGACATACCTGTAAGTCTAACACACCTGATCCAAGTCAAAATGACAGGGAAGGCGAGGGAAGACGATAAAGGAAACAGCCCCAGGAAACGGAAATCTGGGGATTCCCCACTGACTAGAGTAATGTGTGTACAGTAGGCATTGCGATATCAATGAATACAAGTTTACATGTGGCTTCAGCACTGATTCATTGCCAATGTCGCATGTTAAGCTTTTTTCAAGAAAACTAATTGGTTAGGTCCTAAAATTTAAATAATGTGTTTCTGCCTCACAGCAATGTCAACAGTCAGACCCACATGACAGCAGATATGATTCACCTTTGTCTCTGATATGACGCTACTCACAGTACGGCGTATGTCAGCGTGTTCAGTGGCAAAATTTTTTCCAGGATAAACGTGGTTGTCCGTACGGACAACTAAAGTGTTCCAAAGATTCATATTTGGTTGTCCGTGGCGATTTTTGTTTGTCTTGGACAACCACTATTACGAACCCTGGACAGCATGTGACGACGGCCCAGAGCCATGCCAGTGCTGGGCCACCTTCTCTCATATCGCATTAACACTGACACGGCGCCGTGTTTGTTTTTATAAAACTCCTTCCACCCAACACAACACAACCCATTAACACTGACACGGCGCCAAGTTTGTTTTGATAAAACTCCCTCCACCCAGCAAACACAAGACTCAACGTTGATTTGATCAGGGGTGGGCAGGTGAAATGAGTCCTGTCTCTACATAAGGCCACTTTTAGGTGCCCTGAATGGTCATTTTTAATAATTACATCACAGTTCTATATTTTCCTTCGACCACTTGCCCACCTCTGTTTTATGTTAGCTGACCATCTACGGCGCTGGACCAACATCTAATCATCGTTGGGTCAACAGCCTGTGTTTGTTGGGTTGCAAGTGTACTGAAGCAACGGCCGATTAAAGTTTAAAAAAATGTTGCGGTTCAACCTAAAAGGCGAATTTAGCGTTTTTTGCCTTTTTCCGTTTTCAAACTCCTTTTTTCAGGTCTTTTGTTGTCAACTTGCTAATGCCTAGGCCTAAAAAAATATTGTTTGTTTCCGATTTCCGACCGACCCTATCAAAACATGTGCGACCCAAATTTATTTTATGGATTTCCAAAATTTTTTTTTTTTTTTTTTTTAAGAAATCCATAAGTTAAGGGATGAGCTACTGGCTGTAGTCAAAGTAAGTAAAAAAAACGTTACGAAAAGGAGAGGGGGGGTCAAAAAGCGTTCAAAAAAACAAAAAAATTGTTATGTAATGTACAAATAAGACATGCATGGAAGTGGATTTGGCGACAAATAAAATAAAAAATAATTCTTACCTACCGATTGGTTGAAGTGACAAAAAATAAAATAAATTTCCTACCAACCCACTGGTTAAAATGACAACAAATCGGAAACAAGCATATATTTTTTTTTGGCCCTATTCCAAAAATAATGACATTTACCAGTTTTTCATTTCCGTGCTAGTAATTTTCCAACTTTTGAACAAACATTCAGGATGTCACCATTGTCCAGGGTGGCCTCGGGTCTTTAAATTTGTTTATTAAAAAATATGCCTTGAAAGGTTTTAAAAATGGGAGTTAGGTATTGAAAAGGTCTTATTTTTTTATTTTTCTCAGATGCAAATGGTCACGTTTCTCAGATGCAAATGGTTACGATCATTTTTTTTAAATGAGGTAAGAAAAAATGGGGCGAGACTGGATTTTTTTTCCCCATTCTTCGGTTCTCCAAGTGGGGCAATATATGTGGAAATGGTCAGGGCTTGAAATTGGGCTAAACTTCCACTTGTCCAGTCAGAAAACTGCCTAAAAACTCAACTAATCCTTCTCAGAAATGTCACTTGTCCTTCCTAATAATGGTCAAACAGCAGCACTCGTCCGGTAGGACAAGCTCAGCTGGACTCGTCCTTCCCAGATTGTTGGTCGTCTTGGACCAGGTCAATTTTGTGCCCTGCTGGTATTAATTTTAGGTTTTGGAATCTTTAAAAAGGTCTCATTTTTTATTTCATTGAGTTAGCATGCACCCTGTTGTCCCATTTGAAATACCCTGACCCATTGCTGGTTCAAAGTTGGTCTTCTGTCGTAAGGTACCAAAATGATGGCAATTGTGGTCTCTTCCAAATTTATAAAAAAAAAAATTTTAATAACATAATAATTGGGTGTGCATGGGCGCTAGACGTGAAAGTATAAATAAAGACGCAGAATAACAAATAACTCAAAAAACACAAAACATGACTTTTTCAAAAACTTGTAATTTTGTCAATATTTATGTTTTTGTCCCAATTTTTTCATTTAGATCATGAAGATGTTGTTTAGTAAACATGAAAAGAAAATGATAATTTGACAAAATGTGGAATGCCAGGGGAATCTAGACAAAACAGCCAAAAACACACATTTCAGAGCCTCATCAAGTTTGTGATGCTGACCTTTTGGCCTCCCTACCTAAAGGTTCTGGCTTGATGGGGTGACTTGAAAAGTGATTTTTTTGGTTTGAGTTGTTAATGGTTAAAATATATTGTGGCTCATTTTGTCAGTCTTTGAAAAATTGATAAAAAACATTCTGTTATTATTACTATTTTGCTTGCAAAGCAAAATAAAGGTGAAAATCATATGGAAAAATAATTTTTGACTAAAAATTGTCAAAATTTTGTCATGACTACTTCATGTTCATGAAGGTGATAGTGCCTATAAAATTGTGATATTCGGCCTAGTCGTAGTTCTAGTCTATGTCTAGTGTGAAAGTTCGAAATTTTGGGTTGCTGCCATAAAAAAAAAGTTTATTTCAGGTGATAAAAAAGACATTTTTCTATATAGTCAATAGCCTGTCGACCCTGGAGGATGGTTCAAAATGAAAGTTAGCTTTTCGGTATTGAGTTGGTCAACTTTCAAGCGATTGTCACAAAATTTTGTAACTATTTATTATCTAGTCATTTGGCAACAAACCTGAAAATTTTTCGAAATTCCATTCAGCATTTCAAAAATTAGACCATTTGACCTGTAACACGATTCTGAGAAAAAACCGTATTGAAGTTAATGGGTTTATACATGTTATGGAGGAGCGTCATAAGCATTTACATGTCAACAGGGCTCCAGATAACATGCGTATATGAGTAAAATACGCATGTAAAAATAGCAAATACTCATTGATTGAAAATCTTATGAGTAATATTACTCATAAAAGCTATTAAAATACCCATCAAAGTAAAAAAAAAACACAGAAAAAATGAAACGATTGTTGTATTTTTTACGTGAACAGAACTAAGTGACTCTTCGTTTATTTTGTTATCATATTTCACTCCTCATCACCCATTTCAATGAGTGGAATACTCCTTAAACCAAAAAATTATCTGGAGCTCTGTGTCAAGATGGTCTAACTTTTAAACTATACAATATTTTTTTACAATATTTTCAGGATTGATGCCAAATGACTAGAAAATAGGGTTTACAAAATTTCATGAAAATCGCTGGACTGACTAGATATCCATTTTTAGTATCAGAATTTGCAAACCTATCCTGACAGCACACCTGGAACTAACAAATATTTCACAGTAAAAATCCAACAAAATGCTTAAATAATGAATTTTTGGATTTTATCAATTCCTGATGAAAAATTATAGAGTGGCATTATTTTCACCTGATATTTCGAAGATATTTTCTTGCAATCTACCATTATCTATTATTAGATATTAGTTTTAAATATACAGCCCCTCCAAAGTGTGAAAGCTCAATTTCAAGCCTTAAGTACTGGGGCTATGATGCTAGTAATGATATTTTAAAAACGGTTCTGGGTGTGCAAAACATGCCATGCTAGCTAACACAGTGTAGTTTAATCGCTCCGATTAGATTGATTATTGTAATGAAATTGCAGCTTTTCATTTACGATGCAACAAATTTTATCAAATGAGCGAGAAAGTAAAATATTATATTCTACTGTTAAAAACTTCTACCTGCCAATTGAGCAGATTAGAAGTCATATTTACCAGCCTTAAGCTAAAATCACCAGCCGTTGGCTGGCGGGCCGGTGCTAATTTCCACCTCTGGGATATATTAACACATCTTAAATATACACAAAATTACCTTAGAATGGTATATCACACAATTTTCTAGCGTCTTTAGTAACGAAAATATGGTTTGACAAAAATTTTCAGAGAAATGTGAAGTCTGAAACTGAATAATTTAGCCTTGGGAAATTATTTTTGGGTTTTAGGTCGTTGGTTAAATTGTGGCACATTTTGTCCAAGTCTTTAAAAATTTATAAAAGTATTCTTTTTATTATTCCTATTTTGCTCACAAGGCAGAATGAAGGTGAATATCATATACCGGTAATATAGAATTAATTTTTTATTCAAAATTCTCCGGTTTTGATCGCAACTCCCTACTTCATATTCGCGACAGGACCTTGACAATTGGGATACCTTGGAAACCTTAGAAAAGTCTTGAATTTAATCAGCTTTTATTTGTATAAATCATGTTGAATTAATAAACTTAGCAGTTATTTTTTTTTAATAAACATATTTTTTTATTTATTTGGCAAGCAAACAATTACGATGATTTTGAAAGTTATTCTGTATTTTTTTTTGTTACAGGCATGTTATGTTGCCAAAGGAGAAGGCTAAGCTTGTTCCCACTACTCACTTGATGTCAGAAGCTGAATGGCGCAGTATTGGTGTGCAGCAAAGCCCAGGATGGATACACTACATGATTCACAAGCCAGGTGAGAAATATTCATTCTCAAATTAGTACTTGTAACAAGACTAATCATGATATAGACAATAAACTTCTGGTGTACTGTGCCATTATTGTTTAGTCTTGTAAGTAGGTAAGGGGGCATTAAAAAGCCTTATGGTATGTGAGCATTCTGGATTTGTATTTAACAAAAGTCCTTTGAAACGTCTCTGACAACTGTCAACCTGCCAAAAGAATGTCATGGCCACTAGTATAAGCAAAATTATTAAATAATTTAATATATTTAAAGCAATAAATAATTAATTATATAATTATATTTAATCATTTCATTCAGTTTTATTGATTGTAAATACATGCATACTGAAAAAAAATGTTATTATTATGTTTTTATTATAAATAATAAATTATATAATTATATTGGATCATTTCATTCAGTTTTATTGATTGTAAATACTGCATACTGAAAGAAATTGTTTGCTATATTTATCTTCATGTGTGAAAATTTTGTTTGCAGAACCACATATCTTACTGTTCAGAAGGCCGAAGGATTACCAACAAAAGCATGCCACAGCATTGAAAGAAATCCAGAATGCCTGTTAAGGAATATCTTGGTGCAACAAGAAGTGAAAATATATATGAATCGTTGAAGACTTTTCAGTTGCTGTCAGTTTGAGGCTGATACCATTGTTTCTCATCAATCAACTACGGCATCATCTCATTTTGTATATAATATATTCATCAATAACAAACCCTTGTGATAACTTGGAATACGTCGCTCACTCAGTGCTTGTGAAAACAGACCTCCTTTGTGTTAACTTAAGATAATACACGATGAGTTTATATCTATGCCAATTTATGTCCATATATGTAAACTACTGTTCATTATTATAAGTGTTTCAGGTTAAGTAAGTATATATACATGTCTGTTACAGAAAAACTTGATGTTATTTTTCGAAAAATATCATTTTCAAGTTGAATATTACCCCACTGCCTGTTTTGTATACAATTATGATGTATATAGTAAAGTTTAGTAGTTACATTGTCTTGGTTTTATTAAGTCTCAAACCACTATTTGGTGGTGGAGACCCATTGTTTTTTCCGAATCCGCCTGCCGCCGTGGCGCCGCCGCCGGATTTTATATCTGCTCTTTGCAGTATGCATATTTGCCTTGTAATTTTTTTTTTACGTTCTGCAATATCCTCAACAAAATTCAACAAGGCCGCTAAAATCCTATGTCACTCTAGAGCTTGAACCGCTTAATGGATTTGTTTCATGTTTGGTTTAAAGGAAAGACCTTACCCTGGACGTGCTGAAAAGGTTTCAGTGTGATTCTGATAATAAAAACTTTTTTCTTTACGTTTCATAATTTTGGCGGATATTACAGTTTTGCACATTTTGGCCATCATCAAAATTTGGTAATACAGCCATATACACCTGTGCTCGGATTATTTCTGAATATTTCCAGTATGCATATTGGCCCTAGGAAATTTGCCCGGTAAATTTTTTTAGCGTTTTTCAGCCTCAACAAACTCCCAAGATAGCCGCCAAAATCCTATGTAGCTCTCTAGAGCTTGAACCGCTTAATGGATTAGTTTCGTGTTTGCTTTAAAGGATATACCTTACCCTGGACGTGTGCTGATTAGTTTTAGTGTGATGTTGATAATTAAAACTTGTTTTTTTTTCACGTTTCAGAATTTTAACATATAATGTGAAAAAGTATACACAAACAAATTGTACAACTGAGAGTAAAACCTGTAGAACCTCCGGAGATCAAATGTTGCGTCTCCAGGACATTAGTATATACTTTCGCCTATTATTTGATAAGTCGATGGTGGTTCGTAGTTTGTACATTTATTTTAAAAACTAGCATTATTGATGACTGCTTGGTCTCGTTATTTTCAGCAATGATTGCGCTTAAATTTTTTCAGCACTATACTCTTTTTTTTTTTTTTGCATATATACGATTTACTGAAATATAAGTTCAAAGTTTTGTCATGAGGAAACCCCACAATATTTCTCAATAGGTGTTATAGTTGGTGGCCATTTATATCAAGCGTTGATAAATGTATCTTTTTGCTCAGAAAAAATAAATTGTTTGTCCAAATATTCTGATAACAAGCATTATGTGTAGACTCTTGTGTGGGAAGGCATATTCGAGAAAGTGAAGTTCACCTAAGCACGGGAGAACTATTGTATAATGTGATTGCAGTATATGTTATTACCGTGCTAATTAAGACGAGCGCAGAATTAGAATCTCATTATAATCTGTTAGTAATATCTTGTTATCTGGCCCATTTTTTCTCAGCAAGTTTTAGGGTACTCGCGTTTAAAGCAGTATGTTGATAATATTGCTTGTTCTTATTTACATTATTTCAAACTGTTCAAAAGACACGGAGTGTACATTGCTGCCTACGATTGGCAATAACCACTTGATCTACTTATGATGGGTATTTTTCATTCATTGAAGCTGGAAATTATGTCGGCAACATTAGGTTCAAAAACATATTACTACTATTAACGCAACCCTTATGCATTTGCTATAGACGTTGTTTCTGGCACAAGTAAATAAATAAAGACAAATAATTGGTCATAGGGTTGTTCACAAATTAGATGATTTTGGTAATTTCCTGACTAGCGGGCCTTCTGACTAATCATACTTACTTATTTTCTTAATCTAACTAACGGGTCTTCTGACTAATCATCCTAACTGGTTTTCTGACTAAAGGGCGGACACCATAGCTACACACCCCTGCCTGAATTATTTCTAAATATTTGCAGTATGCATATTAGCCTTTTTCAGATTCTTAAACAGAATTCAAGATCGCCACCAAAATCCTATGTCGCTTTCTAGAGCTTAAACTGCTTCATGGATTTGTTTCATGTTTGGTTTGAAGGGAAGACCTTGCCCTGGACGTGTGCTAATTAGTTTTTGGTGTGATTATGATAATAAAAACTTCTTTTTTTTTACGTTTCAGAATTTTAGCGTATATTTCAGTTTTGCTGATTTTGGCTTCCATTAAAATTGGGTAATATAGCTTTTTCAATAATTCTAATGGCCCGTTTTTGAAGTTTATATAAATGTTTTGACTCATAGCCCCAGGCAAGTAAACAGTAATTAAGTTGAGATAATATAAGTGAGTTATAAATAGCAAGTAAAATATTCTGTGGCAGCTGAAATTTTAATTTGTTCATAATTCCAATGATTTTACAGATTTTATTTGAAAGTTTGTTGACATGATCGGCCCAACCCAGATGTTTATTAAATGTTAATCCCAAAAAAATAAAATTATCGATACATTGTAAATCAGTATTATTAATCTTAATGTTAGGTATTGTTACTCTTTTTTGACGCTGAAAAAACCCCATAAATTTGGATTTACTGGTGTTGAGTGACATCCTATTAATTTTTAGCCAAACACAATTTTTTTCTAACTCTCTTTAGCAAATCATTATTATTTTTCTTATTATCACGATTAATTAAGTCTCTTAGTTTGGTTAAAAGTGTACTGTCATCGGCATACGATATCATTTTAAATACATCACTTGTATGTGTAAAATCATTTAGATATATGATGAATAAAAGTGGGCCAAGAATAGATCCTTGTGGCACACCTGTTTTAACTGGAAGAAGACTAGATTTGATGTTGTTTATTTGTACAAATTGTTGCCTATCCGACAAGTAACTATTTAAAAGATTGAATGCGCAGTCCTTAATACCGTAGTGTTTTAATTTGCCTAATAATATGGTGTGATTCAATGTATCAAAAGCTTCACTTAGGTCGAGAAAAATGGTTATAGGCATGTCTCCATTATTCATATACGTTGTTAGTCTGTCAATCAATTCAAGGGCAGCTAATTCAGTGGAATGATTCTTACGGAAGCCATATTGGCTGATATAAAATAATATATTTTCTGTAAAATATTTATTTATTTGCTGAAAAATAACTTTTTCATTTTTTTTCAATATGACTGTAAGAAGAAAAATAGGTCTATGATTTTCAATGCTTGTTGCATCTGAATTTTTATATAAGGGAAAAAGTTTGGCTATTTTTAATTTTTGTGGAAATATGCCCGTCGTGAGAGATTGGTTTAGACGAGTTGCCTGATTTCGTGGTCTTAGGTAAAATTTGTGATAGTGGTGGTATTTCTTGTAGTAGTAGGTAGTGAAGGTACACAAGAGGGCAAGAAAAAAACATGAAGAATCAATCAGCCCAGTGAACAGGTAAAAACGCGGCGTCTCAGCAGCGGTGCAACATAAACTTCATATATACCATCATAATCATACAGTGAGCTATTATATATATATATGTTTTTTTTCTGTGGTGAAGTAGGAAACAAAAAAAATGTGAAAAGCTGCAACAATTGGTTTAAATCAAAAAAAGTCAAGGAATGTGCTCGGCTGTTGGGCGACAAGCATATTTTGGCAAAACTAGAGCTGCAGGTGAAATAACGAAAAAAAATAACAACAGCTCATGTTTTGAATGAGCTAATTGATCATATTGAAGAGTATGGTGACTCGGAGAATGACTACTTTATAATATAAAGTAGCCATGTTTATTATGATAAACGCATTACTGTTTGGGCTTTTCTTCTATTCGCTGTAATACCACCAGAGTTGGGGTCAATTCCTTTTTATCAATTCCATTCCAATTCCTTTTTATCAATTCCTGAGTCAATTCCAATTCCTTTGGTTTTAAGAAAAGTCAATTCAATTCCTAAAAAGTCAATTCCTTATCAATTCCATCCAAGAATGAGACTTTTGATACACATAGAGCAGCTGTATAATAACTTGATATAAAATAAAAATAAAAATAAAATACATTTTATTTATTATCTTGTAAACGTATTTAAACATTTTACACTTACTAAACTTTAATACTCTATACTAGTAGGGTGGAGTGTATCTTTAATACCTGGTGACGGGAGTTGTACTCGTGTGGACGCGGATGTGAGCGCGGTATTTCTATAGACTAACTGTTACTTCACAATTGCCATCAACACGGCAGTGTAATTAACACAATGTCTCGCGACAAGCCGTGCTACTTGAAACGCTGATAAGTCTGACCCTATGGAGGCTACGGCGTGTCGACCCACAACTCACTCAAACAAACACGTATTAAAAATAAAGCAACGTAGGATCTATTGTTGTATTTCAATTGATGCAATTATTCACATTATTTATTTTCCGATTATACTATTTTTTAATATCTAATTCTAGAGTGTGGCGATTAAATATACCATAAGAAAATATAGGCCTATCATGATAACCTCTAGGGCACAAAAGGCATTTAAGCGAAGTAATCAAAGGGTCAATTAGAGCGCTTGGCTACGTTGCATAACCTCCTTCCTACTAACACTGGATGTTAACCTAATGCTGCCTTATTGTTGCTGCACTGTCTTCAGCGCTTTCCCAATATTAACTCCACGTCTATTGGAAACGCATTCGTTTCAAGGTCCCGATATTTCTTTTGTTTTACCAACTCAGGGACAAGCGATAGTTATGTTCTAAGCCATTCATTCACCTGAGTGAAATCATGACTCGAGATTGTTTTAAAAACTATAGACGTCCAAATGACAAAAATATAACAAATACGAGAACTAATATTATGCCCAAGAGACAAGCATTACTTTTTAAATACAAATGTTAAAAAATGCTGTTAGATGACACAAAAGTGATAGCTAAACAGTGTGATCATGCTTGCGCGAATATATAAGCTTGAGGAAAACATTAATAAAATAATAGTACAATTATTTCCAGAACTTTAGGACAGTAAATACGAAACATTGACCCAATGTTGATATAATGTTGGCCCGTCGTTTGCGATGACGGCCCAGCATTAAACCAACGCCGGCTCGGCGTCTCATTTTGCTGATAATTCAGCCACTCGATGGTAATTCTCTAACACTATATACACAGTAGGTGTTGACACCAGTTGAATTTTCATGAGCTGCACTTCTCGGCAAAACTTCGCGGGAGTAAATCAAACTTGGTGTATACAAGTAACAACAAGTAACAAGTATATACGCACACATCAATCTCTGATTGTTAGATTGAATTGCTCCGACTTAGCAGGAACAATCTTGCTACAACTATTATTTGGATTACACTTTACACACAGTCTTATTTAATCTTCATGACCATTAGTCATTTAAATGAGTATTTTTACATAACTTTTTGATATAATTTAGGCACTAGGCTTATATAAATTAATTGTTATTATTATTATTATTATTATTATTATTATTATTATTATTATTATTATTATTATTATTATTATTAATATTATTATCATTAATATTATTATTATTATTATTATTATTATTATTATTATTATTATTATTATTATTATTATTATTATTATTATTATTATTATTATTATTATTATTATTATTATTATTATTATTATACACATATCAATCAACATTGATCACGTGAAATTCCACTGCAATGACAAAAGTGATGATCACTCATGCGTTTATTATAGCGCTCAGAAAATAAACATGAATAAAAAAGTCAATTCCTTTATCAATTCCGGGCATTTATTGTCAATTCCAATTCAATTCCTTTCTTTTCAATTCCAATACCTGGAATTGAGTCAGGAATTGAGCTCAATTCCCATTCAATTCCGGAATTGACCCCAACTCTGAATACCACACGTATCCGTGAAGATATTGAAATATTGCTTCCTGATATCAAATCAATATGAACATACCGTGGCTGGCCTCTTGTATTTAATGATGACCTCGGCGAAGCTGTTCTCGACGTGAAAGGAGATAGAGCCACCAATGTTTCAATAATCTTCAAGGCAGCGAAATACTTTGTAACGAATATCTTCAGCAATAATTTACAGGCTCCTTTTCTAGAACATCTGAATCTAATTCTACCCCGCAATCTTGAAGTCATTTTTACACATGCTGCTTGATGGATCAGGCATTGATCAGCGACCACCTGGACCTGACAAATCAAAAGTTACAGAGTCGATTAGACAACAGATTATATTCAAATCTGTGAGGCGTAGGTCTAAAAATCCTAGAAGCGTTTCTCGTCATATAAAAGAAAGAGAGAACCACCAGCATCTCCATATGTTGCACTTAAGCTTCATCTTCAAATTGGCAGCGTTTCTCTACTGTAAACCATGCATCAACGAGGACTGTGTGTATCATACGACTACAACCCATCATTAACCACAGAAACATCTGCCCTCCATGAAACATACACAAGCATTCAACAGTATTTTTTCTTTTAAGATTAAAATTGTCATAACATCCTAGATCCAATAGAAATGGATGGGACAGAATCACAATGCGTGTTACAGAACGATGGATCTAGATATCACCCTGTCACATGACGAATTTTTCCATATTCCTCCTCTCAATATCAGTCATTCATATCCAGTTCCCCAACATGTCACCAAAACTATTATCGAAGATGGCTTCCAGTGGTTAAACAATGTCAATAAACTTCTAGAGAAAAATAACCTCGAAGATGGAGAATGGATCTGTTATGGTAGGGGATCAACGACATAAATGTTGTCTCTGGCCAAGAAGCTACAATGGAAATTCTCTCAAACATAATTTGGTGAAGATTATCTCCTGGTCATACTTGGCGCAATGCATACAACAAAACAAGAGGCCAGCCGGCCACTATAATCCCCGACCCGTCCGTGTGATAGAAATTGGTCAGGTGCATCCTTCCCTCCTGAGCTCTCACATTTTGTTTTACAGTACTGGTTCACCTATTGAGCACATTTTTTTTAATTAGATCAAGTTGGACATATTTCAGGGACTATCACTCCCTGAAACCACGCATTTTATTTTGTAGTAATGGTCTAGCTATCTGGCGCAGTTTTCCTGATATTACCCATATTAATGTCAATAATAACCTCAGGTCGGCCATTTTGAATTTGATTGAGTTGAGATTTTTCAAGCCATGTCCTTCCCTGAAACTGCATTGTTTTTGTTCTTAATGGTATATCTATCTGGCTCGGCTTGCCACATATCAGGCATATTAACATATCAGGCATATTTAAGTAAATTATGGCCGATAGTCGGCCATTTTTAATTTGATCAAGTTAAAGTTTTCAAGGCATACCCCTACCTCAAACTACGCATTTTGTGGTATAGTAATGGACTAGTATCTGGCATGTTTTACGAGATATCAAGCATATTAAAGTACATTTTTCATTAGATCGAGTTGACATATACCTACTTTAAAACCACACATTTTGTTTCATAACCGGCATAGGGCCGTCTGTCACCGCGGCCTAGGACACGGCTGTACACCACATTATCACCAAGAAAATACGTCTTAACGAACTCATTATTTCTCTACATAATTATGACGGGTATTACTATTAATGGGGCACAATTTTGCATCAACGATTACACTTTGCCTTTGCAAAGATTAAGTAATTTTTACTTTCAATTAATTAGAGAACATGAACTAGATAGGATGCATATGAAAATATTTATTGTCACAACTTTCATTTATCACACATTTTTAGTTTAAAATAACCAGCTTGTGACACTATGATGTGCATTAATGTTGTTTTTTGCATTGGGAGACAAAATGTTACAAGTTATTCTCACCTTTTATCTTATCTTATTTTTGACATTATAAGGATGATTCAGGCACTCCAATGATTTTTGCCAACAAATATATTGCGTCAAACTGTGGATGTCGATTTTTGTCTTTTACACACACTTGTGTTTCTGAAAATGAAAATATTTTATTATTTGACACATCATGATGTTTTTGTGTCACAATCCTATTATGAGACATACTGTGGCAGTTCCTTTTGTTTAATTTTGTATTACAATCTTATGAAAATATTAAGATTTTATGAAGATATCATATTATTTGACACATCATGATTATTTTTGTGTCACAATCTTTGTTGAGGCATACTGTGGATGTCCCTTATGTCAGTATTGTATTGCAAATTATGCAGTCATACATTTTCATGAAAATATTATATATTATGACACATCATGGTAATTTTTGTGTCACGATCTTATTATGAGACATACTGTGGAGGTCCCTGATGTCTAATATTGTATTACAATGTTATGAAGACATAAGTTTATCTATTGTCAGGCATGCTGTGGAATTACCTTATGTTATTTAAACAAATTATATTCTGGTAGTACCTGGAATATTTCAATTAGAAAGTCATACCCTGAATTTTCCTTATATCATTTACAAATAATTTAAATTTTCAGGAAATTTTGGAGACAACTGTGATATATCTTCATGTTACAATGCCATGCTCATCTTTTCTCATATTTTCTTTTTTGACATTATAAGGATGATTTAGGCATTTCAAAGATTTTGTGCCACCAATTTTATTGCGACAAACTGTGATACTCCCTTTTGTCTTTTACAGTGTTACATTTTTATGTAGACACTATGTTTTTATAAAAACATTCTATTATTTGACACATCATGATGATTTTTTGTGTCACGATCTTATTTTGAGACATACTGTGGAAATCCTTTATGTCTAACATTGTACTACAATTTTGCGAAGGCTGCGTCTTTATAAACAAATCTTGTTATTTGACACATCATGATGCTTTTTTGTGGCAAATATTTTTTGACGAGACATACTGTGGATGTCCCTTATGTCTCATATTGTATTACAAACTATGCAGTCATCAAGTTTTCGTAGAAATATTATATCTTTGACACATCATGATGATATCATTTTCAATTTAGACATAATAAGCAGACTTCGTCGAGGTGGATTGCTTACTGTATTAAACAAATGAGTCCATGGATAGGAAAGGGTCGACACAAGCAGAACATGTGACATGAGAACCACCTGGAACGTCAAAATGAAATGAAATGAAATGAAATGAATCGGGCTTTAGGCCACCTTTGTGCACATATAGGCTAAACTGGGCCAGGAGAACCTCCTGAGGATGGTGAGATGATTGAGATGACACTGTCCTCCAGACACAGGATTCGAAATTCGAGCCCTGGCGGTCTGAGGCCGAGCACGCTACCTCTCGGTCAGAGAGGCTCCCCACAATACTGACTTTCACACGTGGATGGGGAAGAAACATTTTTGTTTCTTTTAAACCGCCGAGACCGGGAACCGAACCCCGAACTCTGGCGTGAAAGGCAGCGGTGCTAACCACTATCCTAGGGCCCCCGCCCGGAACGTCAAAATAGGGAATACACACCACGACTGACTCAGACATCAACGTGAGGGGGTTACCACCTGATAATCCACCTGAACAAGTAGAGAATCAGAACTCGCCAACAAGCGTACCGTCGACCACGTGTCAGCCAGAGGGCAAAGAGAACAACTCAGCAGTAGATGTCACTCCCTTAGAAACGCCAGACAACAACTGAAAAATACACCAGCGCCACCACAGGAACCAGCAGAGAAGCGAACGTCAACAAATACACAGACGACCACGTGTCTTCCAAATACCAAGAAACATAACTCAGCTGTAGATGTCACTCCCACAAGTACAGGAGGTAATGCCAGGCAAGGGCAAAAGACAAGCACGCCAACGCCGTCACCCCAGCCAGGACCGTTAAGGTTGAGAGACCAGGACAACAACACGTCGTCTCTGAGGTTAAGCCCAGTCAGCTCTACAGACATGACTCAGGAGAATGGCAACAGATAAATAGAAGGAAAAAACAAACAAAAAGTGAAATAAAAGGACATGACAGAGTTTTAAATTTGAAAGGAATAAAATATGAAAGATCTGTGATATTATATATGAGAAATATTTCCGTGTGTGTCAATGAAACAGAACAATCTATAACAGTTAAAGTAAAAAGTTACGTGAAGAGGAAAGATAAAAACATTAACATAAGGATAATGTGAATGAATGTAGTGCGAAAGAGATATTGTGAAGACAGTGTGGGATGTAAAATTGTGGTTAAAGAAAGTGTAAGTGACACCTTAATGAGCGAGGATCTCTGGCCGGAGGACATATAGTGTCGAGTATGGAACACGTGGACAAGAAACAAAGAGAACAGATATAGGTCTACGACATGGAATGACACAGATGACATGTTAAGATATATTAAATAAAGTGAATAGAGGAATAATATTATTTCTAAATTCCTAAATCTATAACCTGTTTTATTGAACTTATGTACTGTATGCTAGTGATAGTAAGTTTGGTGCTGAAAGACAAACCAATGAATAAAGCCGAAAGTCAATATGTATGTAGAGCAAGGAACATGAGGACAATCAATGCGTCAACACCGTCTGACACTTCTAGATGGTGCAGATTTTTCGTCTCTAAGTCGAGGACCGTAATTTCGCTCTTTTTTCGTCTCAGACGCACCGTTCTCGAAATATGACAGTTTCAAGTTTTTATAATGTATTGTCAGTGGGGTTTTTGTGACCTTGAACCCCGCCGTACAGAGACACTATTGGTCGGATCACTTAGAAAAGCTATAGCGCCTCACTTGACTATCCAACGACCATTAAGGGCAAATTTCAAGTCGAGCACGTCAAAATTCAATGAGAAATGGATACGCAAGAAACGGCCGTAGAATAATAAGAATAAGAAAGTATCCACTTGAAAAACAATAGTTTGGACGAAGGTACGCGCAAACTAATAAATCATATGCGGTATGTTTCGGAGATTGTGATATAACTAAGAACAGTAAAATAACACTAGGCGGTAGCACAATAAAATTTAAATCAGGAAATGGCCATAAATTTTACAGCTAGTCGGAGGAGGGAGAGGAATATATTTCCGCCATAAGGTAGATATTACAGATACTGTTTTATCTACCTGAGCAGCCCTTTATGATATACACGATATTTGTTGATTCGTGTTAGATACTATAGGAATTCCCATATTATAAAAGAGATGTGTGGATTGTAAGAAAAAGCATGTATAAAAACCGGCTATTTTTAATGATTGTATAACAAATATTGAGATGTGGTGTTGGTGGAAAGTAAGTAGCGTAAATCCATCATTATGATACATATGGGCAAAGCCCACGCCTTCAAGATTCATGTGACCCCCCAGTGTTCTCGTTTGTAGTGACCTCCACTTATGTTTAACCAGTTTTATCATTGAATGCATGCATAGACCTTTCAGAAAATGTTTAGTTATCCATAGCCTAGACAAGAAAATGTGTGCTTTTGAACACTGGAATGTGATAAAAAAAGTTTGCATGTCGCCAGCTTAAATTTTTGTCTTAGACAGGTCACTGTTCATGAGCGGGTGATGTCTCTGGAAGATAACTTGTTTGAATTTGACGAGCATATAGTAGTGATTGTATTTAAAAAAATAAAATACATTAAATTGATTTATTGTTCATGTCGCCACAAAATAACAGAATACGTTACATTTGAGTTAGTTGGTAGTTCTTATCAGTCAAAAATTCTAAGATCAACTAAAGTTCCTTACTGTGTGATGAATATGTAATATAAGGTAGGTATGTAACAAGAAATAAACAAATTATGTGATACTAACAGTACTACTCTTGCAATAATCAATAGAAACAAGCAGACGCTATTTATTTTTGTAAGAAAACAGAATACGTTACATAGAAGATATAGTGATATGCACACTTAACAACAAATGGCCCTTTAGTTGCTCACTAGGTATGTCTCCACGCAGCAAGTAAAAATTTAGCCTTGCCACTGAACCCAGCTTTACAATTGTGCATAAAGAAAACAAATCCAGAATACGTTACACAAAATACGTTACATTTTGTAACGTATTTTGGTAACGTACTTTGCTTTTCTCTAAACAATGTTGTAATAGTGCATTCTCTTTCGTGACAAAAATACAAAACAATCACACTTTGTATGGTACAACTATTTACTGGATATAGTGACATTCAGTATAATTACTTTATCATAACATTAATTATGTTAGTTATGTAACGTGTTTTGGTAACGTATTTTGCATTTTTATTGGAAATATTAATCAACAGGCACCAAATCACAGTATATATCGTTATAAAAATAATCAAAAATGTGTTCAGACAAAAAAAATAATTCTGATAATGATTTTGTGCCTGGTGAAGTATAGTGAAATAGTAGATACAATAAATCTGTTGACAATGACTCACACAATTTAGTGTATTGCCTAGATTTATTTTTAGCAATATTGAATGGGCATTGAGCATGTACACACTACTGTTTTTATCAGGAAAAAACCTAAAATAAAAATACACTACTATTTTAAAAAACCTTTATATCTCGTATACTGCAATTTATCAAGACAATTGACACTTAGAAACATTGAAACTACAGTATTATCTTTAATTGTGCATGTTTTTATTTTGTATAGTATTTGCACAAAAGTACCCAATACATATCAGATATTCTGGGAAATGTTTAAACTATGAAAAAATGTAACGTATTCTCTCTGTGTTTTTGGTGCTTTTAATTGTTCATTTTAAAAATGATTAAAATAGCTGTTTTAGTTTGTGGAAAAGTCTTGAAGGGGCGGGCTTTGCTCAAATGGTTCGTTTAGTCCTAAGGTTAATAAGGTAATACTGCGCGATAGATCAGAGAAACACCAATATGTAAATTATGTGATGTATATATGACTGAATCAGTATGGCATCTTCTCTTTGAGTGTATGAATGTTAACCTTGGTGTGGTACGACAAGAAATGTTATATGCTGTTATATGCTGTTATGCCTACTCCAATGCTGAGATACCCTACACACTTAACCAGTAAGGAAAAGGCTTGTTTCCTACTGTCCGGAATGAAATGTAAATTCACACAAAAATGGCAAAACATATACTGTGCAATATTATCTTTTATCTATAAAATGTGTAAAGTTCAGAAATCACTAAATAGCTCATAACTAAATAGCTAATAAGACGTAAATGAATGTAAATATGTTGTATGTTTTGTTAAATAGAATTATATTGAGTGAAATGTAAAAAGAATTGTATGAGCTTCAGAATTGGAGGTAATAAACATATACATAGGCCTACACATACATACATATCCTCAGGTCAGAAATCTCCACAATTACACTAGTTGAATAAATAATAAGGGGTAACTCTATTCATCCCAAATTACCTAATTTCAAAAACTCTACTGCCGTAGTTGACCTGTCATGCACTGTTTAACCGCATCAGTAATCAATGATACGAGAGCTGCATCAGATCTGCTGTTGAAAGCAAAGCGTTTTTTAACCTGTTCCTTTGCAACAGGAAAAATAATGTAAAAAGTGTTCAGCTTTAAAATAAGGCTCCCATTGAGAATTATATCATGCCTGGATATGGTAATGTAATCCGCAGATACACAATTAATAAGGAGTAAATATCGCATAATTGTCCAGTTTTATTTATCATGTTTATTCGGCGGCTTACATAGCAGCAGGATTATTTTATTCAGTAAATCGACGGTACTGTCAACATAACATGAAGGTGGTTGATCTCGTCACCCCATTAGAAAATATCTATTTTTAACCCCTAAAGCGCTAAATCAAATACTTTAAATATTCACCCACTTGATGTTGTGTCTCGCCACCGCGACCCAAAAATCCATGTGGGTGAAAATCACTCATATTTGACTAGTTTGAGACTAAACATTTGCAAATCTCGATGTCTAAACGCTCATTTCATTCTCAATATAACTATGATTTAACCCTCTCGAGTCTGAATTTACCATTGTCATCTTCATCCACTACAAGCCGCGAATTGCTGTCGCAATTCTCGACTTGTAGTGGTTGAAGATGATTTGATGTGGTTTCAAAATTAAAGAAAATTGCCATGTATTGATAAACCAGTTTCGTGAAAATTTTCGTTCTGAAACCCTTGGTTGTAGAAAAATTAAGTCTGTTTTCAGGGATGTAAAAGATGCTTTGATGCATCGTGAGGACGTAAATGGTTAACCTGGTAATAAAATAGAATAGAAACGACTATAGTCGCTCTTTGCAGCGAAAGGGTTAATGTTCTAAGTATCATGTTTTAAAGTAAACCACTATGACTGGGCACTATGACTGGCGCAGCTCAAACCCAAATTAAATGGTGTCAACACTTTTAATGTCAGCGTTGACCCGAAATGGAGACCGTCATGATATTAGTGTAATTGGGACAATATCATCAAGGGTATATTAAATGTTGTACATGTATATATTAATAGGCCTATTATATATCTGTCGACGCATCACTTTGTCATCGGAGAAACACATCATTTCACAGCACATCATTTCACGGCCCGATGCAGGGGAAATGTTGACCCACCGTATATGACAGGATGGGTAGAATACATGAGGTATTTCTATATTTATATTATGCTACAGCTGTATTCAAGGATGTGTGCCGGGGAACAAACAATAGGCAGCTAATGTTAAGGCTGGAAGTGTCAGTATGTCAGAAAACGAGTTACGGTAAGCATTTTATCAGATTGGCTGGCTATAATCACGCTACATCCTCCGACTGCTATGGTTATTACCACCTGATGAGACATCTGGAGAACTCTAGACATCTGATATTCAGAGAAGGCCTAGAGGAGCACACTGGAGGTGGAATCACCGGAACCTATAGTAAGCACTGCCCTGTGACCTGCAGAAACTGCACATTTATACTACTCGTTCTAAAAAGGAGGCAGAATCGTATAGAGGAATACACCCTTGGAGTGGGTAATACAGTCTTTATTGGTTTCTCCCATGATGGATTCCGTCTGACGGTTCAACCACCGATGTTGCCATGTAAATGTGATATGCATGTAAAGATGGCCAGCCCAAGATATAAAATAATTAAAAAGATTAATAAACGAACAGATTTCTGGCGAACCACACACGGGGATATATTTTATAAGCAGTAAGTAATATTTAATACTAAATCTTGACATGTTCATATATATATATATATATATATATATATATATATATATATATATATATATAAATATTTCCTTTAAAAAATGCAGTACTGCTGATTATAGGGTAATAAATCATGTAAAAAATCAAAGAAATGATGAATTTCAGCTTGATAAATGCTATATAAAATTGGTAGTATATCCACGTGTATGGAAAATAAATATTATATCTTCTGGTCACACTAAACCTAAAGTCCTGAAACCACACTTTGTTTGATACCTGACTGATCAGAACTTCTACATGATCGAATTAGGAGAACAACTGACAAATGTGATGCACAAAAATGTGCTATGGTACTGGTGCTGCTGTTTGTCCATATGTTAACAAACAAACAAACAAACAAACAAACAAACAAACAAACAAACAAACAAACAAACAAACAAACAAACAAACAAACAAACAAACAAACAAACAAACAAACAAACAAACAAACAAACAAACAAACGAACAAACGAACAAACGAACGAACGAACGAACGAACGAACGAACGAACGAACGAACGAACGAACGAACGAACGAACGAACGAACGAACGAACGAACGAACGAACGAACGAACGAACGAACGAACGAACGAACGAACGAACGAACGAACGAACGAACGAACGAACGAACGAACGAACGAACGAACGAACGAACGAACGAACGAACGAACGAACGAACGAACGAACGAACGAGCGAACGAACGAACAAACAAACAAACAAACAAACAAACAAACAAACAAACAAACAAACAGACAAACAGACAAACAAACAAACAAACAAACAAACAAACAAACAAACAAACAAACAAACAAACAAACAAACAAACACACACACAAACAAACAAACAAACAAACAAACAAACAAACAAAATGAATGAAAGAACGCACGAACTAACTAACGAACGAACGAACGAATTAACTAACGAACGAGCGAACGTGCGGACGTACAGACGAACAAACAAACGAGCGAACGAATAAACGAATGTGATGACGAAGAAACGAACGAACAAACGAACGAACGAACGAGCCAGCATCAATCAAGCAAGCAGAGAAGTAAGTGAGCAATTAAATAAACAAGCGAACACGCAATCAAGCAAACCATCAAGCAAGCAAACATACATGAATGAAAGAATTATTGATCAAAGAGTTATATATTATTTAAAAGCAGCTTTGATCTCGCGGAAGGGGACACTGACAGTACGTATATAGCACAATTTACCTTGATAATGTTGAACTAATACATTTAAATGTCTTTTATACAGAAATCTAATATCGCATACAGCAATTGAAGCTATACATATTAATAGCTCTTCGTCTTCTCAGTCCATTATACTCGCAGATTTTACCAATAATAGTATTCGATCAACAACCTTTCTTCGCATCGCCATATTTGATAAGGTTATATACTTGAATTTGAGACAAAATTTACTGACACATTTTGCCAATAAACATTCCCAGTTAAGGTTTTTAACTCTTTTGGATTTAAGTCGAAATCCTTTTATGGTGGTCGATTTTACTATGAATCAAATCATGAAACGTTTCAAAATCCTGAAAATAGAATTTGTTCAGTTCCATCATATCATGAACCTTCAATTCTCTTCCGGTGGTCTAAATACAATTTACGTTCATGTCACTGATGCAATTTTATGCTGCCTTCTGTCCCAAAATATCAAATGTAGAATTGACAATGTAGATTATAACTGTCCCAAACTCGTAAATGAAACGTTTAAGTTGTGCTTTCACTGCCTAGTTGCCGGTGCTACGGTTTCGTCATTGATGTCGTTAGTGGTTCATTTCACTATGTATAATAGAACTAGTAAAAATCTAGCAAAGAATTACATCATGACAATTACAAACAAATTATTTGCCGATGTTATTTGCTCTATATATTTATTTTTCTTAGCTGTTGCTGATGTGATAAATGTGGACACGATACAATTTAGAAAAGGATTATTCTGTATGTTGATAAATGGATTTTCCTTCATTGCTTTTCAGGGGTGCATGATGTTCAAAACTTACCATGTAATAGATGTGGTGCTCAAAACTATATTTCCATTTAAACATCAGTGTAGATGGTTACGATTAACCGTAATTAAAAGTCCTTCTCCGTGGATAACGCTAATGACATTGTACATAGTCATTATGTCTTTTAGACTTCATAAGGATAGAGTGTTTCTTGACCAGGTTTGTTCGTTTGCAGATTGTCACACCTACACTAGGTATAAAGACGATATATTACTGACTATGGCGACAATCATTAATATAGCGTGTCTGGCCGCAGTGCTATTTTCTGTGATTTCTTTCATTCTTTCAATAAAACGTAATAGTACAATTTTAAATCGTGCAAATAAAAACAACGAAAGGACTCGTTTGAAAATGGTTGTGACATTATGCAGCCCCATTTGTGCTGATGTATTAAACAGGTTGTACATTGCATACGTTTATTTTGTAAAAGTACAGGTCATTGTGTCAGACGATTATAACTGTCTTATTATATTTATTGTATTGATGCCGATTAATATCATAACTGCTGGTCTGTTCAACATGATAATTTATGTAAAATTACAGTCTACGTTTATAATAATCATGCAAGAGACATGTATATACAATACATATCAAATTGTCACATATATAAATATTCAGTAACTGGTAAAATACATTTCTCATAAAACAGTGGTACATGCCTAACTGACTGACAGACTGACTAACTGACTGACTGACTGGCTGACTGATTGACCCGACTAATTGACTGGCTCAGTGGTACATGACTGACTGACTGACTGACTGACTGACTGACTGACTGACTGACTAGTCAACAGTTTCTACTTCAGTCTTTCTGATTTTTAAAATCTAATCGCAGGTTTTCGCACATCGGTGTTATTTTAAATTTTGCGCATAGGAATACTAGTTTGTTTGTGTTATTCATATGCCTAAATTATTCATATTTTATCTATGTACCGTTAGCATGAATAAATAACTCTTCCTTTATTGTGTTATCCGTTAGACATATTAGTATGATATGTACCTTGTACTCAACTGGACCAGCACAAAAATTACAAAACTTTCGTCAAATGGTATTAATAAAAAAAACATGTACTGGTTCCGAAACAGGACACCTTTAATATGGCATTATCGAAAAAACTCTTATTAAAACCGCTTATTAGGTCAGTAAACATGACGTGATTAGGCCAAATGTAGGATTGGTATTGTAAAAGTATTTTATGTCTTTTTTTTCCATTTTAGTCAGAATGTGCATAACGTTAGTTAATTATATCCTAAATATCATTCTATTGGGGTTTGATGGGAATGAGAGACAACCAATTTTAAAATTTACAAAGTGTGCACTTGCGATTTTTGAAATGTTTAGTAAACGTAGAGTCGCCTGAAATGTAGAGTCGCCAAATGTATAACATCATATAATTGAGCCGTCGTGGTGACGGCTGTAGTACCCCAATGTACACCGGGAGGCCACCGTGGTGACGGCCCATGTGGTGAAAGGGTTAATAAAATTATATTTCGTGTAAACAGGTAAAGGCTGATGTTTAAAGCAATATCACTAAACACGCTACATTCACTACCACCACCTGGTGAGTGTTAAGGTATTAAAGCGGTTTCACAGGTCCACCTAATGTCGTTCCCTGAGCCGTATTACGCGGCGCATAGTTTTTGTCTGGTTCTTTAAACTTATTATTCTGTGCAGGTTTTTGTGAGAGGCTATATCTCCCTGCATATATTTATCAATTCAACTTGAAATTTTGACACAACATTCCCAGAGTGCTATGACTTTTCTAAGTCATCCATCATGTTCTTCCGGATTTATCCATGATTTTCTGGATCACTATGTTGCTCTTCAAGGCAAAAGGTAGTATCTGCTCACTTGCAAAGTGAGCAGATATGGCTTGCACGGCAATATGCCTATAATGTTGGTTTAATGATGTACATGTCAGGTGATTCTCCATTCATTGCTTGAATGAAAACAGGAGGGTGAACAGGGTTCCCCTATGTGCAGACCGACTCCACCCTTTAGTCTCTAGATTTCATAATAAAAAATACATTTATCCAATGTTTCAATTCCGGGCAAGCGTCGCAGACAGTGGCCCAGTATTGAACTAATATTGTGTATTTGGTATGGACAGTAAAAACTTTTTAATGCTACATTTGCCCATTGCAATTCTATTCAAACACAAAACGTCAACTCAATGTGAGTTAGCGTCGCAGACAGTGATACAACACTTCTCAGACAGTTTTTCCTAATTTTATATATTTATATTGGTCATAGCTTGTATATTCACCAAATCATTTTGTTTATTCGATATAATCTATACTGGCAAATCAATTATGTTCATGTGTAACCAACTGGGATGAACCACATTCTGAATGCCTTGAGTAATAAAGACATACCTCACACATCCCCCATACAACTTGTATAGATACTCACAACCCTGGCGCGTACCCGAATGCGTACTATCCACCGGTGCATACTATCTATGTGTTTTGGTACAAATCTTGGCATGTGCATACTATACACGTTGTTAAGAACACGTTGTTAAGAACCAGCCCGGTTGGTTGCTAATAACCAGCCCAGTTGGATAGACACGTTGTTGGGAACCGGCCCAGTTGGATAGGCACGTTGTTAAGAACCAGCCCAGTTGTATATGTATATTACATGTTGTTAAGAACCGGCCCAGTTGGATAGGCACGTTTTAGCAAACTGCAGTTAACTGCTTCACATGGAGTTAACCATCAGTTAAAAACAGGCCCAATAGTCTGATATAACAGTCTGATATAACACTGTCGAAGTCATTCGTTTCCTTATAAGTTCTTTAAAATTCCAGTTCAAAATGGCCGCCAAGAACTCATGCGCAAAATTGGAATCAATCTGTCATAATAAAAATAACCCACCAAAATTTAAAATGGCCGCCAGAAATCATAAAACCTAGCCCAAATATTCTTGTTACTTCAAAAGTCACAATTCCCCTCTAGTTTGTCCTGTTATAAATACAAAAAATAATGACGTCCGTAGTTCATGGAACGTGAAGATGATAACATCACAATTATATCACATCTCTTGCGATCAGATATTAATGAAACATCATGCACCAGCTCCACTGGTGTACTACCAAAAGTGTGTTTGTTCTGTGATCACATCATTAGAATGACTGGCACAGGAAAAAGGAAGCCTCTAGGTGACTGCCAGACACTTCATAATGCAAATGCCATTCAAAATGCAGCTAAAATCTTGAAGGATGACCGCATATTATTCTAAAGAAGCTAAATATCACCACTCCTACCTATACGACATTATTTATCAGAAGAGCTGACATATTTGGGGTTCTGCTTGTCACGCCGAAAGTAACGGAATGCACAACGAGGCATTCTCAAGCAAAATCACTGTGTGACATAATTCTGAAGGCAGAAGAAAAACCGATCTGATGGCTTTATTTTTCTTGTCAAAAGAGGTCGCATTGAACCAGGAAAATACATTTGACTTGGGATGGGGATAAAATGTATAACTGGTAGCAGAAGTGTTTTGGTTAATTTGATTAGATTTGGACATGCCATCAATTACCATAAGCATACAGCATTGGAGTCATTGGAAACAGAAATTGCAACTACAATATGATATCGTGACAAAGCAACACCTGATGGCTTGTTGCAGTTTACATGTCTTACCACATCAATTGCCTGGGACAACTGCGATGAGATTGTAAAACGCATACTCTATCAGGCAGCAACAGCCTTCACGATACTGCTGGTATCTGTTATCAAAATGTAGTAGTCCCTACCTTTGTCCTTAGGCTTTCACCAAATTCCAGAAAATGTTAGTATTCAGACTGATCATCTGATACAAAGACAAGGCAAATGCTCATTTACATACAAACTATTAGCCATTAAACCTTATAGGAAACACATACAGTTAAATTATTCAACACTAATGACATCAAGGACATTCCAAGACCATCAGATGTTTCGATGTCGGGGTATAATTATTAACTTGGATGGCCTGTATATCTATGGCTATCACATCTACGGTGTCTGGCTAGAAAAATCAAATAACAGAGGCCACACTTCCCCAACTAAGGGTAACATACATGGATAGCCTAAATCTACTACCAACACGTCTAGATGTCATTAGAGAAACACTAAACACAAAGTTGCAATCGAATGTGGTCAAAACATAGTTGTGCACTATCACTATCACTAAGCCTGCTATGCAAATTCAATTTACAGAATCACCACCAAAGTATGACAATATTTTAACGCCTTCGATCTTTTCCACATATGTATGGTATACGTCGCAGTGCTTGGATATTATCTTGGTGGTTCTGGTGGTCCGGTAATTCTCACAGATAACGCATAGTAGTCTGTGAGATGAACCACTTTTAATTACGTGTCTGAGCCCAAAAGGTTTGAAGATTGTTTCTAACTCAGAATTTCATGCTGATTCTGAAAACCCATTTCTTAAATGCCGCAGACGCTGCGTTTTCTCAGAAAATAACATTTTATGACTTTTTTCGTGTTTTTTATATAAAAATTTTAAAATCGCTATTTTAATCCATGACATTGTTTAAATATATCTACATAAGCACATTTGGTGCCAAATTAAACTGTATGATACATGTGATCCAATAATAAGACAAAAACATATTTTTTAACCCTTTAAGCGCTAGGACGGACTTTGAACGTCAGAATCTGACCTCTAAAGTCGGTCTCTGCACTGAAATATTAAAAATACTTGATAATGAGCGTAGACCCACAGGTATTCAAATCTAAGGGAGCTTTAAGACATTAATAACGACTTCAAATTAAAAAAACCATTTGTCTCCATAGTTTATGCAAAAATATGGCATTTTAAGGGTTGATATAAATCATCAAACGTAGCAAAAATTTACAAATATTGTGAGTCAAACTTACATGTATATGTGATCCCTATGTTCCTATTTTTTTGTGAATTTATCACTATTTTGATATTAGGCTAATCAATGTCATGCAGATAAAAATCACAATAATTTATATAATTTAACCCTTTCAGCGCTGGGACCAACTTTAGACATCAGAATCAGATTTTAGTCCATGACACCATTCAAATTACATCTACATGGGCATATACCGCGGTACCAAATTAAACTTATTAACCAACACATTACGATTATTATATACATAGAGATTTTAAGATATACAGTATATACCTATATAATATGTACGTTTAGTTGAACAATGTTTTTATTTCCTTTCAACCTAAACAGAAATGTTGAAAAGTCAATTATTATATCATTTTTGATCTTTATATTTGCATTACTAGTTTATCATGCACATTTATAACAGTCTTCATATCTCGTCCCCTTGGAGTTGAAAGGTACTAAACTGCCATTTTGCAAAGTGCAATTTAGCACCTTCTAACTCCAAGGGACGATTTATTATTGTTTTTAACATAGAACACTTGTTTGAGACGAAAATAAAAGCAAACGTAGATAGCTGTATTTATTGTAATAAAGATTGATATTTATATATATACTGATCTGAATTAGATTTTTAGTCACTATCACTATCATATTCTTCATCTGATAAGTAATAGAGTTCATCATCACCCTCATTGTCACCGGTTAAATCTACATTATGGTCAATGTGACAGCTTCACGAATGACTGGGGTAAATCATTTACAAGAAATCAAAATGCCAGAAAAAAATGGATGATTTCACAGTCAATGAGGAGCGCAATAATTAGATAGTTGCTTTACATAGCTGGAGTGAAAAAAAACCAATTGACTCCCCACAGGATTTGACTAATCACAGAACTACAAGAGATAACAGTGATCTCAATAAAATCATGCAGGGTATTCACAGTACATTGAATTCCTCTAAAAAGCACGACAATAACCTCTACTGTCTATTCACAGGAAAGGCAGCATCCGACAACGTAAAAAAGAGCTTCTATGCTGTAGAGAGATTGGAGAAGATATGTGTCAGCAGTTCAGAGATGAATGCTTTGATAATCCAATAAAGTTGGAAAAGCCAATCAAGAAATGTAAAGTGAAGAACTTTGCTGCAGGAGGGATTCTATAATTTTAAGCACCAGCACTGTCCGCACCTTGTAATATTTATTATTGAATATTTTGATTTAATTTGATTACATAAATGCAATGAATGACCTTTATTTTACAATATAGCAATATTACAACTCAAAAAATTCTAACATAAATGTGTTTTTTGAAAGAAATACTGTGTAAATTTAGCCAATTTTAGCCAAAAAGCCTTGTCCCACATTCTAAATTCCACATAAACAGGCGATTTATTCTAGACTTCCTGTATTATATATTATATTTGCTTCTGATATAATGTTAGTGCACAACACTATCTATAAGATTATATACAAGTTTTTTAAAATAATTTTATTATTTTACCACTTTTTATGCAATTTATGTCTGTCCCACGCTGCAGCGACTCTCCGTAACGCTTATAGTTTTCAGGTAATTTCTATACTTTTTCTGACCAAAATATCACTTGTCTGGTGCCAAAGAGTTGCGCTAGACCTTCATGCAGTGAATCGTGAAAAAAAAAGTATAATAAATGTGTTTTTGTTTAGAAATAATGTGAGGTTTGTGCAAGTCTCTGGGTGCGTATTTTAACTCAACGTCTCTCCGTAACGCGATTTTTTACACATAAATACAGCAATTAAACTTTTAAGCACCCTACAACCTCCAAGCCTACTACAACCTCATTTGAAAAAACCCAAAATAATCATAGTATAGCATAATACATAGATGCTATGCACGATTTAGTAAAAAAAACGTCTCTCCATAACGGGTATTTTCTGTCTCTCCATAACAAAAATAAAAACGTTATGGAGAGAAAAAGTAGTCACAAATTACCCTTTTTCTCATTTAAAAATAGCTATAAACCTTTATGAATTTGGTATTTTAACCAACAAGTGACACTTGTTGAAATAGTAACTTTTCTTTTTGTCTTTCAAATTGTGTTAGCATCGATATTTAGTATTTGTTTATTGTCACTCCATAACAGAAATAATTGTCGTTATGGAGAGACAATGTTCGTTATTATTTCTCTCCATAACGACAATAATCGTAACGGAGAGAAATTCTTATTTCATTATTTGAGGGTTATTGTCATAAAGTGATTCTTTCTAAATTAAGTGATCAACATTATAATAACCATGTTCAACTACTTGTTAAATATTGTATACTTTTGTAGAAGGGTCACTGAGAAATTTAAGTTTGAAGATTACTCCGTAACATAAATTTGTCTCTCCATAACGGTAAATTAGTCTCTCCATAACGGTAAGAAAAATTTAAATTGATAAAAATAATCATTTAAAAGTGAAATTAAGCTCTGCTGACAACGCTATGTCAATAAACAAAGCTAAGTTGACATGTGTTTAAATTTTTGACAATATCCAGACAATCTCATATATCAAGGAAAATATCATCACTGGTGCCTAAAATTATAGAATCCCTCGCAGATGCAGTTAAAGTTAAGGTAACAGAGAAAAACAGCAAGATCAAGGAGCTGCAAGGGAACGTGATATAATTGGTAGATTATTGTACTTGGCAGACATAGAAGACTTAGACCTCCATGTGGTTTTCACCTATCCTTTAACACCTGTACCCCTTTCATTAGCACATGTCAATGGCACCTTGCACAAAACCGATAAAACCAAACTCATGCATAAATTGGAGGATAAAATAACAAGCGGCAATCCACTTACCAACCATGCATACGATCCAACGATGCATAGGCCAATGTAGTGGATGCAATGTTTTTTCTCCGTTCACAGGTACAAGCACCAAAAACATTTGTAGAACTGGCAAAGAAAGGGTTGACTTTGTGTGTGATACATGTTCAAGTCATTCGATTAAAAATGTAGAGCGCAACATCCGCGTATCACATACCGTGATGATAGATTTCTGTTTAAAATAACAGGTGCTGAACAGATTTATCCCAAAAATTTCCAAAAAGCTATGACATCCTGTAATTTCAAATCATCGCTATTACGATTTCTGGCAGATGGATGGCGGTATCAGGCATATATTGACATTATCAGGGGACATATTATGTATGTTGTGATTGAAGACAAGGCATATCGCTATGATGTGCATGTCAATATTGTTCAAAGGTATGGATTTGATGAACTTGTTTGCAGCAACGAAGAGGCGGATACTCGCCTGATATGGCATGTCAAACACATATGCGAAAGTATTCCTGATAGAAATATCATTATTCGTGCCAATGATACCGATGTAGGCCTACTGATTATTCTGCTAACTTATGCACATGCCCTTCCCACATATATGGTATGACTGGCCTGAACAGTGATAATTCACGTAGATATATATGTAGATATATCGTTGTTGGCGCGTAATATGGGACAAAATCTATGTACGGCTATCGCAGGATTTAATGCTTTCACCGGATCCGATTACACTGCTTCATTCCTGAATAAGGGCAAGGTGCGTGCATTGGCGCTGTTGGAGAAATCAGTCAAATTTATGACAACATTCGAAAAGCTAGGCGAATCCTCTTCTGTGCCCCCAGAGACAATATAGGAATTGGAAACATATGTCTGTAATATGTACAGCAAGCCTATATTAACATCAGTCAACAAGGTAAGACAGGTGCTTTTCAGTCACTTTTTGCCCCGAAAAGCGAGTCCTAACCACTTTATAAAATCAAGGGAACAAATCCCAGTTCATTTCCCCCTAGTAGCTCAGTAGGCCTACTGCTAGAACAAAATAAACGTTCTAATCTTGTGACTTCAATCTGGAAAAATGCATTGTCGCCAGAACCCATGCAATATAGTACAATTGGAAATGGGTGGTTCCTGGGAGACGATGAGGGTGATGATAAACTCTATTACTCATCAAATGATGAATATGATAGTGATAGTGACTAAAAATCTAATTCAGACCAGTATATAAATATCAATCTTTATTACAATGCATACAGCTATCTACGTTTTTTTTTCGTCTGAAACAAGTCTTCTAAGTGTTAAAACAACAATAAATCGTACCCTTGGAGTTAGAAGGTGCTAAACTGCCACTTTGTAAAGTGGCAGTTTAGTACCTAATTCTAACTCCAAAGAGACGAGATATGAAGACTGTTATAAATGTGCATGATAAACTACTAATGCCAATAGAAAGATAAACAATGATATAATAATTGACTTTCAACATTTCTGTTTAGATTGAAAGGACAAAATAAAACATTGTTCAACTAAACGTACATATTATAATTGGTATATACTGTATATCCTAAAATCCCTGTGTATATTAGATTCGTAATGTGTTGGTCAATAGGTTTAATTTGGTAGCGTAGATGCCCATGTAGATGTATTTTGAAAGGTGTCATGGACTAAAATTCGATTCTGCCGTCCAAAGTTTGTCCCAACGCTGAAAGGGTTTAATTATATAAATGATTGTGATTTTCATCTGCATGACATTGATTAGCACAATATCACAACAGAGATAAGGCAAACAATAGGAACATAAGGATAACTTATACAGTTAAACCACAATTTATGCAAATTTGTACTACGTTTGATGATTTATTTTAACCCTTAAGATGCTGAAATATTTTTGCATAAACTATGGAGACTAAAGTTTTTTTTCAATTTGACGTCTTCATTAATGTCTTAGTTAGCTCTTTCACATTTGAATGCCTATGGGTCTACACCCACGATAAATATTTTAAATATTTCAGTGCGAAGACCGATTTTAGACGTCAGATTCTGACGTCTAAAGTCCGTCCTAGCGCTTAAAGGGTTAAAAACATATGTTTTTGCCTTATTATTGGATCACATGTGTAAGAATTTGGCACCACATGTGCTTATGGAGATACATTTAAACAGTGTCATGGGTTAAAATAGCGATTTTACAATTTTTATATAAAAAACACAAAAAAAAGTCATAAAATGTCATTTTCTGAGGAAACGCAGCGTCTGCGGCATTTAAGAAATGGGTTTTCAGAATCAGCACGAAATTCTGAGTTAGAAACAATCTTCAAACCTTTTGGGCTCAGACACGTTATTAAAAGTTGTTCATCTCACAGTCTATAGCAGTGTCTAGCCTCGTGAATATTTGATTGTATTTTTGGTTGGAAAACAATACAACAGGTAGCGTTACTATATTGTTGATAACATGATGGTGTATAATTTAGTTATTTAATGCGTGACGGTGTATAGGCATAGGCCTACAAAATAGCTGATAATAGCTGATTTCTGATATTTAGTTAGTGAGAAGTGATATTGTCTATAATCATAGCACATGGAGTTTGGTTTTGGGTATATTTATGTCATTCATAGCACATGGAGTTTGGTTTTGGGTATATTTATGTCATTCAACTACCTCTGTAATTAAAAGACCTGTTTATTCGCTGTACATATTTCTTTGCTGAGTTTCCATAAAATAGTTACCACACGTACTAGATGGATGATAACTGGATCTATGAAGAAGAAGAAGAAGAAGAAAAATGTTTATTCGACAAGTGACACTGGAAAAATACAAATTAAATAACATGTCAGGATGACTACCATTAAGACTCAAAGAGTCGCTGGCATGGAAGCCAACTAAGTATAAATAATATAAAATATAAAATACTATATAATATAGTAAATCACGATACAAAATTATCATACAAAATATTATGCAGCTTGTCAGATTAAATTTAAAAAGGACTGTGCAAATGAAAAAGTTTGGATAAATATGGGATAGGATTTTAACTCAAAACATAAATTTATCAAATCTCAATAATCTCCACCCAGCTGAAACTGTCAGTCGCGTCGGCGAGACACAGCCACAACATAGGGAAAATTACAAAATAAAAAACATTGTGGCCAAAAGGAGAATGTATATATAAATATATATATATATACATACACACATACATATTCAGTGCATTAGGTAGGTGTTGTCAAATTACAAACATAACAATTATGAATTAGACAAATGTCAGAATATTTCTCTATTAGATAGTGTTTAGTATATTGTCCAAAACTTTTTAAACTATGAGTGAGTACCTTTTCTAAAATTGATAAATGTGTGGTATTTAATAAATGTGGCATTTGGTTTCTGATACAATTACGAGCAAACTCATGTTTAAAATGGGCATTCCTCAGTTTGTTTTTCCCCCTTGTGTTATAATCATGAATGTCAGAGTTTAGAGCAAGATTAAAGTCATAAAAATGATCAGGAAGAATGTTGTTTAGTAATTTAAAATAAAATTTTAGTTGTTGATGAAGATGTATATCATTTACTTTCAAAATATTGAATTTTTTAAAGATAGGATCGGAGTGTGTATAAAAACTACCTTTAACAATAATTCGAATCGCTTTTTTTTGAAGTTTTAAAATCTGATTTGATATGAGAAGTGCCATTGTGAACATTCTCTTACAACAGGCTTGTTTGAGGTCGCGCGGTGATGTAGTGAAAGAACTAAAACCATACAAAATACATAAAGATTATAATGATGTGAAAACAATTATTGAAGAACTTATATTCAACATAAAGCCTAATATAAGGTGGAATGCCCGCAAAGTGACTATAAATAATATTATTTTTATTTATATAATAAGTCTACTTAAAATAGGCATACTTAAAATAATAGACCTATATGTCTATGCAACTGGTTAAGCATTTTTGTTCAACAAAACATTCACAGATCTGAATATAGGGCCTACTTAACACGATAAGTGATGTATGCGACTTATTTCACAGTAATCAGTATAATGGAAGGTGCAAGGGCTGAACAACAAACAAAATATTGGGATGCTTCATACCAGCCCTTGTCAGTAAAACAATTAGAAAAAAGTTACAAGAATGAGAAGCTAAGATTAAAAGAGACACCTGCTAAAATGATTCAAAATGATATAAAATCTATGGATATATCAATAATGATTCTTATCCCATATAGCCAGACCATGACCTCTCCTGAAACACATAGGAATTATATATATATATATATATATATATATATATATATATATATATATATATATATATATATATATATATATATGCATTGATCTCCCATTACGCAAGGAACGACGGTAGCTAGACATCTGCACTGACAAATCTAAGAACCATGCCAAGGCCAAGTGATTCCATATCTGATTGACTCGAAGAGTTTATCAGTAAGGTCTACCTGGCACCAAGCTTACCATGCAAGGTGGAAAATTTGTGATTGGTGGCTATTTACAATGAAACATGCCGAGTCAGAGAGGTTGCCACCAACACAAGATACTCTGCAACGAGCAATCCTGTCGACAGACTACAAAGTTTTCTTCTGGAACAGTATTACTGTTCTAAATCCAGTACTACCGATACCGGACTATGGCTTGAACATGGAAGATGACGCATGGGCAAAGACAATGTAGGCCTAGGGCCTACACTGTCATTGGTATGGGTTCCAGTGATGACCTGTACCAAGCGCGGTCCTTCATAGTCCAGTGACCAAGTATGCATTTTTACTTGACCTTGCAAAAATACCCTCTAACCCTCAAATGAGGTTATTGTTGATTCTGGTAGGGGAAGATAGAATCAGGATATGAATCAGGCCAAGAAATTGAGCATTTTAACCCTTTGACTTCCAGGCCGGGGTGCATGCCAGGATCCAGATATACTGGTGTAGGAGTTCTATTTTCGTCATTTGAAGCTGGAATTGCTAACGCAATTTCCAGCTTCAAATGACGAAAAATACATAAATGTAGTATATATTTGACGAAAAATTGTGTCATTTTATGGTTACGTTCATTGACGAATGACGACGGAAATTTCCGTCATGTATGGTAGTGAAAAGGTTAAGCTATCCAAGATGGCTCCCAAGACAGCCGCCGGCATAAAGTCATACTTTGAAAATTGTGTAAATTGTTTAATTTTAGGACACTTTTCTTAAGTAACACCCCATTTCAACTAGTTTCATGGTCAGTAAATTCATCTAGACACTCATGGATAATTTTAACGGATAATTAACCTCTTTAGGCCAAGAGGCTTTTTAGGCGAACACCTCTACGATGTCAACTGGGACACAATTATGTTTGTAAACAATTATTTAGTATTAATGGTGATGGATAACTATGGTAATAACACGCTTATTACCTATTACCTTTCAGATATCCGAGATGGCGTCCAAGATGGCCGCCGTCGTATAATCAAATTTGGGAAATCATGTAAACAGGTCTATTTTACTTTGTAATACACCATTTTAACTTATTTGGTGGTCACTGAATCCATTTAGACAACTCCCAGACAATTTTAACCCTTTATCCCGAGAAGCTATTTTAGAAAACACCAGATTCACAATACCCTCTATAGACTAAATTAGGACAACATTATCATTTACTTAATTACCTAATTCATTATTCTTCATGTTAATGCTGCTGAATTGATATCAGTACACTAATTATGGAAATGTCACACCATGGAAATAATAACTAAAATTTGTGTTTGTGTCGTTTCTATTCACCATAACGGACAGGAATTAATCTAATTATGACTGCCATGATCTCTGGTTGGGTCAGATCAAATAATAGTGACCATTAAGAACATATTATTTTTTACAGTGAACTTGACGTAATTAACCTTCGGGAAATATGGCTTATGTGCATCCCTCATGAAATGGTGGGCTGACTCCAGCTGCACTCAAAATTGATAATGACCACCACTGACCATCTTCGAAACGAAATTGTTGAAACACTTGTACATAACACTTGTCAATACCTCTTTTCACGTAATATTGTGAAGGTCTTCTATGCGATTTATCTTACATGTTGTGGTCCCTTTAATTATAATGGGGACAATATACATGTATATGACTGCCAGGAACAATAAATTATCCAGCCTACCTATTTACAATAACACAAAACAGTAACAATGTGTTAATGTATATATGTTTACATCACTTTACGTTTTACTAGATATTAATCCATTAAAGCCCACTGGCAAGTTTTTTTGCCAGTGACGTTTTTGTGTGACGTCACAATAAAAAAAATATTTTAAAAGGCTAAACTACTTGAATCCGTTGTAAACTCCCTTGTCGTGTTGGTTAACTACATTTTATGCAATTGATAGTTGATACCAACGCTTAGGTTTGTCGGAAAATAGTACTTCCAGAATGCTACTTCATCGTCGTGGAAAAGACCAATGAGTATTTTTTTTACATATCTTGTAGTAAGTAAGTCAATATTCATAAAGAAACTGTCATGTGTGGTGATTTTCACCATGTAATTGTAATGCTGAAAAAAGATTCATACCTCTGCATATAAAGACTAATAATTTACATGGCAACAAAATTTGCCAGTGGGATAATACATGGTATTATAGTCTGTAGTAATAAACCATTCTGTAAAATGATGCAACAAAATACATTATGTTTAGTATGTGGACTGTCTGGTACTAAATCGCGAGCATGCTGATATGTTAAGCACATTTCCATCCTTTTCTAATAATAATTGTTTGTCTGCTAAATGACATATACTAGGAAGACGTTGCAATTGAAAATGGAGGTACTGGCTAGAAAATTTGCCAGTGGGCACTTATGGTGTCATTGGTTGATATGTTTATGATATAATTATGATGAATGATTTCCTCTCCATGTTTGAATAGGCTGCGAGGGATGAGCCAACTACTGTAAAGCTGATCAGAAAGCGAGAAAGTAGATGGTGTCTTTAAGATGTGTATGAAATGTACAAGATTTATTGAAAGAGAATGTTAAATCTCCTGGGACCGTATTTCTCTCAATGTTCCCCCACAATCTGGTTGATAGCATGCAGAGGAAGTAGAACCTGTATTCTCAGCAAAAGGAAAGAAGCCTTGATGTAGATAAGATGGAGGCTCTAACATTGTTAGGTATCATGCTTCTATCTGGATACAACGCTAACCGACTACCATATAGCCGGCTTTATTGGTCACAATGAGCTAATATTCACAACTCTCTGATTCTTTGAGGCGGAGCAGGCTCGATGATATCGTAAGTAATCTTTATTTGAGAGATAATACTAATTTATCAGGTGACAGATATGTCTACTACAAGGTTCGACCGATACTCGAAGAGTTGACTGGAGCTTTCAAGCAGACAGATGTGGCTGAGGATTTCAGCATTGACGAAACCATGATAGGGCCTACCTTATTTTGGTAAACATGGCACAAAGCAGTTCATCCGTGAGACGCCAAAAAGGCTCAGTTTCAACTTGTGTTCTCTAGGATATACATGTACCACGTAAAACCGTATATTTGTGGGTCTAGAAACATCCCTGTAGTCTCAGTATAAAATAAAATACATTTATATATGATACTCCTCGTGGGAGTGATTACCAGTGTTGGTCACTACATCGACAATGTCTAGAGGTACTGAGATGATTGTTAGTAGTTGTACTTGTCGCCCCCATCCGGGGAGGGTCATTAGAGATTTGTTTCGTCAGTTGCATGCTATACGGCATGGTACGGAAGCACCAGTCAACAGCAATCATCCAAGGGAAACTGCAGTCTCCTCGTATCTGGTCATAATCTAATCGCTGCGCGAAATGCCACGGAGTTTCAGCATTAAATTGCACAGCGAAACCCAAGTCTGAGCATGTCTGAGCACATCATCATCTGTACATCATTCATCTCATCAATTGACTACAACGTTTTTATCGTATTACAATGTCACTTAAAAAGCCATTTGTGCCGAAAAGTGAGTAAAGCAATGATTTACTAATACTACTAGGGCCTACTGGTCACAATAAACACATTTCATTGACCCCTCTAAAGCCCACTGGCAAAAAAAATGACAGTCCCAGAAACCACTTTTCAATTTTTTTTTTTTAATTTAAAATAGTAATAATGGTCTAATCGTAGCAATGTGTTATATTTTCGACTAGAAGGCTCTGTTTTAAAAAGTTGGGCTTTAACTCATTCAAGACGGCACTCTCATTACATACATGTTTCTGTGGACGGGTCATTTTTTAAAATGTACTTTTTATGACGTAATATAACACGAGTTATCTCGGGCTCCGTCCTGTATCGTCGAAGTAGCTTGCCCGAGACATCTCGGGCTCTGTCTGGAATGAGTTAATGGGTTAATGTAACATATTTTTAAAAGTTATGACTGAAAGTTTTTCTTTGTGAAGGAAAAGGAAAATGGTGACCCAAGCACTTAAAACCCAAAGTATACTCAAGCTCTCACGTGAGAATTGTGAAGTTAGATGTCATCAAAATGTATCTGCTTTTCACGTCTGTATACGCTCATGGTATGTGGTCATTTTCATCCATACTATATAAAGATGTTATCAGAAATGCATAATATTATGAAATGCATTTCTGTTGTGTATATATTGTATTAAGATTGGCAATCTTGCCAACGAGAAGGATATGTCATTTACAGTACCAGCTGTTTAGCTTGGCATTGTACTTCTCGAACATTTAAAATCAACAAAGATTGATACGTGCAATTGATAAATAGTCAAGTGGATCAGGTATCTTATAAATCCTGGTAGACATCACCACACCTCTGACCTGGTAATGAATAGCAAGTGTAGCAGACTTAGTTTTTGTTACTTCCACCTATTTCCACCAATATAAAGCTTGATACGAAAATTAAAATTACTAGGGAACAACTTATGATAACTGAAATACAAATAATATTCTTTAGAGAGATATTTTAATACTCAAAAATCACCTAAAGCAACTCCCACCAGAAAGATATGAAAAAACTCTCTGATAATGCTATGTGGGTACAATTTCTCAGTTGGTGACCCGGAATGAAATAACGATTACGATACTGAACACTCCCATTGATTTTCGCGCCTCGGGACACCAAGGAGTTAGGAGATATAGAAGTTTATATATTCATTCATTCATTCATTCATTCATTCATTCATTCATTCATTCATTCATTCATTCATTCATTCATTCATTCATTCATATATCTCACCACTCACAACCCCACATATTCCACACTGCTAACATGTTTTTATTGTTATTAGGATGTCCTTGAGACATTTAAATGGGTGGCTTTTTATCATACAAAAAATCGCACGGGATTTTATAGAGAGAACCAAGAAGATGTCCAATATTTAAGTCAGTCTATAATATACTGGGTCACTATAACAATGTTAATTATCACAATAAGAAAATTAAAATCCCACGATATTTATTTCCAAAATATATTATTTATAATATTACAAAAATATATAAAAAAACCCTCTCCTGACTCAACAGTATGTTAATATCAGTCAGTACGCCAAACGAAAATGAACAATGCACATATAACAAATTAGGCCTATCTCTGATCCATTGTTTTGTGAAGTGCCATCGTTAATTCGTCCCCTTGGATATGAAAGGGTGTATCTGTCACTTTGTAAAGTGGCACACACCCTTTCTTAACCAAGGGGACGAATTGATCAAAGATCTCCTTGACAGGCCTCCCCGGTGCCAATTGACCAAGTTATATGATTAAAAAATAGCTCATGAAAAGTGAATGGTAGGCTTACATAAAATGAGCTTTAATAAAACAAGGACCAACAGATCACACGTGATCACTTTGGTATCAAAGTAAAAAAGAGGCAGAACCCTCTAACACCAATGTGATATGACACATACACACGCGTTGCTTAGCTAATAGTTTTATGGGAAATATAGTTGAATTAAGTGTATAAATACATTTTGCTACACTCTAAACAATATAGGTTCTCTAAAAATAACCCTTCAGTACTATTACCATGCAACCCCAGGAGAACTCCACAAAGATTCTCCTGGGTTTGCATGGTAATATTACTCAAGGGTTCTTTTTAAAGAACCGATATTGTTTAGAGTGTATGTATTCATATGGGTTGTCGTTGGATTGCGCATGAAGTTTCACCTGCGATATTTGAAACAAAACAAGCAATATCAGGAGTTGTTTAAGGCATTTATGATCAGGGGTGATGATGATGAAAAAACCCATTGGTCTCTTCGTTTTTACGGCTGACATTGATACTAATATACTGATAATAATTCATGCTGGATGCTATTCAAACTAGAAGTAAGTGTTTACCATGTAAAACACCCAAGAAAGCTCCCCCTCACAATTTTCAAATAAAAGTTATACATTAAATATAATTTTACTGGAAAATCAGTTTGTACATGTAATTATCAAGTAATATTATGAGGCCGAGGCTAGCAGCTTTAGGCTGACTAGATGCTATTTTGACCGCAAAAGATGAAAGAAGACCGCCAAGACTCGGATATTTTCCAGAACTTTCTGCAATATTGATGCAGTCTAGGAATTATTACTAGCATGCAGTACGTTGAATATTGGCTGTATCGGATAAGCGGCTTTGAAGTTATCAGGGTGATAAGGTTCTAATTTGACGAAAAAAGATTAAAGATGGCGGCCATGACCCAGATATTTTCCCGAGCTTTCTGAAAAATTGATGCAGGCTAGGAATTAATATTACTATGCAGTATTTTGAATACTGAGTATATCGGATAAGCGGTTTTGACGTTATCAGGGTGACAAGGTTCTAATTTGACAAAAAAAGATTAAAGATGGCCGCATTGACCCGAATATTTTCCCGAACTTTCTGAAAAATTGATGCAGCCTGGGAAATAATACTTGTATACAGTATGTTGAACACCAAATGAGTTGAGAAAGCGGTTTTGTAGATATCATGGTGACATGGTAGCCTATGGCTGAGAGGCGGCGTCCATGCGCCGCCGCCGACATGAGAAACCGTACAAAAACAAAAAGCCTCCCCCTGGTAGGGGGAGCCTTAATGATCCAATTTGAGACATGCCTGTTTTTCACGAATAACAATATATTTTCGTCATTTGGGGCTGGAATTTGTGCTAGCGACTCCAGTTTTTAAATGAATGAAACATAGAAGCAAACAATTCAGCAGGACTGGGCCCGTGTTCTCGTACAAGTTACGATATATCGTAGGCTTCTGATTGGTCGAGATGGTCATCTCGACCAATCAGAAGCCTACGATATATCGTAACTTGTACGAGAATACGGGCCCAGGGGTTTAGTCTACCAATTTTTAGATGCCTGAATGTTCTACCACAGAAACATCATGCAACGTTTTTAATGCTTTAGGACGAATTTTGAAATTCTTCATTGTGTCAACGTCTCGTTTTTAATGGTCCGTTATTGACAAGCACATGTCAGTCTGACAAGTAGTCGTATTGGTACATGGGATTCTGACACGTAGTCGTATTGGTACATGGGATTCTGACACGTAGTCGTATTGGTACATGTCAGTCTGACACGTAATCGTATTGGTAAATGTCAGTCTGACACGTAGTCGTATTGGTACATGTCAGTCTGACACGTAGTCTTATTGGTACATATCAGTCTGACACGTAGTCGTATTGGTACATGTCAGTCTGACACGTAGTCTTATTGGTACATATCAGTCTGACACGTAGTCGTATTGGTACATGTCAGTCTTTCACTAAGTCTTATTGACACATGTCGGCCTGACACATAGTCTTATTGGTACATATCAGTCTGACACGTAATCTCACTGGCACATATCAATATGCCACATAGTCTTATTGGTGATCCAGGGAGATGTTAGCTTGCAGTTTTAGCCCAGGCGGCGTTCACTTCAGACATCAAAGACTTTACATTGGATGCGCCATATTTCTCCACGTTTTTCTCGTATTCCGTTTTCTTGAGCGCCATAGGCTTCGTTTGTGTATGCCAGACATATATCTGCAAGACGAAAAAATTACTTGTATTGTTTTTGTGTTAAATCCCAGGGACAAAAGAGCAAAAGCAGCAACAACAACAGCAACAGCAAGAGCAAAAGCAGCAAAAATAGGAACAGCAGCAGCAGCATTAGCACAACAGCGACAACACAACAGCAGAAGCACAACAGCAACAGCACAGCAGTAGCAGCAGCAGCAGCAGTACCACCAGCAGCAACAGCAGAAACAACAGCTGCAGTAGCAACAACAACGGTAGCAGGAGAAGCAACAACAATAACAGCAGCAGCAGCAACAGGTAATACAGCATCGAAACCAATAAGTCGTTCATTTTAATTCTATTCCCACCAAATCTGAAACGTCCTCCCGGTGTTGCTAAGAAAATGGTCCACGGTGAATCTGACGTCTGTGGACCTCAGATTTTGACGTTTAAAGTCGGTCCCCGGGCTGTAAGGGTAGCATCAATTGCTTGAATATTTTAAGGCCAAGAAATCAGAAGGTAAATTTAATATCGTAACCTCGTAACGTCTGATAAATCGCCAAGGCCCATGAACATCAGAAACGGCCATGAGCATTATCTATGGCCGATTTAAGAAGAAAGAACAATTATAAAAATTGCCATATTATTAACCCTTGTCCTGCTGAATTGTTTCAATTGTATTTTTCGTCATTTGAAGCTGGAACGCAATTTCCAGCTTCAAATGACGAAAAATATAGATATTTTTCGAAAATATAGATATTCTAAATTGAGTTATTTTACTAACTAAACATCTACCACAAACTATATTGTTCATTTCAGTCACATATTATTTGGCTTAAAATATGCTTAAAACCGTATATATACGGGTCTAGCAGGATAAGGGTTAAGTTATTAAGTGAAAATTCAATGGGTGTAATATCGTCACCTTGGTACAGTTTTCAGATTTTGGTTCCATGTCATCCATCGTGATATTCAATGCCCTCAGGAAACAATCTTCTATATAGCCCTTCAGATCCACCATCAGAGGGGACCCTCTGCTGCGCCAGAAACCAACGTTACTAGCAAATGATGCCATGTCAACGGGGAATTTTCGATTACCAACTGGAAGAAAGCACAATGTATCGAATTAATTCATGTCGTCAAGATTACATTATTATTATTATATGAGTTATCCGAAGCCAGCAATAATTATTTCAATACCTTTTCTACGACAATGCTGTTATTTATACCTGCTAATATAAAATAAAAAATAAAAGCCAATTAGTATTTACATATCTGATTTATCAGTGTTTATGGCGGCTATTTCAATTTTGGGTCGATTATAGGCTACTGTACACCACATTATGTCTACGGCGATGAGTATTCAGGTATTGGATAGATAATGTGAATATAACCATGAGATTACTAGGGATGGGTATAGGTTAGATAATGTGCAAATATTTGTTTTTTTTATATTATCAGGTTATTAAAACCATCCCTGAAAGACTTACGCCATTGGTCTATAAATCCTACCACCTTTCCTTTTTTAACTACCACAGTTGATACTCCCATTCCTGCAAAATTGCCAGTTGGGAAAATGGCCAGTTTCTCAGTGGTTGACAGCTGCAGGTAAACAAAAAACATATCATTCATTGTATACTGTAGTTTGATTGAAAATAAAGCAATAGAGAAACAAATCATTAAAGTAACATCTGCTTAAAACAGATACTCTAAAAAAGCTCCTCATGGACAATCACGAAAGAGTTAGCATTTGCCATTAACAGGTTACTATCTGCACTTTATCAGGGACAATTTTATGATCCACTGTATCAAACACTTTATGCAAATAATCCCCCCCAGTAATTTGTTTGCGAATGTGATCACTCTTTAAATGAACCACACATCTATCAGTAGAATACTTAGAATTAAACTCGGGATGAAATTAGTGTATGCTTTGCTCAGATATCAAAAAAAATTGTTGTTCTGGAGGTTAAAGTGGGGCAACACTTGAATGGTTCAATTTATGTGAGAAGATCAGAGTGTAATTATTACATGATGTGTCCGTGAATAGGCTGGTTAGTATCTATGTAGTCTGTCAAAAATATTTCGACCTATTGAGACTTGCCTTGCTATTTAATTGATCAATTGAATTGGTCAATTTTAGTGTATCTGATGTGTAAATTTAAAGAGATGATAAATGAACCATTTATTACGAAGTAATGTTCAAACACGAAGGTTTGTAGGGGAATACAAATGTTTGATACACAAGACCAACACAATGATGTATCAACGTTAACTCAACGTCATTCCTTGTCGTTCATCACAAGTTAAATATGTTAGCTTTAATGCAACGTTATGTACTTGGTGGGACTTCTAAAAATTAAACATTTCATTGCGCACATGTTTAAGACCCGAGATATATGGAGGGTTATTTTAGAAGGGCTCCATGCAATAATCTGTTAAGCGCCATTAACAGGTTCTTGCTGAGAACGATGGATTTCAGGTGCTGAGGTAGGGAAGATTATTGTGTAAAAAAATGTGAGCGCTACGACCATCATAAAGTATTTTTCTCAGAAGCAAGTACGTGTTTATGGCTGTTACTGAAAAAGATTTCACTGTGGAAAACGGTCAAATGCGTTTACCAGTAAATATTACCAAATAACACGTAGCAAATCGTACCGGTAAGCTCACTTCTCCATGTTCTTACAAATAATACAATCTCAAACCAGAAATTATAAGCACTATTAACATGATTTTACAAATATCAACAATATTAATTTTAAATGTGCAAAAGTATTCATATAAACATGATAAATGGTTGTGAAGTCACTATTTCACATATATCTAATCGATATCCATGATTTCTGGAAAAAATCGCATAAGGCAATAAGATGGTAATGTCATTTACCATAAAATATTGTGATATTGAACTTGAACACTATTTGCAAGTACTAGCTAACAAATTTTAAAAATGTGCGCAAGGCATGCTGGGAGTTTTAGATATGATTACTAAACTTACTTTACCAACATTATTTATTAACAAACTTGTTGTAGGTGAGGCTGCCAAATTATTTTTAGAAAGAAGCTATGACGCTGTACACTTACCTCTTCAAACAGCCGCACGTCGTAACTGTTGTCATCATCACCAAAGAACATGACGCCATCAGTGATATTACGATCAATCAACCATTTCAAAGCGCAATTTCTTTGTGCAACTCCATTGGCCAGCGGTCGGTTTTTGGGTAGATCTGAACCAAATCGCTTGGCCATGTCATACTGGGCATTGTTGTATGCACTTGTGGTGGTACGTTGGCAGTGGAGTAACGTGTGAGAATGGGGTACAGTCCTGTTGAGTAGATTGCTCACCCAGTCAGTGTTGGATGGAGCATCCTCCACCACTATCCAGTGAATGTCCACGGTGGCAAACGCTAACGTTTGAGCCATCCTCGTGAGATCAGGATGCTGTGTGGATCGGGAGTAAGTGGGGGTGATAACATAGATTGTCTTCGTCTTAGGTCGGACTTCCTGCGAGTTCACCATAACTGAAAAAATACATACCGTGAAAACATCAGCACTCCTAGCAGACACACTTTTACTTCGTGTCATCCTATAGATATATTATGTTTTCAGTATAGCCATTTCCTCGTTTCACATTTAGGTGAAGGCCTATATATACGACATATAATTACTAAATTCTAAAAATTTGTGATTGGTATTTAGAGCTGCATTCATCTATAGGCATATTAACTGTTGCCTTCATACCTCCCTGCAACTCTGCTCTGACCGGACTCTGTTTCGTTTAAAAGAATTGATTTTCAGTCCGAATTTGTCGGCCATCTTGGATTTTGTGGTCAAAAATGTGTTTTTAATACCACACCAAATCCTGTTGAATTATTTGTTTCTATGTTTCCTTTATTTGAAGCTGGAATTGATAAGGCACTTTCCAGCTTCAGACGACGAAAAAATAGTACTAAATTTAAAAATTAAAGCAGCCCCTTGGGATGACATCAATTTTGGTTTTACTTCCGCACTGAAGTAGTTTATCCCACGGATCATGTTTTTATTTGTTTCAGAATTTTCATACTTTTACAAATATTTTTAATCAACATTTCTATGAAACCAGAAGAAACCCAAACAACTATTTGTATACCTGAAGGACGATTGAATGTTTTCACAGCATTGGGCCACATGCTGATGGCATCGGCCCAGCGTTGGGTAGACAATCAGTGCTGCAGGTGTGTTCTCCCGTGTCCTGACTATGAGACACCAATTATCCCCCAATTAGCGGCGACTGCTCTGATCTTACCTCTGATACGTGGGAATATGTGATGGAAAGTGCTTAATATTGCTGACTTGTTTTGTTTACATGGCAATATACGACCTGGAAATACAACTATTTCGCTCTTTTTCGGTGCTTTAAAATTGTTTTTTGACTTTTTCGTATTTTTAGCTAAGATCAGTAGGCTAAATAGCTTCATATAAATTAAATTTTCAAAATTGACAACATTGAAAATGTCTCATCCCAAGGGGTCCCTTTAACCATATAAATTTGTAATTCTTTCAGTACGGGGATCGGCTTCAGACGTCAGAATCTGACGTCGGAAGCCGATGCCCACACTGAAAGGGTTCCGTTGATTTAGCATCTTGATCTTACCGTCATGTATAACAGGAGGTTCATCCAGGGCTACCTGGGTGATTTCTGTCACTATCCGCTCCTTACGTTGCAGGCTGCTATATACCCCTAAGACAATTATGAACCCTAGAACCATTGCAGTTTTACTGGTTGCAATGGACAGTATTTGTCTTTGGCTACAGCACCGTGTTTTTTCCCCGCGTTGTTCCATGACTGAATAGAGTGAAATGAAATGAAGGTACCAGACGATGCTATGGTAATGTGCTGCCAAGTATCTTTATCAGGCGTTGCTCTATCTACAACAAAACACAAACAGTATACTAAACCTCGATCCTACATATATATTTCATGACATTAATCTTGCCCAGCCACAGGTGGCGCCTCACACCTTAACTGTAATTGAGTAGGCTATACAATGCAGGTATGAAAGCGATATCACACACGGACAAATTGAATATACAATTAAGTTCTAATTAAAATGTGCGATATCACTTAATTCTCTTTCATACCTTCATCGTATATACATGGTATACATAATACCTATTTAATCTCTGGTATTGGTGCGGGAAACAATATGATAGACCCCTATGTTACACTTGGCAATGCCTTTAAATTATAATTATTTTAATCAGTAATTTGTCATTTGCATTATCGAAATATCCAGTTTTTATATTGGCAATGCCACTTAACATGATTTTAGTTGTGTACGTTATACCATGTATATTGTCACATGATTTTTTAACTAGTTAACAATATTGTATATACATGTAAATATATCTCTCTCATTTCTATGACAAATAAGTCTGTAATGACTTCCTTTCTGTCAATGAAATATCTGTCTGTATACTCAATCACAGTTCATGAGAGTGGCGCTACCTGTGGTCCAGCAAAAGGCTAGACAAACGCAACGCGCAGCTTAACCCTTCCAGCGCGGGGACCGTCTTTATACGTCATAATCTGACGTCTGTAGACGTCAGATTCTGACGTATAAAGACGTATAAAGAATTAAAATATGTATAATGGCTGTAGACCCATAACATAGGTATTCAAATGAAGCGGAAAGAGCGATAGACGTCAGATTCTGGCGTCTAAAGTCGATCCCCGCGTTAAAAGAGCTGAGCATTTCTAATAGACGTAGAACCATAACATAGGTAAACAAATAAATCAGAAATAGCTAACTAAGACATTTATGATGACTTCAAATAGAAAAAAACAAGGGTCTCCATGGTTTTTAAAAAATATATATATATTTCCGCTTTGTAAGGGTTAAACAAAGTCTGGCTGGTGACATTGGTACCACAAAAATGATCTTTTCCACCTCTATGGTACCTCTATACTGGTACCATTCTCCACACATCGCAACCCCCGAGGTCCAGTATATCTCTGTGGTCATAATACACTGGCACGGCTTGGCACTACATCTTGGTGATCGAGCCCCGTGGGTGGAGCTGATCGAGTCACAGCAAAAACACATGGTACATTCCCTTATTTAATTCTGATGACAGCATGTGTACAATTTGTTGTTTTTTTGTGAGAGAACGAAACATGGCCGGGAGAAGTTGTGTGTCAGATACGAGAAGAAACAACATGACGACTACGTCACCCTGTTTTGGCTTAAAATTGGGCCATTGTCTGGGACGTCAGCTCACCTTTAACCCTTAACCCTTTTAGTGCGGGGATAGTCTTTATACGTCAGAATCTGACGCTTGTTGACGCTAGATTCTGACGTACAAAAAACATCAGAATCTGACGTCTGTAGATGTCAGATTCTGATGTATGAAAACGGTCCCCGCACTGAAAGAATTACAATATAGTTTATAGGCCTAATGGCTGTAGACCCATAACAAAGGTAATAGGATTCAAATGAAGCAGAAAGAGCTAACTAAGACAGTTATGGTGATTTCAAATTAATAAAAACTCTTTGGTCTCCATGGTTTCTACAAAAATTAGCGCTGTACGGGGTTAAATTATCATGCTGTCTGATCTAATTTTCAGCCACTTATAGCTTGAAGTGGCTGAAAATTACCCACATTTGTAGAATCTGCGATAAATAATTTTCAATTCATGATGATCGGCGTCCAATTTTACAATCAAAAGATGTTGTTTAAAGCGTCAAGAAAAGACCTGATAACAATTATATTATACTCGGCATGGGCGGTTAAAGGGTTTAAATCAGCTTCGGTGAGAGTTGCAATCATTCTGGCGGATTACAAATCTGCCCAGCAAACACAAAACGTCGATCCAAAGTGGGATCAATGCTGGTTCATCGTCCGCGACATTGGCCCAACATTAAAGCAGCATTGGATCAATGTCTCGAGTTTGCTAGCGTCCCAACAAACACGGGTCATTCACCCGATGCTGTTTCAATGTTGGTCCACCGTCTTCGACGCTGGACCAACATTGAAACATCATTGGGCGAATGCCCCGTGTTCGCTGGGGTACACAGGATTTATGAAATAATCATTGAATTACCCAGGGCACCGTTTTAGGAACAGAAAGGCTTGTACGTTTGTCAAAACCCTCCAGACCTTTACCTTAGTTAAGCTGTCAAAGCCCTTTAATATAGCCTATTATATACAGCAAAGCTGGTCCACCGTTTGACCCTTTAATCGCTAAGCACGACTATTATCCTTTTTAATCCCTTTTTATTAGCAGATCAAATCTCTGATATTTGGGAATAACAGGCCTATAACATTTTCAACAGCAAAATTTGCATTTTTCAGTCTCAAAGTGAACAAAATAATGTGAGTAACAATCATCCACTTAAAGTTGTGGGTCACGCTAGCGAGGCACAAAATTATGTTGGTGAAAATTGCCATTCTATAATTCAGCGAGTTAAGATAATAGGGGAAACTTTTTAAATGAGAACTTTGCTCCAGTAATTAACCCTTTGCCTGCTGATCACGACGATAGTCATTTTTAATCGGTTTTATTAGCCGATTAACCCTTTAAACCCTTACGATGCATTAAGGCATCATTTTACATCCCTGAAAACAGACCTAATTTTCCTACAACTAGATGTTTTAGAACAAAAATTTCCATGAAAATGGTTTACCAATACATGGCAATTTTTATTTATTTTTTAAACCACCTCTTCTTTAAATCATCTTCATCCACTACAAGTCGATAATTGCGACAGCAATTCGCGGCTTGTAGTGGATGAAGATGACAATGGTAAATTCAGGCTTGAAAGGGTTAAATTTTGGGGAACGAAATATGTGTTTACACATCAAAGGTCAACTGGAGAGGTTAATTTTATAATTTCACCCAATTATCTGAACCCTTAAACACGTTAACCCTTTACCGCCGGGGCCGCATATATTCGGGTTTTCATTTTTTATTAGCACATTAAGTACCACCTTTTAAACACGTTAAAGATAAAATGTGACATCAATCGGCAATATTTGAAAACAGTTGACCTCCATTTTGTCAAAACTGAATAATTTTTACTTACTTGAGGTTGTGGATCGCGTCAGCGAGACACAACTTCAAGAGGGTGAAAATTCAGATTGAATAATTTGGCGGTTAAAGGGTTAAAGCGATGTTAACTATAGAGTAGTTAGCTATAGAGACATGAACATGTCACATGGATATTCGGAGGTAGATGTTTGAGGTAAAGGTAGTAGGTGAAAATGAAATGAAATTAATGGGGTTTTAGACCACCTTTGTGCACATATGCTAAACTGGGCCAGGAGAACCTTCTGAGGATGGTGAGATTATTGAGATGGCACTGCCCTTCAGACACAGAATTCGAAATTCAAGCTCTGGCACTCTGCGGCCGAGCACGCTACTTCTCGGTCACGGAAGCTCCACCCAATATTATATCTTTACAAGTAAGCGGTGAGGAAAAACTTAGTTTCTTTGAAATTTGAAGGCCACAGTGGGGTTCGAACCCACGATCTCCGATTTTCCAAGCAGCTTTAACCACTGCACCAGTGCCCCCGCGTCGTAGATAATGGGTACACAATAAACCCACACTGGGTCAACGTCTTGTGCCTGCTTTGATAGTAGTTCCTAACATTGAGGAAATATCCATCTAAGTAGCCTATTATATTCATTAGCATGCCATAATATTGCGTGTTCAACCAAGCAAACCGGGGGCTCTTAGGTAATTGGGTGGGCACTTCTGGATAGTTGTGTTGTGACATTTGGCACACAGAGTTAATAATAATAATAATAGTGTTGACTTCTTGTACAGCGCACATAAAATTCGAATTCACCCATGTACCATTTCAACTTACTTTTTAGGAGGATGCAGCAATGCAGCCATATCGGCGCTAGGACCTTATGGCACACGTTGTCATCTCCACACCTGAGTGAAGTGAAGCACGTGATGGTAATTTACCTTGCCCAAGGACACAATATCGAAATAAAAATGGCCCATCGTTGATAGGGGAGAAACATAATATTTCTCTAAAGTCTTGCACCAAGCTCATGTCCATCTCGCACGGAAGGCAGCGGCTATGCCAATAGTTTATGTTATATTGAATTGGTATTTAAAACCTTAAAATCCCAGAAAACACCAGGCGTTGGCCCAATGGTGGGTTGACGTTGGCCCATCGTCTACGACGCTGGCCCAACGTCAGCCCAACATTGGGCCAACGCCTCGTGTTTGCTAGGTTGTAGTCATTTATATGTAACTAAAACAACTATGCACTACATTTCAGTGGCTATTGTCATAATTTTGATCTACTTAATAAATCCATGTTTCAGAAATGAATATGACTTTTCTTGTGACTGACTGGTTGTATAATGGATGGGGTATGTTGTGAGAGTCAATGCTCTTTTAACCCGTTGAAAAATCCTGGCAACCAAGCCAATGAAAAATACTTTGGCCTGCAAGTCCAATTAAAAGTCCACGGATTTAACAATCTAACGCATTCCAGATTCACCAACATCGTTGGATTTTATAACGGGCTTGTTGACAACAAACACTTGTGCTGGGTCTCATGTCAGGATCATCTTCTCACCTCTTTATTAATGCAATTACATCATGGTCATAACATGCTTACAGACAATAGTCAGTCCTTACTCCATGGTGGTTCGCGCATCTCTCTCAGAGCTTTCTCGCTCTTTGTCTCTGGCTGTCTCTATGTTATAATTCTGCGCCTGCGCGCTGGCAGACTTCTCCGAGTATAACATAGAATAACTGTGCCATCCTCTAGCCGTGTTCACACAAGTAACTCAGCCAACAAGGACATTGAGCCAATGCTAGCCCAATGTTGGTCCGACGTCTTAGACAGTGGACCAACCCTAAAACAGCATACTTTGGTCTAGCTGCTCACAATCATCTCTGCCACCATTTTACCTCTGAAGGTGGGGTCTCAGAGATACGTTTGCATGACCACTATCGACCCTTTTATTTGAATCTAATTACTACTCACTACTACTCTACTTAATGATATAATAAGGATTACATAATATCTGTATTATTAGTGGGCAGACCTGTAGCTTCCGACGTCACGTTGTAGACCTTGTTCATGGCCTTCCAACCGTGCCCTGGATCCACAAATGTCTGTTTGGCATAACATCCTCGCTAGCACTGCTATAATGAGGCATGTTCGCACCTGTCCTAGAGGCAACGCTGGCACAACGTCGGCCCAATGCGCCCAACGCTGGCATTGCTGGCCCAGCGTTGGCCCAACTTAATTCATAAATACAAAGGTTTACTAATAATTATTTTCCGTTATGCATTGAGCTAATATAACACACTGCTCAACTCAAATAATTCAACTGCATTCTGAAACTATTATTACTGTGACTACAGGTCAATAGTTTACACCGTGTTTAGCCCTTGTGCTGCTGGAACCGCTCATATATATATATATACGGTTTCAAGTATGTTCTAGATCAATAGCAGTATCAATAAATTTAACTAAATTGTTTATGGTAGATTCTCAGTTAATCCAATACTTCAACATTGAAGTTGTTTTTATATTAATATAAATATTTTTCGTCATTTGAAGTAGCAAATTGCGTCAGCAATTCCAGCTTTAAATGAATAAAAAATAGAAACAAACAATTCGGCAGCTCAAGCGTTAAGTATTGTGCATCTATATGCTAAATGTGTACGTAATATAGCTATCTGGTGGGGACTCTTAAATATTTGATATTTGTTTGACACACATACAGTAGATCAAAAAGCAATTATGGCAATTTTAAAGAGAAAATGTGAATACCATTATTAACATCGCGTGTCTCCCTTCAATAAAAAGTAATCCCGATGAAAGGTTATCCTATCTACTTGATATCCACGATAGAAGATGTGTCAATTCTTTTCGATTCCTTTCTTGACATGGAATTAGTGTGTCACCAGCTTAACTCTTACAACGCTGAAATATTTTTGTATAAACATGATAAACCAATTTTAAATCATTTGAATACCAATGTTATCATGGTTATGTGTCTACGGCCATTATAACTTGTTTAATAAATTCTTTCAGCACGGGGACCGTCTTTAGACGTCAGAATCTGACGTCTACAGACGTCAGATTCTGACGTCTTAAGACGGTCCCCACGCTGAAAGGATCTAAGAAGCTGTTGAGAACACTGTTTGTATGATAAACAGGCTGAACACCATATGATAGAAGACATTTTTTATCTCACCTAGGGTCCTTTCATGGATCATTCATCTTGGTATGATTTTTATTCGGGTATCTGAGCAATAGGTCCTGGACTAGAAAGGAGTATGTCACGCTCCATTGAGGCACAGCTCACAGTGGTCGTCAGTCACCTTTATGACACCTACATGGAATCCATTACAGACCTCACCCCTGACCAGCTGCAGAAAATAACGCCTGACAGCTACACAAGTGAACTCGGGAACATGTGCCGGCGTGATCAATAGACATCGAATGTCAAAATCTTTCGCAACATCTATTTAACGTAGCAAGGATAATCTCCTGTGTGATATGTCAAAACCGTCAGTTAAGAGCCGGTTATCTAAACTATTTGCGACTCCTATCAATGCCATCAAACAGAGACTGCAGAGGTCGTCAAGGAGAACTTTACTCCGTAAAAGTGTGAGTGAGAGTTTACTTGATGAACTGCTGTCATCCAGCTCAACCAACCACGTATCATCGTCGCAGACTACCTGGGAACACACCTCCATCAGTGATAACACACTGACACAGGTATCATCACAGTTGAACTGTTTGCCTGGAGAGCCTGACGAAGACGAGGATGTCAGCATTCTAAAAGAATCCCAGATTGTGGAGCCTTCTCCTCACAAAAATAAAGCTACTGTTAAGCACAGAGGTCCACGTGCCAGTACAAAATCTGCCAGCAGTAAGCGACGTACTATGTCAACCTCTGCCAGGAAGAGACCTCTGAGAAAGTGTCGAAACACCAGAAAATGTGATGCCGTCGTCGATGCAGTGCTTGGAAAATGTGCGATTGTTGTTGAAACTGTACCAGAGAGCCAACTTTCAGCTAGGCCTACATCAGTTAAAAATACACCATCGCGTCAGACAACGGTGTGTTAAGCAAGGCAAAAAACAGAACCATCGGGAAAACTGAAGAAAATCAAGGGAAAACGACCAGCAACAGGGCAATCAGATGATACGTACTGCGTCGAGAACGACTGCTGTCACAACCGCAAAGAGAATGCTGAGATGCTCCAATGTTCGCACTGTGGAATGTGGCATCATTTTGACTGCGTCCGACTCAAAACCAGTGACACTATTGGTGTGTGGCCCTGTCCTCGCTGTCGCCAGCAGACCGCTATGGTAACTAGCTGCCACACTATGCTAAATGACATCAGTAAAAAGATGGCAGCACTAAGCCACTTACAAGAAGAGGTGCTAAAACAATTAGCTAAGTTGGGGGACGTTAAGAAACTTGAACAATTAGTCAGGGAGCATCTGTACCAAACTAAAGTCCCGTGTGAATTTTGTGGTGAAAGCAAGCCACCCATCCAGATATGTTGATGGGATCCCAAATAACAAAAAAACACTTGTTGGCAGTCTGAGATACTGGTCTTTTCAGAGTTACGAGCCGACAAAAATAGATGCACTTTATGCGTTTTCTATGTGCGTCGCGTGAGTGATTTGCCAATATCATTCAAAGATCAACATAATAACAGCTTAATTTTTGCCTTTATTTTCAGAATCTACACTTGCAGAGGAAACCCAGATGCACAATTGTTTTACAGACATGTTATATTGTCAATTTTCACATCAAAATAATTTCAACTGTTGCCATAATCCAAGCTAATTTGTATGTTGCAGGTCAATCCCCACAGATGCCGAGTAACCATGTTAACAGAAACAATACCATAGACTTGATCATAGACTAGACCTCCTAACCCCCATGATATAACTGTACTCTGGTGTAGGTAGTAATGGTGGTGGCCCGTACATCTGTGTCCCTAGTTCAAATCATACAACTTCTACAATGGAGAGTCAGGCCAGCATGGGCACGTCAACTGCAAAGACCGCAAGATACGAAACAGACTTTACAATCTGCATTATTTGCCAGAAACAAACAGAGGAACAGCTTGTGGAGAAGCCAACTGCCCACTGGAAGGTTCTGGAATTCACAAGAGACAGGGCAAAATATGGTGATGGACACTATCCTGAAGTCAGCAGACGCCTTGGAAAATTGACAGGTCAAGACCTTGAATCCAAGGATGCATCATGGCACAGAACATGCTACCAGAACACTGTACACACAGGAATGTGCAAGAGAGCTAAAGAGAGGTATGAAAAGAACCTGGCTGCTAGGAGCAGACCCGAGAGAAGAGAGTCCTCCGAAAGTTGCTCATCAGAGTGTGGTACTTTCACTCGTTCTCAGTCTGTTCCATATGAAAGAGAACTCTGTTTCTTCTGCGACGTAGGGGCCACGAAAGGTAATCCTCTTCACACCGTTGCCACGGAAAATGCTGGGCGTGCTCTCAAGAAAGCAGTTGAGTTAAGCGACAACGAGAGACTCTGTGTCAAGCTAAATACTGGAATCAACCCAGAAGATGCCCATGCAATCGACATCAAATACCACAAGCGCTGCTGGGCCAAGTACGTCACACATGTTCACCGCAGGGCATCAGACCCACTAGTTCCTGAGAATAACAAAGCAGATGAATTTGCGGCTGAGGTTGAGTTTCTCAGTTTGGTCAAGGGTGAGCTACTGGATGGTAAAGTCATCAATATGGGTGTGCTCCAGACGACATACACAAGCATCCTGTCAGCAAATAATGTGAGAAACCCCACATGTAGTCGCCCGAAATTGAAAAAGCTCCTCAAGAGAGAAATACCAGATGTAGAATGCCACAAGGCCAAGCACGCGAACGAACCAGAGCGGGTTAGCATCAAATGCACCAGAGATGCAGCAATTCAACTTGCAGAAAACAGTACTGATGCAGATATGAAGGCCCTGTATGACGCTGCATCCGTGCTGAGAAAGGCTATCAGTAAATCCCAGCCCTGGTCATTCAGTGGCTCCCTCCTTGCTGTGGATGATGAACATCTTCCAAAGGAACTATACAGCTTCTTCCGTTGGGTGATCCAAGGGCCAAACACAACACTTTCCAGCGATGCCAAATCTTCAGCTGTGAACAAGAATGCCATCAGCTTGGCCCAGACCACAGTGTCGATGTTCTTGTCAAAACATCAAGTCAGAAGGAAGACTACTCAGACCCTTAAAACAGCTAGGGAAATGCCACAGCAGCTCGCAGTTGGGGTAGCCATTTGCCAAGCCATCAGAAGTAAGAAGGTGATCAACATATTGCATGGCTTTGGAATGTCTGTTGAATACAACAGACTGTTACGCATGGAGACCCAGATTGCTACCAGTGTGGTGAAGAGAATGATGGACAATAATGGCCTCTACCTGCCCCCTGATTTCATCCTGGGGAGATACATCTTCTTTGCTGTTGATATTGTCGACTTTGCAGAGGACACCCCAGATGGAAAACGCACTCTACATGGAACTGCCATGGCGATTTACCAAAGATGTCATGATGGAGATGAAACCACAAAGCTTGATCTTGATGAACCATCCGGTGAACGTTCCTTGAAAGAGCTTCCCAGCACAGTCACAATGCTACTTGATTGTCCCAAGCCAGCAGCTCAGCCACCAACCACCACGTACTCTACGTTCAGGACAAAGGAAGAGCAACAACACATAACAGAGGCTCTCCTGCCAGATGCAGCCTGGCTTCTGGGAAGAAGCCTAGTGAAGGTGTCCCCAAGCATTATACGGTCTGAGGAACAGCCAGCTAATAAAGAGACCTCCCAAGAAAACATTCCGACCTGGTCTGGGTATCATTCTCTTGTCAGCCACAATTTACCTACAACCAGGGTTGGTACGCCACCATTGCTTGCTGCTCCAGCACACGAATGGAAAACGCTGCTGACCATACTAATGCAGGCTCAGGGAATCAACGCCAAAGTGGTGGGGCCTGACAGAAAGACAGTCATCTCTCTTGATATGGGCCTCTACAAACCCGCAAAGCAGCTTCAGATGGCAAGAAGTGACATGAATCACCTGGTACTTCGCCCTGGCGAACTGCACATTGTAATGGCCCAGCTACGTACCATCGGTGCCTATATAGAAAACAGTGGACTGGACTTCTCCTGGACAGAGGCGGATTTGTATGGTCCAGCAACAGTCAAACAAATCCTTGAAGGAAGACATGTGAGAAGGGCAATAGAGGCACATGTGGTAACAACGCAAACCCTTTTCTTGCTTTACCAAGAAGCCTTCTTCGAAGATCATCCAGAGCTGGTTAGCAGGCTGATGGCTGCAGCTGAAAACATCAGGCAAGCATGTGCAGACGGCAGCTCTGAGATAGTTCAGCAAGCACATGCACACATGGTAGATGTGATGAAGTCTTTGGATGTCATAGAGAAGATGACACAGTTTGACTCCCAGGTTAGCCAAAAACCACTGTTCATTGTGATGCGCCAGTACATGCAGATGGTGATGGACATGCTACAATTCATCAGGTCAGGTCGAAACGGGGATTGGAACCTTCATCTCCTTAGCACCAAGACATTTGTCAAATACTACTTCGCTCATAGTAAGCTGAACTACGCTCGGATGATTCCAGTCTATTTGGCAGACATGGAAGCACTCAAGCAGTCTGATGCTGAAATCTACGGCGAATTCCTGAGTGGTAACTGGGTAGTCAACAAAAACCAACACGCTCCCTTTTGCGCAGTAGGAGCTGATCATGCTCTAGAGCATATCAACCGCTCAATGAAAGTATCTGGTGGCTTGGTAGGCATCACCTTGAACCCAAGTGCACGCACCAAGTTCTTCCTCATCTCTCCCGAGCTTGCCAGACTGGCAGGAGAAGCTCAAGAGATGGCTGGATTGCACCCAGCTGCCAAGGAGAGTCACCATGCACTCTCTGCCTCAAATGAAAACAGACAAAACAAGGCCATTGATGATCTCACTGCCACGATGAAGACCTTTACCAATCCATTTACTGAGGACAGTGATGAGTTGTTCAACTTGGTCACCAAGGCAGTCATGCCTGAGAAAGTGTCCACAGACCTGTGTAGACAAAGCAAGCTTGGGCAACAGCTGTTTGATGATTTTGTCACAAGTCGTATCACCACAAATACAACCAACCTGTGGGCTCCAATGAAAAAATGTCAGCTGCAAACCTGGAAAGCCGCAGGGAAAAAAGTGAAGCTCAGCCTAGGACAGAAAGTGATGGAGCTCAAAGAAGACCGAAGTCTCTTTGCACGCTTGCTATTGGTTTCCAAGTCACGACCAGAGATAAACCTAGAAGATGCTGTTGGACGCCATGAACTCTCAGTTGTGCCCAGGTCCATGTTTGCTGCTGACGGAGAAATGTTGCACTGTCACACGAAAAGCAACTTGATGGCTATCCTGGAGAGTCTCCCTGACAGTACTGACAATAATGCAAATCTAGAGAGTGATCATGGCGAAGAACTGCCAATGGAAACCAGCCAGGAAATGGACCATGCTTCTCGAATCGCTGTGGTGGATGGAATGGCAGAAGTTCAGTCGATGGGAAAGCCTGATTGGGTACTCAACTGCTCTCAGCTGGCAGACCACTTCACTTCCCGTATCCTGAACAAGTACGGCTCAATGAATGAAGTGCGGGTCATTTTCGACCGATACGATGTCCAACATTCACTGAAACAGTCCACCAGAAATAGAAGACTAGGGAGTCAGACTGCTGTTGCCTACCACATTACAGACTCCACTAACATTGCCAAGATTTCTCTGAAGAGACTGCTCTCTCATGGGGATACGAAGAAGGAGCTGACAGGATACTTAGCAGAAAAGATGTTGCAGCAAGCCCATGCTTTAGGACAATCTGTTGTTGTGGCATGGGGCACCCAATGCAGAGCAACCCATACCGACAAGAGATACCTGGACAGTGACCACGAAGAGGCTGATACAAAGCTGATTCTACATGCAGCTGATGCCACAGCCTCTGGTGCAACAAGCATCATGATTTGCTCCCCTGACACAGACGTTCTTGTTCTGGCTGTGAGACGTTATCCAGAATTGTGTAAGGATACAACGTTTGCCATAACAGCAGGAAGAAAGAGTAGGACCATTCAACTAGGCCCTATCTATGAGGCCTTAGGATCACAGAAAGCAGCGGCACTACCAGGTCTGCATGCCATGAGTGGCAGTGACAACACTGGCAGTTTTGCAGGAAAAGGTAAGCATGCTTTCTGGAAGGCATTTCAAGATTCCAGTGAGGGCATACTCACTGCTCTGATCAACCTGGGAACTACCAATGAGCTGAAGGATGACACAGCTGCTTCCATTGAGCAATTCATCTGCACAGTCTACCAACCACAAACCCAGATTGTCTTGGTGAAGAAGCTGCGATGGTGGTTATTCAAGAAGAAACAGGCAGAATCAGAGAGGCTGCCTCCAAGTCCTGATGCCCTGCGACAGGCTATTCTACGCGCCCATCACCAGGCCATTATTTGGAACCTCGATACAGTACCACAGCCTGTGATTCCACCCCCAGAAAACTACGGGTGGAAACAGGAGGATGATGGATGGACCCCAGTCATGACTACTCAGCTTCCAGCCCCCGAATCTGTCCTCCACTTGGTGAAGTGTGGCTGCAAAAAGCAGTGCCAATCTGGAAGATGCTCCTGTAGGAAGGCAGGCCTTAACTGTTCTGACATCTGTGGTTGCTCAGGGGATGGTGAAGAAGTCTGTGAGAACTCAGAACAGCTAGTTACAGAGTGCGATGACGTGGATGATGATGAGTGATGACTGTAATCATGGTGATAGACGCTAGTTGTGTATGACCTGCCTGGTAGATACTCCATAAGAAGACAATAAATGTCTTCTTATGGAGTCAAATTATGGAGTCAAATTTTGATCAATAGACAGACAATGCAGTAGCTAACAGTGATATACTTTGCTCATTGAAATGAAATAGTTTTCAATCCATTTTGCCCATCGCTATCAGCTGCATATTAGTGACAATGACTATATTCTCTTACTCATCAATTCCATATGTAATAGACTCTATTTGTGATGGGCCTATACATCTAGTATATGCCCAGTCATGTCAATGGACTTGTGCGGAGCTGAACATGTTTAAGTTGAATATGCTTCAATCGGCTTATGTTTTTTTTTAAAAGTACTCGGCTGGGTTAATTTGTTTGTTTTTTATCGGTATCACATTCAAATAATGGTTGTATAGCACCATAGTGTTTAAAAAGGATATTCAGATGTTATTGACTGCTTATATTAAACTTTCTATGTAAAAAATTGACTGATTTGAAGATTTTTCTTCCTACAAATAAGCAAACTTTGACTGCCGGAAAAGCCAATTAGGTATAAATTAGTCCGTTTTTTTAACACTCCACCAAAAATGTACCACTAGGATTTCAGACTGCCAACAAGTTTTTTTATGTTCTTGGGGGTCCCCTTTATCAAACTAAGTGACTGGTTTGCTTTCACCACTAAATTCACACGGGATTTCAGGTGCTCCCTGACTAAATCTAATTTAGATCTGGTTAGGCTACTGGCTGCAAAAACTGCAGAATGTGAAACACTGAAGCAGAGACTAGATAAAAAACGTGAGTCTATAAACTCCTCTCCAGCTACGCAGGCAAAACATTCTCATGTCACGCTCGCCAAAGATATTCTTTTATTGGGTAGCTCCGTCATTCGTGACATTGAAGCAGCCAAAAACAAAGACATTGTCATAACATCTACATCTGGAGGCTCAATTTTGGACATAACTGAAGAATGTCAAGCTACAAGGGAGAAATTCAAAGAAGTAATTCTGGTTGTTGGTGGGAACGACTGCTCGTCTAAAGTGGAAGTAGATGTTCTATTGAAACGATACGAAGAGCTGGTGGATACAGCCATGCACCTTACTGGTGGCGAGGGTACCGTGAAAGTCAGCAGTGTGTGCCCTAGTGCCCATGTAAAGACACAGAAGCGCATTGACTCGTTTAATGCTGGTCTTGCTGTACTTGCAGGCGAGAGGGAGTGTATATTGATAAACAATCACAACTCATTCAAAACCCTCGATGGCAGAATCAATGACTGTCTCTTACTCCCTGATGGTGTACATCTTAACCTGACGGGGACAGAACGCCTAGCTAAGAGCCTGGGCGTTGATAAACACGCTCGCTCTGTTACGTCACTAGTCAGAATATACAGAGAAAAAAAGATAAAGACCAGTGGTGACACACAGCCTGACCATGGCTCTCGTATTCCTGCCAACTCCAACAGGAAGGTCATGCGTCAGACGGGCAGTGAATCATCCAAACGTCAACCCTTTGGGGTCAAATTCACAGAATCAGGAGAGACGCAACATGAATCAATCTCACGCCAGCCGTAAATGTTACAAGTGTGGTGAGAGTCACAACACCTCTGATTGTCGTCACCACAGCCGTGTGACGTGTTGGAGCTGCGGAGTCCTCGGCCACAAGAACACCATGTGGAGGAAGTGATGAAAAAACAGCGCGCCTGACATCTGACTTGTCTAACACGTGTCGCAACACTCAAACTAATTTAATTTATCTTAACGCTCGCAGTTTAAAGTCGGTTACATCTAATGTGAATAAAATCAGAGACTTTAACGCTCTAATTGAACTCAGTGACAGTGACATTTTTGGAATAACAGAGACCTGGTTGAATTCTAATATTTTGGACAGTGAATTATTTTCTGACCAATATACTGTTTATCGCATTCGCGCTGATTTAGAGCCTGATTGTGAAATAATGGTATGTGATTTGCAAGCCAGCAATGCTAAAAAACAGCTCTTGTTCTTAGTTACAGACCTCCGTCTTTTGATAATGAGTTTTTCTGTACCGCCATGAATAATACCCTACAAGCTGTTCACCACGAATATGATAACGTGTGTGTTTTCGGCGTTTACAATTTCCCATCCATTGATTGGAGTGGTAATGAAAACACGCAAAACTTCATGCGGTAGAGTTTCATTTAAAGAGATAATGTCAGAATTTGGCCACTCACAGATTAACGATGTGATCTCTAATTCTGCAGGCAATATTCTCGATCTTATTTTTGCCAATATTCCAGAAATGATATCTACTGTTTCTGAATTTCTTTGTATATTTCCCACTGATCACGCTGGGCTAAAATTTTCAATTTTTATTCCAAAGATGCGACATAACCAAAAATAACGGTTTGTTTATAACTAGTTTAGCTACTGATATTAATTCTCTACTGTTAGTTGTCTTACTTCTTGAGATATTGGCGAATATAGACAGAATATATAATTTAATATTAAAAGTCTGAATAATCATGGTAATATAGTTAAAGTATACAAACATGTGCATCATCTGTTCATTATTTTTGTGTGTTTCACATAAACCTAAAAATCCGGGGTTTTTTCAGTGGAACTATATTATAGCTTTATCAAAATTAATTCGCATTTGTTCCGCCTTTTTTACCCCTAACGTTAGTGCTATCCTAAATAACGAATCATAAATCAATGTTCGAGAATTAATAATATTTCCGCCAGGTTTTGAAATGAACGGTCATGCTAATGCACCAGTAATCATGGTACCTCATGGTATGATAATCATGCTAACGTTCGGTAATTAAATTCCAAATTCGATGCTTGTCCAGTATACAATTCAGTCGCTATTCCAGCAAATACAGGACGCAGATCCTGTGCTGGTACGATGTTGGGCCAGCGTCGCAGACGGTGGCCCAACATTGTACTAACACTTGGGCAACGAATTGGGTTTACTGGTATGCTGTATAGTCTGTATATAGCATAGAAAAAGCCCACAAAAACAAGACGTTGATCACATACTAGTAATCAGATTCACATTAAATAAATTAACCAGGGTGAAATAATTTTCACAATACTCAACCAAATTTCCTGAAATTTTGCAAACACTGTTGTCTAGTCTAAAAGGTATTTCAGAAGATAGACCATTTAACATGTGATGCGATTCTGAGACGAAGCTAATATGAGATGGGTCTATAGAGGGCGACATTTGTATTAAAACTTTTAAACTATACCATATTTTTCAATGACATTTTCAGGGTAGTCGTCCCATCGCTAGAAAATTGTACTTGTAAAATGACTGAAAAATCAGCGAAATCACCACAGTTAATGTGAATCCGGCTAAAATGTTGTTCAAGAGATCGACAAGCGTAAGTGAAACGGCGTTGGCTTAATGCAAAGTTGTAACAGTCCAAACTTGAAAATTTATCACATATTTCGTACGAGGCTTACATTTTACAGTGGCGAGAATTCTTGAAAACGGAAAAGTTGTGTGCTGATTTGCTCTCCGAACGATTGCTGAATATTGACTAACTTATACTTTTATACATGAATTTACATTGCGAAATCATCCCCACCTCTAATGATAGCGATACAAATATTCAACAAAATAGATATTAAATGTAATCAACCCCAAAAAGTGCCTTAAAAATAAGGACTAGGTCTAATTATTTTCCTCGTATTAATAAAACATTACAATATATCTACTTAAACTATTATTATGATTATGTTCTCCAACAAATAGAAGTCCATGAATAAATGTTGGTTTAACGCTGGTTTAATGTTGGTCCACTCTCTACGACGCTGGCCCAACATTAAACCAGCATTGGTTCAAGGTCCCGTTTTTGTGGGTCTGTAATATGAATGCTATACAGTGTACACTCACCTTCATCAAGGGATCTTTTGACAATGCTGCATAATCGCGGCTGACGTTCGAATAAGCCTACCGTGAAATGCCCACCTGTTGGTCACAGACGATTATCGTGGTATATGGCGCGAAAGAACAAGAAATCACTGGGGCAGCTCTAACGTTCAGGGGCGGTTGTTAAGTATACCATTTTCTCTGTGTTAATTTTTCTGACTTCGATATATATTGGGTGAAATTGTGATGGCACGCAACACAATAGGATGTTGTCCTATGGTATTTAAGTGGACCGTCATCTACGACAACATGCACACTGTCTGTTGTTTGGACGTAGTGGATCGACGGTGACCCCTTCTACGTTACGTAACCTGGTCACCTACAGGGATTAGTGGCTCGAGGCGTGTACTGTGTGCGAGACGTTGAACCAACGTTGCGCCTAATTATTCTTATATTTATAAAACCATGGAGACCAAATGTTTTTTTTCGATTTGAAATCATCATAAATGTCTTAGTTATCTCTTTCTATTTTATTTGACTACCTATGGTATGGGTCTATACATTCGTTAGAAATATGTTAATTCTTTCAGTGCGGGGACCGTTTTTTAGACGTCAGTTTCTGACGTCTAAAGACGACCCCCGCACTGAAAGGGTTAACCCGTATAGCACTGTTGTCGACTATACAGTAGACGTTCTGTGTTTTATCAACCCTTGATAACCAGTTGTTAACAATAAAGTATGCCTTCAATCTTGAAATACTGATTGTATATTCGGACTTAAATTTCCCAAATCACATATTTTTTCAGTCACTTGGAGTTGTGTGTCGCGGTAGCGAGACACAACTTCAAGTGATTGAAAATTTAAATTGACTGGCTCAGGGCTCTAAGGGTTAATAGCGGGCAACTATCGCAGACTGTGTGCCAGCATTGATCCGGCGTTGTTTGAACATGTTGTCTTTGCTGTTCAAGGCGTGAACGAGCATGTGATGTAGGCTCCCCCCCCCCCCCCTCACTGTCCAGCGCGAACCGAGCTGGTGTGTGGTCGCCGGTCCAAATAGACAAGTACAGACGCAATCTCGTATTCTGTAAAACGGTGAAACGTCTCCGGAAACCGTTTTCAATGGCAACTCGGTGACAACAGTGCTACATAAGACAGCCTCTCCCGTACTTCATTGTACTAGACAGCTTGGTGAAAATACTGGAGGTCAAGGCTATTGAGTTTCACAGAATTCGAGACAAAAACATGATCGATTTTAAAGTATCTACAAGACATAGATATTTTTTGTGAGCACTATTGGATTCCTCGTACCTACAACATGGGTATAGACACCAACATCGTGACTCTAGCTGTTACAGAACACAAATTATGGCCCAATACGTGATTTCGCATATTTCGATGGCGGCCATTTTGAAAATGGCCGCAAACATGTAGTCCATCCCAATATGTTTTTGTCAGGTATTGCCTTTTTGGCCAGATACCAAATCAGGTCAAATTCATGAATACGTATCTACAGAACACATTTTACAGTTCAATCAATCAGAGCCAATAGCTGACGCTAGTGGAAGGATAGTGGATCTGATGAATGAGAATGGAGCGAGCCTTGACTAACGCAAGCATTAACAGTGGTTAATGGGACCACTGTTGGTAATACGCGGGCAAGGTGGCCCCACAAAGCACCGCGCCGTAGATATCATAAACTACCGTCGGTAATCAGCTTAATTTTCCGAGGTATACATTGGAAAATTGCGAAGATTACCGACGGTCCCATAGTTTTTATGATGATATATCATCATATATAGACAGGGATATATCCTAACCAATGTCTGTCAAACTTTTCTCAACGGTTTCTATTGTATTTTTTCCCGTAGATTTCAAATCTGCCAGATACCATTCGAGATTTTGCATATTTAATTAGCTAATTTGCATATTTCCAAAATGGCCGCCGAAAAAAAGTAATCGGCTATCAATACATTTCCGGCAATCCTACAAATGTGTTTTTTGGCCCTAAGTTCGGGTTTTGAGATCCCATAATGCACTTTTGACGACAATATCAATTTTGGGGTCATTGGAAGGTCATAGGTCACGTGACCATCGAAATACAATATCCAACATTCACGTTTTAGCAAAAAGTGCACAACTTGACCTTTTGTGGATAAAATGATGGTTTGAATGCCTGATAATATATATTTAATTTCAGAGAGTTACATCTTATACACAATACTATAGGCCTTTTTATTAATACAAGATGGCCGCCATAATTCAAAATGGCCGCCAGCCGAATCGAAAATAAAGATATCTTAGTTTCTGGATATCATATCTAAGCGATCTTAGTGGCTTGATTAAGGTTTTTGGACCAAGGAATACAATGCCGAACATCATTATACTGTCAAATGATTTTTTAGAGGTTTTTGAAGTGTTTTTGATCTCTATAGTTTGATATTTTGGCAAAATTATGTGATCCAACTACGCCACCATAGTTATATTTGAATGACTTCCACACAGAATGAGTTTATCATCCGCACACTGTTCTGAATTCACATACTAACATGATATAAAGTTAAACCATATAAATTACATGTGTATGACAGCGACAAAATAGGTAAATAAACATCATTCACATTATAATACGGAACTGTTATGTTGTAAAGTATGTAAAACTAATACCCAGGGGGTTACCATCATATTTTTATGGAAAACTGACAGTCTGACACGGCGTGTTGTAAACGGTTGGGCACCTGAAATGATATCTACATATATTTAGTTTCACAACCTAGGTGCACAACCTTGCAAATCGACTACTGGAAATTGACAGGAGGCCAATAATGGCGGCCATTACCGAGAAACCTTAAGTTGTCAATATCGCGGTCAATATTTAGGATAATTTGCTCTTAAAGTTGTCTAAATCTATTATTTTAAGGTCAATGATCAATATGGAGACAACCCTGAAGTGATTTTATGTCTTCTTAACAAGATAGTACACAAAGCCATTCATTTGATACTGTGAAATTAATGTTTTGCGCTAGATATTATTAAAAACATTTGATGTGATAAGAATGGTGGGTTTATTGATTATAATCTAACATAAGTATTAATCACTTGTTACAATAATCACTTCAAAACATAATAAGCCGAATGTTACATGAAACAAAAATTAAGAGCGCTGAAAATAATACTGTCGAAGGAACTAGTGGCAGGAAGCAACATGCACACAACTACATTGTATATCGATTATATATGTGGTGGCGACGGTGGGTTTGTACATGTAGACTGAACAGGAATCAGCTTGAGGATGGCTTGGCTGCATGCTTTATATGCTGCTGGAAAGCATTTTTATTGGGTGGCAACAACTTCAGCAGTGTTAACTTAATAATATTATTTAGGAACGTTTTGTCTCTGAGCGTATCTATATCACAGCCTTCTCTTGTTGAAATATGAGTTCACAAAAAGCTGCTGTGACTGGTCACACACATATATCGTGATTTCAATGGGAGCACCATCATCAGCAAAGTCTACCAGTGTAGTTATATCATTCAGCCAACTTTAACATGCCAGTAGAGAATGAATAGCCTATGGTATCTCGTCCGCTAATAATGTGAATAAATGACAGTGCCCTAAAGTTTGCATGACCCATTGCAGCGGCAAAACTCGTGAATGGATAGCTGTCTTGAGATGAACGACCAATCACCAAATATACAATGCAATGTATGTGACTGTAATTAGTACACTCTGTTTTATCCACCACCTAAGTGAAATTTAGTTGAACAAATAGAAGGATCACTTTGCTCCTCCTGGTACCATGTCTGACATAGAAAAGCAAGAAAGCGAGTCATGTTGGAAAAACTCTTGAAAACCACTTGGATCGCTCCCTGTTAGCTATTTTGTTATGTTCAGCAGAGCTTCTGGTCTTGATGTGAAAAAAATGGTGTCCAAAGCTGCCATTACTTTCAAGATCATAATTATAGGAAGCTCTTGTCACCCGTGAATGACTAGACTCAGAACCAGAAACCAAAATAGTATTATAAGCGAAATTGATTCGTCTGACAAGAGTATTGACATTTCTACTCTTCGGCAAATAACACACAAAAAGTAAGTGGTGGAGACATTAAAATTAATAACTTTATTGGTGATCATGAATGTAGCAATATGCCTCCATCATTGTTCGCAGAAAACGGAACTAGCATGATAGCTGATGATGCCATGGTGCTCACATTGAAATAACGGTAGATGTGTATGACCAGGCAAAGTAGCTTCTTGTGAACACATAATCCAGCTTCGAAGGCTGTGATATAGCTATATAAACTCCGATTCATCAAGTTTTATAATAACAAATCACTGCTGAAATTACTGCCACCCCCCTAGCTTTAGAACATCATCTAAAGCGGGCAGCATTGGCAACAGCACTTGACAAGTCAGCTTACATAGCCAAGCTTACCTGCAAGCCTGAGGACTATGGACGGGTTGTATAAAATGATAAACTGATCCCAGGTAAATCTACAAACCCACCAAGGCCACCATATATGACACACACAATGACAAGTGGCTGCAAGAAGGGTTGCAACAAAAACTGCTGGAGTAAGAGAAGAAAAATCCCCTGCTATGTAGAAGACTGTCAGAAATATCTAAGCAAAGGTAGCTGCGTACAACACCTTGATACCTTGATGACGTGAGCGTGGGGTGATAGGGCATGGTGGGTTACCGCCGATGTTCTGGGCATGTCTAGGGGATTTACCCTCAGACATGCCCAGACGATCAAAGACTTAGGTTTTGATATGCAATTTAATGCTGAAACACGGAGGCCTTTAGCACAGCTCCGCTATCCTCTAGTCGGATAGTCCTCAAGAGTCACAATAGTTGAGGGTAACTCCATTCATTCCACATGAGTGGCCAACATCAGTGCCTGTACTGATGCGGGAGCTGCATTGATACCACTATTGAGTGGAGGAAACAGGCTACCCCGCTGGCAATCCACCACAATATTATAGCCAGCCACGTGTAGGCTGCAGCTTCCCCAACATGCAACAGACGGGACAGATCCGAAATGGCCCTCCCCGGGTGGGTGCGAAAAGTACTACTATTAGCAATCATCCCAGTACCCCTTAGACTGACTATGTTATGAAGTGATTATAACACCAAATGCTATATCACTGCAAGGGCTAATACTCTTTCTATTATCAAGTTTTTGATCAATAAACATTATCATTGAAGAAGACGAAGAAGAAGAAGTGTTTATTCAACCATAAAGAAATAGTAAATGAAAGATGAGTGAAATAAAATTTACAGGGTGGTTTGGGAGACCTCCATTAAGACCACAAGGTCGCTAGCATGGAGGCCACCCATGTGAAGTGAGCGAATATAATAGCTTTACTATAAATTTTAACCTATAGACGTAGTAGTTATATAAAAAATAAAGTATGAAAAAATAAACTTTGATTCTGCCGTGCAAAACCAAAAGGCAGCATCTGCCTGCTTTACAAATAGGCTGATCCTGCCGTTTGGCTCCACAGAGCAGAATTCACTAGTTCAAATTGATACTGCATACATAGCAGTTTGAGATATTACAATCAGTAGCATATGTGTCTAAAAATGTAAATTTGACATACGTTGAAAACCCGTTAAAACTATGAGTGTGTACTTTATCGGTTATTGATCGTGGCATGCTATTTACAGTTTTTGTTAATTGATATCGAACACAAGCTTTGGCAAAATTATGTTTTACAAAAGGTATGCGTAATTTATGTTGATTTCTTGTATTATGAGCATGGATTTCAGAATTGAGCCTAAGATTAAATACATCAAAGTATTTTGGGAGTAAATTATGCTCGTATTTAAAGTAACATTTTAATAGTAGAAGGCGATGTATGTCGTTTATTTTTAGGAGGTTCAATTCTTTAAATAACGGATCTGTGTGAGACAGGCGAGATTCCTTACGTATTATTCGTACTGCTCTTTTTTGCAATTTAGAAACTCGACTGTTTTCGCTGCCCCATAAAAGAATGCAATAGTTAATATGTGGTATTATTAGAGAATTGTAGATATTAATGAGAATATTTTGAGGAAGGGTGAATTTTAGTTTGTTCATTATACCTATTATTCTGACTATTTTATTTGAGACTTTGTTTAAATGATTTTTCCAAGTAAGATTCTTGTCAATGATCACCCCTAAAAAGTTAAAATTATCAACACATTCAATTTGTATTCTATTTATTTTGACAATTGGTAATTTAATTTGTTTTTGTGGTTTTCTGAATATCATGAATTTCGATTTAGCAGAATTTAGTGATAATTTGTTTACTTTCAACCAAGTGCTTATTTCTGCTAATTCTTTATTCAATTTGTTATTTTCGTTGAGATTGCTGAAATTAGCGAATAGTGTAGTGTCATCTGCGTATACAATGAATTTAAATAATTTACTTGAAAAAGAAATATTGTTCAAATAAATAATAAATAATAGTGGGCCCAAGATAGAACACTGAGGAACTCCTGTGGTAATTGGTATGTATTCTGACTTAATATTGTCGTCTTCTACATATTGTAGTCTATTAGAGAGATAGCTTTCTAGAAGTTTTAATGGACAGTGTTTAATACCGTAATGATCTAGTTTATTTAAGAATATTGTGTGATTCAGGGTATCAAAGGCTTTAGAGAGGTCCAAGAATATGCCAAAAGGAGTTTTTCCTCTATCCATATCTTGTGTTGTTCTGTCAATTAATTCCATAGCAGCCAATTCGGTTGAGTGGTGCTTTCTAAAACCGTATTGACCGCTATGGAACAAATTATTTAGGTTGAAATAGTCGTTAATTTGGTTACAAATAATTTTTTCTAAAATTTTAGGAATAGATGGTAAGATTGAAATCGGTCGGTAATTTTCTAAAAGCGATGGATCCTCTTTTTTATGAATTGGTATTACCTTAGCGATTTTCAATTTTCAATTTTTTTCAATTGGTATGACATCGTACGCTCACGAAAGTGATTATTATTATACAGTGTGAATTTTTTTTTCCAAAACAGCAAAGCAGAGTTGTGAGTATATAGGCCTACTGGTATACATATTTACAAGACATAACATCACTTCAGGACTGGTTTTATATTGATCCTTGACCCTGAAAATACTGGTCTAGACAACTTTAAAAGCAAATTATCTTAAATATTGACCGAGATATTGACAAATTCAAGTTTTTCGGTAATGGCCGCCATTATTGGCTTCCTGCCAATTTCCAATTTATTTAGTCGATTTCCAAGGTTGTGCACCGAGGTTGTGATCCTAAATATATGTAGATTTCATTTCAGGTGCCCAAACTTTTACAACACGCCGTGACAGTTTTCCAGAAAATATGATGTTTATCCCTTGGGTAGTAGTTCTGGGTAGTAGTTCTACATACGCTACAAAATAACAGTGCCGTATTATAATGTAAATGATATGTCTATTTATCTCTTTTATCGCTGTCATATACATGTGATGTTTATGGTTTTACTTTAAATCATGTTAGCATGTGAATTCAGAACAGTGTGCGGATGATAACCTCATTCTGGGAGGAAGTTATTCAAATATAACTATGATATAACACAATTTTGCCAAAATATCAAACTATAGAGATCAAAAAGACATCAAAAATCATTTGAAAGTATAATGATGTCTGACATTGTATTCCTTGATCCACAACACCCCAATCTAGACACTAAGATCGCTTAAATATGATATATAGAAGCTCAGATATCTTGATTTTAGGTTCGGCTGGCGGCCATTTTGAATTATGGCGGCCATTTTGTATTAATAAATATAGTCTTGTGTATGAGATGTAACTCTCTGAAATTAAATATATAATATCAGGCATTCTAATCATCATTTTATCCCCAAAAAGTCCATTTGTGCACTTTTTACTAAAACGTAAAGGTGGGATATTGTATTTCAATGGTCACGTGACCTATAGCCTTCCAATGACCCCAAAAATAACATTGTCGTAAAAATGGCATTATGGGATCTGAAAACCCGAACTTAGGGCCAAAAAAACACATTTCTATGATTGCCGTGATTGTATTCATAGCCGATTACTTTTTTTGGCGGCCATTTTGGAAATATGCAAATTAGCTAATTAAATATGCAAAATCTCGAATGGTATCTGGCAGATTTGAAATCTACGGGAAAAAACACAATAGAAACCGTTGAGAAAAGTTTGACAGACATGTTTATTAGATTGGTTAGGATATATCCCTGTCTAATACATTTGTGTGAAATGAGTTTTATCTTGTGAGCTATACAATATGATGCAAAATATTTTCAGCCAGTAGGCTAGCCCACATGATTGTTTTTACTTTCCAGTGGAACTAAAAATTGATAATGGCCGTAGACCCATAACATAATATGTATTCAAATGAAGCGGGAAGAACAGACTATAAGACATTTATAATGACTTGAAATTGAAAAAACTTTGGTCTCCATGGTTTATACGAAATCTATGAATAAAAATATGAGTGTGCGGGATAGAGACAAGACAAATAAGGGCTGGTCTGAACGCAAAGAACGGATGCGAGACTACGGACGATGGGCTCGGTTGCGGGAGCGGTCAAGAAAAACAGGATAGGTTTGATCGCCCATTAAGACTTAACCATTAAAACGCTGAATTTTTTTTTAATTATGGAGAGCAAAGGGTTCGAAATCATCATAAATGGCTTAGTAGCTCTTTCCGCTCCATTTGAATATAGCTATACGTTATGGGTCTACGACTAGTATAAATATTTTACTCTTCCAGTTCGGGGATCGTCTTTAGACGTCAGAATCTGCCGTCCACAGACGTCTGATTCTGACGTATAAAGACGGTTCCCGCGTCGAAAGGGTTAAGCCAGGCTCGAGAGCGCCCACGAATAGAAGGGCTTGAGAACGACGGTGCAAACCAAGTATTATCATGATTAGAGTCCAGTTCAAATCGGATTTACTCCAAAAATAGAACCACGTGTGCATCAGGCCATAAAAGAAGGTGATAGTGAGTTCCATTCTTGTGGATCTGCGCGTGAAAAAGCGCGATTGCCGTGGCCAATCATCGTTCACGCATATAAGGTATTGCGTGACAGTGCAGTAAAAGTCAAAAGGCAGTATAACTTACTTTACAAGAGAGCATAATTATACTGCCTTTGGCTTCACAGAACAGTTTTATCCGCCGAGTGCTTAACAGCCAACAATTACAAGGTTTGGGTGATCTGTTTATAATGGGAGGTGCATCACTATTGTCAAATATCATGCCTATGCTTTCCTGACACTTCAATACTGGCCTCTTCAATCATGTTGATAGGTTGGACAGTGCAATAAGTACAAGGTAAAACTGTCATGTCGTCATTAAGTATTGTTATAAGCCGATGTATGATAATCCATGGTCTAATATCGAAAATACCTAGGCCCCTACATGATTTCTGCGTGTACGTACTTATAGTCATAGTATACAGTGGGGTTTGTAAGATCAGTATATTCAGAGAATGGGTTCACTTTTATTATAAAGGTATCAACTATGTGAGCCCCTGATAACAATATTCTGTGAAACTCAATAGCCTTAACCTCCATTGTTGTCACCGAGCTAGCTAATACAATGAAGTATGGAGGAGGGGGTTCTATATAACTTTGTTTTCACCGAGTTCACATTCAAAACGATTTCCGGTGACGTCACTGCGTTTCAAAGAATATTTTAACTTGAATTTGGTGTCTATTTTAACTCTTTCATTGAGGGGACCGTCTTTATACGTCAGAATCTGACGTCTGTAGGGACCGCCTTTATACGTCAGATTCTGACGTATAAAGGCGGTCCCCGCGCTGAAAGGGTTAAAATGCTTCTAACCCTTCTGCTACTGGATTGGTTTTTTTATTTATTTTTCATTCATTTGAAGCTGGAATTGCTGACGCAATGTTCAGCTTCAAATGACGAAAAATCTCTATTTATTAAAAATCAGCATCTCCGAAAATGAATCATTAGATTAACCCTTTAACCGTCGGTCCCGATTATATCCGTTTTCTACATTTTATCTTAGCACATTACATTTCAGCTTTCAAACACGTTCAAGTTTAAACGTGTCACCAATCAGCAATATTTCCGCATTGTTGACGTTCATTTGGCCAAATCTCAACAACTCAAATCAGTGAAAGTTTCAATTTATTAATGTGGCAGTGAAAGGGTTAACTGATCTCTACCACAAACTATGTTACAATTGATTTTGGTGACATTTTATTTCCTTGAAAATGTATATTGTTTTTGACAGGAGTTAAGAATAAAGAAGATGAAAATGAGAACATTCCTCATATTATGTTTGCTGGGAAGCTCTGTGGGTGGTTTGACTGCCTTCCTGCCCACCATGGAGAACCTTCTGACCGATATCATGGTAGATGCTGAGTACAGGTGATCACAGGGTCTACTTAACCCTTGCAAATCATGGAGATCAAGGGTTTACTTCTATTTGAAATCATCATAAACATCTACAAATGGTGTATTACAACATAAAATTGAGCTAGATTTGACCAATTTACACAATTTCTGAAGTATGACTATATGCGACGCCCATCTTGCACCAATTTCACACTCAACCCCCCCCCCCCCCTGGCGATGACACCCCCCCCCCCCAAGAATGTCCCTTACACTTGGTATCATCAGAAATTATCTAGCTTTTGACGTATACCTTATCAAAAACTATGAGTGGCTGACTGACTATATTGTGAAACAAGCCTATTTTTGCAAGATAATTATTGATACTATATTAACTTTAACTATTATGACTGCCAGTATTTAAATATGAATCTAACGTTAAAATAATATTTAAACATCAGAAATAGTAAAATGTAAAATATGAAATGTTTTTTTGAATAATATTTTGAGATATGAGAGAGAGAGGGGGCTATGTATTTTCCTGGGATTCGAATGTTAATTTTCAACAAAAGCATTAAACTGTTTAGTAAGATGTCATTTCAGGGTCATACAAGGTAATCTGAGGTCATCTAAACAAAATTGACAGATCGGAGCTAATAATATTTTAATGTATGTCTTGTGACCCTTCAAAATCTTCAGTGTCAGTCACCCGGTTCAGAGACCAACTTCACAGTCTAAATTAACACAGATGTATTGAGCTGTTATACTACACCCTTTATTATTTCAATCTATAATTAACACTATTTACAAAATTTAATCTGCCAGGCATGAATATATTGTTTATCGTGCTCTAATAAGGAACGCAAACATGTACACTTCAAAAGTTGTAACATGATTACAGTGGGAAAAAGCACGTGTTTTTACCGGCTGAGCTAAGTGGACCCGGAAGTAGCGTATCTCGCCAAATCCCGCTACAAATCTACGAGACTAACACTCCCTATTGTACACAAACACTACACTCTCTGTATATCCTCAAACAACTTATTTGCATATTTTCCAATGTTTTGAGATTACAAATTCCAAGTACGTTTTGTGATGTGTATGGAACACTCTGTAATGCAAATTGTCTATCAGGGTGCAGCACTTGTTACCTGCACGGTTGTTTTCATGAAAGCCCCCGCGATCCCTCGCGAAGCATCACTGCAAACACTAGACGTAATTATTCAAATATTTGCGTCTAATAACGTTATTGATAAAACGGGCAAACAAGAGCTGTAACCGAAAAATTTAATAGATTCAAATTTGGGCCACTTTTCACCACTAGACGTTGAGTAAAATTAATGAACAATAGAACAAATGAATGAATGAATGAATGAATGCATGAATGAATGAATGAATGAATGAATGAATGAATGAATGAATGAATGAATGAATGAATGAATGAATGAATGAATGAATGAATGAATTTTTAGACCCAAAAATCATGATAAATGAGTGAGTGAGTGAGTGAGTGAGTGAGTGAGTGAGTGAGAGTGAGTGAGTGAGTGAGTGAGTGAGTGAGTGAGTGAGTGAGTGAGTGAGTGAGTGAGTGAGTGAGTGAGTGAGTGAGTGAGTGAGTGAGTGAGTGAGTGAGTGAGTGAGTGAGTGAGTGAGTGAGTGAGTGAGTGAGTGAGTGAGTGAGTGAGTGAGTGAGTGAGTGAGTGAGTGAGTGAGTGAGTGAAAGCATACATGCTTACATACATGCACGGGGCGTTATAAACCACTTTTTTGGGCACAGGCATGACATCATATATATTTTTTTCAGTGCTGACGACTCTTTTCAGCGTTAAATAACTTTTTGTTCAAAATACCATTTTCCTGGTGGCGAAATTGTGAAATTTTGGCCTAGGGGTAATAGGCTGCGCTACTGATCACTCCGACTTCTTTTTGGTACGGGTATTGCCATTGGTAACGATATTGAAAAAAAACTATGGGAAAACTGGCTCACTTTCTTCAGAATTACAGGCTACAAACGATGTTGTGTCAGCTTTTACCCATTTAGGCTCTATTATATAGGCCAATGTCACCATCAACAACTACGCTTACATATAGTGCCTACATCGTTTACCTGAAAAAAATAATAGTAGGGAGGTATAAAATGTGCTCTTAAATACTAGGCCTTACAGCGCGTTATCTAGTCTTTTGATGCCTCAGCTAATCTCACAAAGCGCTGGTCAATCTTTAAACAAAATACAATTCTTGTTAGTCAATCCCAGACTTCGCGTTAGTCAATCTTTCTCCGTTGTTTAGGATGTCAAATTTACCAAACTTTTACGATTTTAACAAACCCCGCTACTCTCTAAATACATGTATCTCTTACATTCAAATAAATACTGAGGGTGAATGTCCAGTGCGAAAATTGTGATAAAATACCTCAAAAGAGCAAAAAACTGACTTACCCACCTTTGCTGCATATACCTTGGATAGGCTAACGCCGGCGTTAGCTAATCAAGTTTCGCCCCAGTGTTTCTGAAGTGTAATACCTCGTCCTCTTACGTTTATTGTCTTTCATGGAAAACAAAATAAAATTAATTGAATCGGGCTTTAGGCCACATTTGTGCACATATAGGCTAAACTGGGCCAGGAGAACCTCCTGAGGATGGTGAGATGATTGAGATGACACTGTCCTCCAGACACAGAATTCGAAATTCGAGCCCTGGCGGTCTGAGGCCGAGCACGCTACCTCTCGGTCACGAAGGCTCCCCACAATACTAACTTTCACACGTGGATGGGGAAGAAACAATTTTGTTTCTTTCAAACCGCCGATACCGGGAACCGAACCCCGGACTCTGGCGTGAAAGGCAGCGGTGCTAACCACTACCCTAGGGCCCCCGCCTTTCATGGAAAACAACCCCTCCTCACATGTCTGCCAGTGCAATATTTAGAGAATATGCGTGACCCACAAAGCCCAAAGACTGCCCTGATATCTGTAGGAGACAATTCGCTAGTGGCCAAAAGTCAACTTGATGACAAGCTTGATTTTATGCGACTGCAAAAGTTTCACGAGGAAGTGATAGTCAGAATATAAGTTTTAGATCCAAAAATACTGTCACCTACTTTAACATCAGCTTCCACCCACATCAACAAAGAATTAGAAAGTATGAGTAAATGGCCTAGATTGAACAAACTATCATAGGAAATCAAAATTCATGGTATTCCACATGCCACAAAAAATCCATTTACCCATTTTTTATTGATAATGTTAATGTTGATTGCGTAGATGAATTTAACTTTCTAGGCATTATTATACATAAACATTTGACCCGGAATTCCCATACAAATATGATTGCATCCAAAATATCTCTAAGAATTGGCATATTGAACAAATTAAAACACCACAGGTGGCGCCACTCGCATGAACTGATTGTAGGATCACCGTAAGGTATAAAAACGATGTCAAACATTTGAGACAAAACTCAACATTAGACTATTCATCCATAAACGTCCGTGCTTATTATATTTCTATTTCTGACTATTATTTCCGACTATTATGCATAGTCCATGGTATACATTTCAGAGCGCTTTTGAAGATTATTTCACCGAAACGTAATGCTTTTAATGGTTGATATTTATACATTACATTCTAATTAAGAAGGAAAATACAGGTCACAACATAGCTCATTCACATTGATCTCAGTGAGTGTTTTCAAAAGTAACTTTGTTGTTGAACAATAAAACTAACCAAGGTTCGACTTCATGGAATGGCAATCTTTCACGTATTTTGGTATCAACATCTTATGTAGAACTTTTTGAACCTTTTCAGCGTGGGGACCGACTTTAGACGTCAGAATCTGACGTCTGTATAGACGTCCTGACATCTAAAGTCGATCCCCGCACTAAAATATTTATTTTGACCGTAGACCCGTAACAACATAGATATAGATGAAGCACAAAGAGGTAACTAAGATATGTATGCTCATTTTAAATTGAAAAAACTCTTTCAGTGTCCACGGTTTATATACAAATATGTCAGCTCTTCAAGTGTTAAATATGGGGGTGTATCACAATCACATGACGTAATCTAAAATATGTAACATGAGTAAACACATGGGAAACATATTTGGTATAAACATATTCAATTCAAGCGGATTGCATAGTAGCTACAAAAAGCTAATCAAAAAGCTAATCATAGCGGAGTTATGAACGAATTTTAAAACTTCAGTGGTGAGAAAGACAGACTGCTTGCACGAGTTTGCGCGTGAACAGTTGTCTGATTAAAACAGTTCAGCGTTGCTCACTGTGTGGCGTGTTGTCATTAAAAAGTGTGTAACAGTTGTCTAATTAAAACAGTTCAGCGTTGCACACTATGTGGCGTGTTGTTATTGAAAAGGGTATATTAACTGTTAGATCCGGACTACCACGTAACAATATTTCAAGCGAAAGTGGGTAACGTGGAGAAAGAAAATTGTTAATGGAGCTAAATAATAATGACATCTAACGACGGTCCTCGTGCTGAAAGGGTTATTGAGCTATATAAATTATATAGAGAGAAATGAACAGTAACAACTTTTGGGTTATAAATGTAAATAATAGTCAAAACAAAAAGTATATTATCTGTCATGACGTTGCCTTTATTTCGATATTATTTGTTCAACGCTAGAACTAACCAACTTTTGACTTGATGGAATGATGCAATAAAGCGTCTAGGACAAAGTCAGGAAGCTAAAATTGGGTATAAATAATGGAGTATTCTGTGAAATGCAGTGACGTCACTGGAAACCGTTTTGAATGGGAATTCGTTGACAATAAAGTTATATAACACCCCCTCCCCCATACTTCATTGTATTAGCTAGCTCGGTGACAAAAATGGAGGTCAAGGCTATTGAGTTTCACAGAATATGAGATGATATATTCTACAACACAGACTAAGATGATAAAATTGACAATATACATGCTGATACTCAATCAAATCAAACTATTCAGGTATCAAAACATGATATTTTTTTATCAGTCGAAAGGTGAGATAAAGTAGTTTTAGAAAATATGTGTAAGAGCTTGCCCCTTGGCAAGTGTAGATATTGTCATTTCCATGCAATATCGATGGTGAAACTGAAATATGTTTTACCAAGTTTTCTTATTTTATTAGAGATTGTTACATATTGTCATGTTTAGAATAAATACTCTGATTCTGTACCCGGGGGGGGGGGGGGGGCACTCCCATACTTGGGAGTACCGGGGATGTGCCGCTGGACAGGTCTTTTGAGCTTCCAGCTTTGGCACAGGGTGTCTTTTTTGGGCTTCCAGAATTGGCACAGGTTGCCTATTTGAGCTTCCAATTTTAGCACTCGCTTTGGCATGTTTTTTGCTGATTTCTCAGGCCATTTTCAGCCAAATTCCATCACTATTTCCTAGTCTCACAGCAGATAGCCTCAACTTTTCAGAACAACATATTAAAGAGCTTGAAAATACCATTAAAACACGAAGTAAATTGGTAGAAATTACACCAGAACACCACAACAGGGTTTCTTTTGAGCCATGAGGCAAATTGCGACAGGGTCAGGTTTTGACAATGCCGGAGGCACACCCCTACCCATTTCTAAGGCGAGTACCTCCCAGATTCTGTACCTTTTAAAGCGGAAACCAGTATTTACATGTAGATTACTTGTCATTATATTTGTATTCGTGATGGTACCCGTATTCACGATTTCTGAGAAGACTTCTAAGACTTGGGGCTTCTAATTTCTGATATGTTTCTACTGTAGAAACAACATTTACTGTCAGGCCATTTACACCCGAAAAAAAGACTAAATGTGTCTAAGCTCTGATAGGGGGCCTACTTCTATGCGCACATAGATTCATCACGATTTGAGGTGAGAATCAAAGGCCGAGGTCATATTCATGGTGAAATTATGCACGAAAACAAAAAACTGTTAATTGATTGTTATATTTTAAACCACTGATTGTAAACATTAACTATATTTCCCTGGTGCTCTGGTGGCACTCACCGCCGTCTCAATCATTCTTTCTGCACTCCTCTTTGTCGACCCTAAACCGCTGAATTAAATCATTTTAATTTTCACCCACTTGAAGTTGTGTCTCGCTACCGCGATCCACAACTTTAAGTGGGTGAAAATTACTCACATTTGTTTCATTTGAGACCAAACATTTGCATATCGTGATTTTAGCCCCAATAACTGCGATTTGATCGACCAATAAAACAAATTAAAAACGACTATGGCCGTGTTTTCAACATCTGACTGTAATCGTCCGGCATGATATATAACATCGGTGTAAATCAACTGGGCCTATTTGTGCTTGGGTGACTTAACACCTGTTCTGCTTATATTACACATTAAGCGAATGCACCACCAGGTAATTATAATTACTGTAGAATTGAAATATATAAATACGTGTTAGAATAACAGTTCAATCATAATAATGATGTCAAATAAAGGTCTTGTGTGTGTTATTGTTTCCCTATATATCAAAAACATATTTTTTAGTGAAATAATCTTGTCTCTATCTCAATTAGTGACGAAAGTATGATTACTTTGATGCTTTCACGGCGGCCATTTTCAATTTTGCATGGTGATGATAGTCATCACGTTTTCATGCGTGTCATTGTATTCATTGATACCGAAAACATGGTTTGGTGAAAAAATCAAGTTTATCTTATCCAAATTATTTAGGAGGATAAGGAAACATTAGTGATTTCATGGCGGCCATTTTGAATTGTGCATGATAATGATGACGTATAAAGTTCCCATATTTGTTATTGTATTCCTTGACACCGAAAACATATTATCAAGTCTCAGGAGTTTAAAACTTCGGCAATCTGATTATACCAGACTAAAAGTAATTATTCCTCGGGTCTGAGAAATAATTAATGGTTATGGTTTGTAGTGTGAATAAAATTAAACAATTTGAAAAGTCTGGTTTTTGCAAACAATTTCACTTTGCAAACAGTGAAAATCAGCCCAAGCCTCAAGTTGATCTTTCACCTTATCTTGCCCTACCCTGATCACATCGCAAGGCTCTGACACATTGACCGTCATTGTTTTAGCTGAATGGTTCTACTGTGATCACCAGAGCGCGCTAACTGAATACACCCTATACCTCTCTCAGTCTTATCGTTAGGCGGAGTCAGTGTCTATTTTACTTACGACTTCAGACATCAGAATCTGACGCTGCAATGGTTAAACATAGACTGTGCTATATACCACGAGTAGGGGGGGGGGGGGGGACGGCATACAACATGATTGGGGTGGTCCGGGGGCAAGCACCTCCGGATTTTTTTGAAATTTAAAGCGCAAAACACAGGCGAGAGTGGGAACGCAAGTCAAGACAGCATGTGAACAGACGCGAAATGCGACGTCTATTTGCCAGCATTTCCCATGAAAAATCGGCGCGAACGCGAAAAATTGAAACCAGTTTAAAACTGTTTGAAACTTTTCTCGTTCACCTTCGCGTTGTTTTTTTTTGAAAATGATAAAATAGTGTAACGTTAGGTGATAATTTTAGCGCTCCCGATACCAGCAAATACAAAATATTTGTATACCATTTGTACAATGTTAGACCAACGTCGATATTACTCCTGACTCTCTCATAGGACCCCGTATACAATTAAAGAGGCAGAGAGTTTGACTTTACATTCATGTACTGGGGTCATGTGGCTATGAAAATAACCAGGTTAGACTTTTAAAATGTTAGATCTAAAATCACAGGAAGTAAAAATTCAAAATGGCCGCCAGTCGCACCTAAAAGTATATATGATTGCTCATAACTTTGAGATAAATACTCCTAGGTTTTAAGGCACGAGAAAAAATCAAAGCATTACAATGTACAGAAATTCAAGATGGCCGCCACACTAACATGAAAAAGCTATGTCTGATCATAACTTTTTTTAAATGCATCTAGAAGATTTATTCTGGTGTCTACACATAGGTCTTTAGGTAGGGCCTACTGTATGAGGAATACAACAAAATAAAAGTGAAAAACCTCAAAGCAATACAATGTATAGAAATCCAAGATGGCCGCCGCACTAGCATTAGCAATCTATATCTGCTCATAACTTTTTTTCAAATGAACCTAGAAGATTCATTCTGGTGTCTACACATAGGCCTACGTTATTAAGTATAAAGAATTCAAAAAATCAAAATCAAAGACTTAAACTCAAGCAAATGTGTAAAAATCCAAAGTGACTGCCATACTAATATGAAAAATATGTCTGCTCATAATTTTTTTATAAGTACGTCTAGAATATTAATTTTGATGTCTCCAACTAGATTGTCAGGTGTGAGGAATTCCAAAAAAAAAATAATAATATCAGAGACTTAATTACAACTTAATTTGCAGCAATCCAAGATAATCATAACCATCTGAGCTAAATCTACCAACTTTGTTAGCATTTGAACAGGTCTACTCAGAGGGTTTCATTATTATTCCATAAAGTTAGCATTGAATCAAAGTCATATTGATTTTAATGTATAGTTAACTCAACAAAAATATCCAGTCCGAACGTTTAATGAAAAATCATGAATATAACAATAAGTAGTTTGTCACATTAGATGACTATGAGTGAAAACTAAACAAACAAATCTCACTAGTATCCTTTACACGTTTAAATAATAAAACATAACATTAAATCAATGTAAGCCATATAGCACAGCACATTATGATAATAACTCTGTTTGAATCGATACAACATTGTATATATATAAAAAAAAAATTTAAAGGGACCCCTTGGGATGAGACATTTTCAATGTTGTCAATTTTAAAAAATTAACTTATATGAAGCTATATAGCCTACTGATCTGAACTAAAAATACAAAAAAGTCAAAAAACTATTTAAAAGCACCGAAAAAGAGTGAAATAGTTAAATTTCCAAGTCGTATATTGCCATGTAAACAAAACAAGTCAGCAATATACAGAACTTTACACCACATATTCCCATGTCTTGGCCGAGGAGATCAGAGCAATCGCCGCTAATTGATTGGTGTCTTATAGCCAGGACATGAGGTGATACACCTGCAACACTGATTGTCTGCCCAACTCTGGGCCGACGGCATCACCATGTGGCCCAATGCTGTCGTTTTTTGCTGATTTCTCAGGCCATTTTCAGCCAAATTCCATCACTATTTCCTAGTCTCACAGCAGATAGCCTCAACTTTTCAGAACAACATATTAAAGAGCTTGAAAATACCATTAAAACACGAAGTAAATTGGTAGAAATTACACCAGAACACCACAACAGGGTTTCTTTTGAGCCATGAGGCAAATTGCGACAGGGTCAGGTTTTGACAATGCCGGAGGCACACCCCTACCCATTTCTAAGGCGAGTACCTCCCGGATTCTGTACCTTTTAAAGCGGAAACCAGTATTTACATGTAGATTACTCGTCATTATATTTGTATTCGTGATGGTACCCGTATTCACGATTTCTGAGAAGACTTGTAAGACTTGGGGCTTCTAATTTCTGATATGTTTCTACTGTAGAAACAACATTTACTGTCAGGCCATTTACACCCGAAAAAAAGACTAAAAGTGTCTAAGCTCCGATAGGGGGCCTACTTCTATGCGCACATAGATTCATCACGATTTGAGGTAAAAATCAAAGGCCGAGGTCATATTCATGGTGAAATTATGCACGAAAACAAAAAACTATTAATTGATTGTTATATTTTAAACCACTGATTGTAAACATTAACTATATTTCCCTGGTGATCTGGTAGCACTCACCGCCGTCTCAATCATTCTTTCTGCACTCCTCTTTGTCGACCCTAAACCGCTGAATTAAATCATTTTAATTTTCACCCACTTGAAGTTGTGTCTCGCTACCGCGATCCACAACTTTAAGTGGGTGAAAATTACTCACATTTGTTTCATTTGAGACCAAACATTTGCATATCGTGATTTTAGCCCCAATAACTGCGATTTGATCGACCAATAAAACAAATTAAAAACGACTATGGCCGTGTTTTCAACATCTGACTGTAATCGTCCGGCATGATATATAACATCGGTGTAAATCAACTGGGCCTATTTGTGCTTGGGTGACTTAACACCTGTTCTGCTTATATTACACATTAAGCGAATGCACCACCAGGTAATTATAATTACTGTAGAATTGAAATATATAAATACGTGTTAGAATAACAGTTCAATCATAATAATGATGTCAAATAAAGGTCTTGTGTGTGTTATTGTTTCCCTATATATCAAAAACATATTTTTTAGTGAAATAATCTTGTCTCTATCTCAATTAGTGACGAAAGTATGATTACTTTGATGCTTTCACGGCGGCCATTTTCAATTTTGCATGGTGATGATAGTCATCACGTTTTCATGCGTGTCATTGTATTCATTGATACCGAAAACATGGTTTGGTGAAAAAATCAAGTTTATCTTATCCAAATTATTTAGGAGGATAAGGAAACATTAGTGATTTCATGGCGGCCATTTTGAATTGTGCATGATAATGATGACGTATAAAGTTCCCATATTTGTTATTGGATTCCTTGACACCGAAAACATATTATCAAGTCTCAGGAGTTTAAAACTTCGGCAATCTGATTATACCAGACTAAAAGTAATTATTCCTCGGGTCTGAGAAATAATTAATGGTTATGGTTTGTAGTGTGAATAAAATTAAACAATTTGAAAAGTCTGGTTTTTGCAAACAATTTCACTTTGCAAACAGTGAAAATCAGCCCAAGCCTCAAGTTGATCTTTCACCTTATCTTGCCCTACCCTGATCACATCGCAAGGCTCTGACACATTGACCGTCATTGTTTTAGCTGAATGGTTCTACTGTGATCACCAGAGCGCGCTAACTGAATACACCCTATACCTCTCTCAGTCTTATCGTTAGGCGGAGTCAGTGTCTATTTTACTTACGACTTCAGACATCAGAATCTGACGCTGCAATGGTTAAACATAGACTGTGCTATATACCACGAGTAGGGGGGGGGGGGGACGGCATACAACATGATTGGGGTGGTCCGGGGGCAAGCACCTCCGGATTTTTTTGAAATTTAAAGCGCAAAACACAGGCGAGAGTGGGAACGCAAGTCAAGACAGCATGTGAACAGACGCGAAATGCGACGTCTATTTGCCAGCATTTCCCATGAAAAATCGGCGCGAACGCGAAAAATTGAAACCAGTTTAAAACTGTTTGAAACTTTTCTCGTTCACCTTCGCGTTGTGGTGTTTTGAAAATGATAAAATAGTGTAACGTTAGGTGATAATTTTAGCGCTCCCGATACCAGCAAATACAAAATATTTGTATACCATTTGTACAATGTTAGACCAACGTCGATATTACTCCTGACTCTCTCATAGGACCCCGTATACAATTAAAGAGGCAGAGAGTTTGACTTTACATTCATGTACTGGGGTCATGTGGCTATGAAAATAACCAGGTTAGACTTTAAAAATGTTAGATCTAAAATCACAGGAAGTAAAAATTCAAAATGGCCGCCAGTCGCACCTAAAAAGTATATATGATTGCTCATAACTTTGAGATAAATACTCCTAGGTTTTAAGGCACGAGAAAAAATCAAAGCATTACAATGTACAGAAATTCAAGATGGCCGCCACACTAACATGAAAAAGCTATGTCTGATCATAACTTTTTTTAAATGCATCTAGAAGATTTATTCTGGTGTCTACACATAGGTCTTTAGGTAGGGCCTACTGTATGAGGAATACAACAAAATAAAAGTAAAAAACCTCAAAGCAATACAATGTATAGAAATCCAAGATGGCCGCCGCACTAGCATTAGCAATCTATATCTGCTCATAACTTTTTCTCAAATGAACCTAGAAGATTCATTCTGGTGTCTACACATAGGCCTACGTTATTAAGTATAAAGAATTCAAAAAATCAAAATCAAAGACTTAAACTCAAGCAAATGTGTAAAAATCCAAAGTGACTGCCATACTAATATGAAAAATATGTCTGCTCATAATTTTTTTATAAGTACGTCTAGAATATTAATTTTGATGTCTCCAACTAGATTGTCAGGTGTGAGGAATTCCAAAAAAAATATAATAATATCAGAGACTTAATTACAACTTAATTTGCAGCAATCCAAGATAATCATAACCATCTGAGCTAAATCCACCAACTTTGTTAGCATTTGAACAGGTCTACTCAGAGGGTTTTATTATTATTCCATAAAGTTAGCATTGAATCAAAGTCATATTGATTTTAATGTATAGTTAACTCAACAAAAATATCCAGTCCGAACGTTTAATGAAAAATCATGAATATAACAATAAGTAGTTTGTCACATTAGATGACTATGAGTGAAAACTAAACAAACAAATCTCACTAGTATCCTTTACACGTTTAAATAATAAAACATAACATTAAATCAATGTAAGCCATATAGCACAGCACATTATGATAATAACTCTGTTTGAATCGATACAACATTGTATATATATAAAAAAAAAATTTAAAGGGACCCCTTGGGATGAGACATTTTCAATGTTGTCAATTTTAAAAAATTAACTTATATGAAGCTATATAGCCTACTGATCTGAACTAAAAATACAAAAAAGTCAAAAAAAAATTTAAAAGCACCGAAAAAGAGTGAAATAGTTAAATTTCCAAGTCGTATATTGCCATGTAAACAAAACAAGTCAGCAATATACAGAACTTTACACCACATATTCCCATGTCTTGGCCGAGGAGATCAGAGCAATCGCCGCTAATTGATTGGTGTCTTATAGCCAGGACATGAGGTGATACACCTGCAACACTGATTGTCTGCCCAACTCTGGGCCGACGGCATCACCATGTGGCCCAATGCTGTCGGAACATTTAACCGTCCTTAAGCAAGTGTTTAGGTGTACAAAAAGTTTGTTTGGGTTTTAATCGGTTTCATAGAAATGTTGATAAAAAATATTTTTTTAAATCTAAAAATCCTGAAAAAAATAAAATCATGATCTTGGGGATACACTACTTCATTACTAAACTAAAAACGAAAATTGATGTTATCCCAAGGGGCTGCTTTAATATTTGTTGCAATGCCGGCATAAAAAATGCCTTTCTACTTTTGAGAATTATATGTACACACCTACCACATCGTTGAATCAAAAACATTGATAACGATAACAATTATAAGACATGGTAATAAGAAGGTTATTTTCAAATTACTTCGGGCTATGATTGAGACCTGAATGAGCAATTCTGACTAGATTTCACTTAAAAACTTAAAATATATAGTAAAATAAATGCATATAGCACATAAAGGAAAAATAATACTTTGGTATATCAGTATTCAGGAAACATAGACTGATAAACTTATTTGATCATTTGTTGAAGTAATAGCATGTGACTAGTGAAATAAAATTGTCCTTTTCCACTTCTTGGTAATAGCATAATTATATATATATAAATCGCAAGTATCTTTCTCATCAGTGTTGTGTATACACTGGTGTGCGAATTAAACTAATCTTACCAATTATGTAAATTTTGTAAGTTATACTACTTACTTTGACAATCATTTTGCTTCTTATGACAAAACATAACACATTTCCGTCCTCTCGCTTTACAAGAAAAGCGACTGGTATTACACTTCCCAGTGCAGTTGCAAAGCTGGGAGAAGGTTGCCAATACTGTAACTGTATAGCAACTGCGCAAGAGATGGTGGTGACGGGGGTGGTGGAGGTGGTGGCGATGGTGGTTGATGGTGATGATGGTGGTGATGATGGTGGTGATGATGACGGTGGTGGTGGTGATGGTGGTTGTGGTGGTGCTTTTTATGATGATGGTGGTGGTGGTGTTGGTTGTGGTGGTGCTGGTTGTTGTGGTGATGGTGGTGTTGGTAATGGTGGTGGTGATGGTGTTAGTTGTGACGGGGGTGGTGCGATATGTGTCATCCCTAGAGGAATCTCTGACACGACAAGATTATTCATTTGTGAAGAGTTCAAATTTATGTACAAATATTGTTTTGGATTTTATGTCAAAATTCAGACAATTTCACAATCTTCAACGCTTTTCTATCGTTGGTGAAGCAATTCGTTGTCTTCTAAGACCTACAGCGCATGTGTCTGTTTAATTCATGCATTTTTTGCTTTTTTACATGAAACATTCTACCAAAGACGGGTAGCGCATAAGGCGAGCTGGAGAATGTGTGACAATAAGGATTGTCGACTTTAGTGGAGCAGTGCCAACGTTGGTCTTGTAACGCAAGACGACAGAACTGTGTTATGTTTTGTCATGATAAGCAAACTGATTGTCAAAAAAAGTAGTATAACTTACATAATTTACATAATTAGTAATATTAGTTTCATTCTCACACCATTGTATACACTGATGAGAAAGGTACTTGTGATTTATATATATACCGGTATGCAATTTCCAAGGAGTGGAAAAGGACAATTTTATTTCATTAGTCAGATGCTTTGATTTGTACAAATGATCAGATAATTTTCTCAGTCTATGTTTCCTGAATACTGACATACCAAAATATTATTTTTTCTTTATGTGCGATATGCATTTATTTTCCTTGTTATATATTTTAAGTTTGCAAGTAAAATGTGTAATTTCTATCTAAAATAAAATCATAATGAGAAGAAACAATTACAATGTAAAAAAAATAATTTAAATAAGAGTATAGATCAATTTATTACAATGGAATTTCATGAAGAGCATATAGTCAAAATTGCTCATTCAGTTCTCAAGCATAGCCCAAAGTACTTTGAAAATAACCTTCTTATTACTATTGTCTTATAATTGTTACTGTTACCAATGATTTTGATTCAACGGTGTGGTAGTTGTGTACATATCATTATCAGAAATAGAAGGGAAATATTTTTAAGTCGTTATTGCAACAAATATATTAACAGTTTTTTTATATACCGTATACAGTGTTATGTTGTATCGATTCTAACAGGGTTAATAGCATAATCTACTGTACCTTGTTTTACTTTGCTTTATTGGTATTTTTATTATTTGAATGTGTAAAGGGTACTAGTCAGATTTGTTTGTTCAGTTTTCACTAATAGTCATCTAATTTGCCAAACTACTTATTGCTACATTTATGATTTTTGTTATTAAACTTTAGGACTAAGTATGTTTTGTTGTGTTAAATATGACTTTGATGCAATGCAAAATTTACGGAACAATAATGAAACCCTCTGAGTAGACCTATTCAAATGCTAATAAAGTTGGTGGATTTAGCTCAGATGGTGATGATCATATTGCATTGCTGCAAATTAAGTCTCTGATATTATTTCTTTTGAATTTTTCACACCTGACAACCTAGGTGTAGACATTAAAATTAATATTCTAGGCAAACGTTTTTGAAAGTTATGAACAGCTATTATAATTTTCATATTAGCATGGCGGTCATCGTGCATTTCTGCACATTTTCTTGTGTTGAAGTCCTTGATTTTTGTTCACGCTTAAAGAATTATGTGTAGACAACAGAATGAATCTTCTAGGTGTATGTATTTAAAGAAAGGTGATGGGCAGACATTGATTTTTCATGTTAGCGTGGCGGCCATCTTGGATTTCTGTACATTGTATTGCTTTGGTTTTTCTATTGTAATTTTTTTGAATTTCTCACACCACCAATGTAGGTGCAGACATCGAAATTATTATTCTAGGCGAAATTTTTTGAAAGTTATGATCGGACATATTATGGTTTTCATATTAACACGGCGGCCATCTTGGATTTCTGTATATTGTATTGATTTGATATTTTTTTAATTTTGATGTTATGGAATTCCTCATACCTAAAAACCTATGTGTATACACCAGAATGAATCTTCTAGGTGAATTTTAGAAAAAGTTATGAGCGGACATAGATTTTCATGTTAGCGTGGCGGCCATCTTGGATTTCTGTACATTGTGTTGCTTTGATGTTTTTCATTTTTATTTTTGTGAATTCCTTATACCTCATACCTTATAACCTAGGTGTAGACACCAAAATGAATATTCTAGGTGCATTTATTCCAGAGTTAAGAGCAATCATAAATGTTTTAGGTGCGCCTGGCGACCATTTTGGATTTTTGCTCTTTGTGACTTTATGTCTAACTTTTTAAAAGTCTACCCTGGTTATTTTCATAGCCACATGACCCCAGTACATGAATGTGAAGTCAAATTCTCTGCCTCTTTCATTGTATACGGGGTCCTATGACAGAGCCTGGAGTATATTGCTGGGAGCTCGCGTTCGCGTTGGTGTTTTTTACGCTTTTCGTGGCTTTTGTGCATTTGAGCGCTTTTCTTGACCATATTAGCTAGAAAATACTAAAAAAATGTTTGTCAAACGGGCCGGGGGAGGGGGGCTTCACCACTATCATTTATCATGTTATATCTGTGACGGTGTGCCAACATTAAATCAGCATCGGAGCCAATGTGTTGTGCTTGCTGGGATGGCATACAATCAATCAATCAATCAATCAATCAATCAATCAATCAATCAATCAATCAATCAATCAATCAATCAATCAATCAATCAATCAATCAATCAATCAATCAATCAATCAATCAATCAATCAATCAATCAATCAATCAATCAATCAATCAATTAATCAATCAATCAATCAATCAATCAATCAATCAATCAATCAATCAATCAATCAATCAATCAATCAATCAATCAATCAATCAATCAATCAATCAATCAATCAATCAATCAATCAATCAATCAATCAATCAATCAATCAATCAATCAATCAATTAAACTTCTATAGGGGCAATTTCACGTAAAGGGCACACATGCTTGCTGGGATGGCATACAATCAATCAATCAATCAATCAATCAATCAATCAATCAATCAATTAAACTTCTATAGGGGCAATTTCACGTAAAGGGCACACATGCTTGCTGGGATGGCATACAATCAATCAATCAATCAATCAATCAATCAATCAATCAATTAAACTTCTATAGGGGCAATTTCACGTAAAGGGCACACATGCTTGCTGGGATGGCATACAATCAATCAATCAATCAATCAATCAATCAATCAATCGATCGATCAATCAATCAATCAATCAATCAATCAATCAATCAATCAATCAATCAATCAATCAATCAATCAATCAATCAATCAATCAATCAATCAATCAATCAATCAATCAATCAATCAATCAATCAATCAATCAATCAATCAATCAATCAATCAATCAATCAATCAATCAATCAATCTATCAATCAATCAATCAATCAATCAATCAATCAATCAATCAATCAATCAATCAATCAATCAATCAATCAATCAATCAATCAATCAATCAATCAATCAATCAATCAATCAATCAATCAATCAATCAATCAATCAATCAATCAATCAACCAATCAATCAATCAATCAATCTATCAATCAATCAATCAATCAATCAATCAATCAATCAATCAATTAAACTTCTATAGGGGCAATTTCACGTAAAGGGCACACAAAAAGTCTCATAGCATGTCAAAAATAAAAACCTTCCATGTATGATAATTTCACAACTTTTGACAGCGAGATGTCATTCCCCAACATCAGTTAAATTTCCAGAGCTTAATTATGCCCATGAATGAAGATATTGACTTGTGAAATGTATGCTTTATTTGCGTGTACTCGAGGGGACATTTGTTTTAACAATCATTAGTCTCTGCTCAAATGCTAATAATGTAGGTGATTTGAAAATCCTAACCCCTAATTTTTTTTTTTTTTATTGTCGTGTTTCTAAAGGGAAGATCACTATGTGTTGTACGCGTATTTCACATGTATATAGATTTGATATTCATTTGAAATGTGACAAATGAAATTTTGCAATACACTCAAGTATGAATTGTACAGCATTTACTTCGACAGCTCAACAAATTAGTGCTCTGACATCAACTAAATATACACATATAGCTTGAATACTATATATGACATATTTTGTGCATTTTTACAGTGCTTTTTCATGCGAATCCTCTGCACAATTATATGTGTGACAAACTGTACTGGAGGGGACATTTTTTTAACGGTTGAAATTACAACATCACAAGTGCTATAAATGCATACTTTAGATCAGTAAAACATGATATGTTGCTCAACTTTTCATATTCTAATTTTGCTCCAATATATATTGTTATTAATCAACATTTTGTTTTCAAATTGAGCTGAAGTAGCATAATTGTATAAACTTTGCTAAAATAAAATGATGTTTAAGTGGTTTATCACGGGTAAAGGCCGCAACTATTTGTCTGCGTCGTATTAAACACCATCAAGGAAAAACAATGGGAAATAATTTTGATTTTTGTGACATAACTTGGACAATGTCACGGTGTTCAGGCTAATATCATAAAATGTACTGGAGAGGACATATTTTTTTTAACAATAATAACAAACCTGTAAGCATGAATGATCACTCAATAATTCAACTGAATAACAAGTAAACTACTAAAAAGAGATAAAATAGCATCATCAGTCATAGTTTACAAACATCTACATTACTATTATTCCAATATAACCGCAGAGACAGTTAGTTTATCCATTCCAACCCCCTCACGAAAGTCTAGAAAGCATTTTGTTGACACATCCTTCCCTTAAACCTGACATTTTGTTTTATACTATAAAACAAAATGTGAGGTGTATGGTATAAAACAAAATGTGAGGTTTGAGGGAGAGATATATATGCCAACAAAATACTTTCCGGGCTTTCATGAGGGGGGTTGGATAAATTATAGTACTGGGCTAGGTATCTGGGATGCTTTGCCTGATATCAAGCATATAGTAAATAATGGGCAATAGTCAGCCATCATGCATTTGATAGAGTTGAAATTTGTCAAGGTATATAAATGAAAACAACCATTTTCAAATGCATATTCCTCCCTTATCTTCACTTCATCATGGTTGTTAGGAGCATAAGCTCTTTGTAGGGTCTAGCTAGCTAACATACCGTAGTTTGCCAGATATCAGGCATATTCAATAATTAAATAATTGCCGCAAGTCTGCTATTTTGAATGTGATCAAGTTCAAATTTGTAAGGTCACAGCTGTCACTCACTGAAATCTAGCATTTTTTTTACTTTGTTACTTAGTTGTAGTGTAACTGTTTTATTTTGCTAATGTACCGTACACAATATATTTATGTACAGTGGTTTAAAAATAATATTAACTCCAGCCGATCTTGAGCTTATATCATTGGATACAAAGTTTTGTATGTAATGGTACATATAATTAAAAAAATAATAATACATACCTCAAACTGAATACAAATTTACATGCATGCATCAATAGCCCTTCCATTATTTTACACCAAGCTACGTTTTTACTACGGTAAAGCAATCACTGGTTAACTATTTTAGTATGGTACAAATGATAATTTATCATGTTTATATAACAATACCGTTCTCTCACTCCAGCCTAGGCCTATATCTACAAATCTGGGATATATTTGTATTCATAACAAGACCTATTAAATTTGATTTTTTTCATATATCCCGATAATCGGCTATTTTTAATTTGCCAAAATATCTCCCTGAAACCTCACATTTTGTTTTAGCATAATAACCTTTGAACTATCTGGCACATTTTAGCAGATATTACATATATTAAAGTAGGCCTAAACATAACGTCATTAGGCCAATTCCTATTTTATACCGGATGCTATCGGCAGTAAAAGCGGTTAAAATCCAGTATTCAGCCATTGTTATTATGCGACTACATTTTTTGCCTTTATTGGCCCATTACTGATCCAATGCGGAATATAGATCATAAACTGTATTGGCTGAAAACAGCACCAATGTACAAGACATAATGATAATCAGGCTCAATTAAACCATTTTATTGGGCCAATACTGTGATGTTATCAGGGTAATTTTGAAATTGATGGGAGTTGAAATTTTTCAGGGCATTTCCCTCGATCCTTAAAACCTCACATTTTGTTTTCTTATTCTATGGTCTAGCTGTCTGGCAATATTTGCTGTAGTGGTAAATCTTTGCTTTACGTCACTATTCGGCACAAAAGGTCTTTTAAGTGACATTGTAATACGATAAAAACGTTGTAGTCAATTGATGAGATGAATGATGTACAGATGATGATGTGAGGGTGGGGGTGATAGGGCATGGTGGGTTATTGAGAGCGTTTTCCTTCGCTCGCCCGATAAGGGGTTCTGGGCATGTCTAGGGGATATACCCCCAGATATGGCCAGACGACCGGAGACTTGTGCAATTTAATGCTGAAACTCTGTGGCATTTTGCACAGCTCCGCTATCCTCGGGTCGGATAGTCCCCAGAGTAATAATAGGAAGGATAACTCCCTCTGGGTAACTCCATTCATCCCACGTGAGAGACATAATGTCAAACACGCTATTGCCGGTTATTTAAGGCTACCACAGCCTACATCAGCGCCAGCACTGATGCGGGTGCTGCATCGGCTCCGCTGTTGAGCGGAGGAGCCAGGGTACGCCACTGGCAATCTGCCCGAAGATTATGGCCAGATACGAGGAGGCTGCAGCTGCCCTTGGATGATTTGCTGTGGACGGCAATATTTGCTAGATATATCAGACATAATATATATTTTTTAAAGTAGATAATAAATGGCAGATAGTTGGCAATTTTGAATGTGATCTGAGTTGAAATAAGGTCTATCCCTCCCGGAAACCTCACATTTTCTTTTATATTAATTGTCTAGTTATCTGGCACTGGATATGAAGCATGTTAAGTTAAATAATGGACACCAGTTGGCCATTTTGAACCTGATAGATTTGGAAGTTTTTCGAGGCATACATGTATATTTTATGAATATAACTGGTATGCTGGTAACACTTTCTCAAACCTCACAATTTTTTATAGTTATAGTCTAGCTATATCAAACGATCTGCTTAGCCTTGCCCTCCTTAAAACCTCACATTTTATATTATATCAATTAATTGTCTGGCTATTTGGCATGGTTTGCCAGATATTACTATCAGGCATAGTAAATTAAGGCCATACAACGCTGCGCCAACTTGAGCATTGTAAGATTCTACATCATGTACCAGTGACATGTGCGCTATCAACTATTATATATCTGGGGGCTGGGGCCATGTTATAAGACATGACATACTTTTATATCCTAGCATATAACCTGTAGTGAAACCACCTCCTGGGTGGATAATGAACAGGGGCATTAGATAGTATGTAGTTATCATTTCTGGTCATATTTTGAAAGTCAACAAGACATTTAAACTCATTTTTTGCAATAGAAAATGTATATGACAATCATACATTTAAACTATCAAATCCATTTTAAAGTAGGAGGGTCATCATGGTTCGTCATCATGGTTATCCACCCATCCGCATGTGCAGCATCGTCAAGGTCCACAGGAGTGGGGCCGCCGAAGCGAAATTATTATGGTTTGGTGAAGCAAAAGGACCCAGCTGCTACAAACACATTTTTTTTTAATTCAAGTAGTCTAGTAGATTGTGTATCGGTACAGACCGCTTAAATCGCTTGACAAGCATGAAAAATACCACAAGTTCTATACATGAGTAATTACACTTTTAGTGTTACATACGTTCTGTCCCCGCCAGTACGCAGTGTACTGGCAGCCTATTATAGACAATATAGAGCACATTTGTTTGATGATATATACGCCATAAATGTATATATATTGTACTAGTTAGAACAGTGAAGAAATTACATTAACATGCTAATATTGATTTAAAAATGAACAAAGGAAACACCCACAAAATATTTTTTGGTTACAACTTATCCAAAAATGAAATACATATATTTATTTTTAATATGTTGGTGTCTAGTGGCTGCCATTAACGAAGGCTTTATTATAATAATACATAATTACCAATATAGATCAGTAAATTACAAAAAATAGGTCTTATCACGCAAAGAATACTAAATATTGATATTATGTACTGGAGGGGACAATTCTAATTTAACACTATTTTCATCTAAAAATGTATAAATATGTGGTTGTTTCCATATTAATTTTTTCCAATTAATATCCACGTGGGGGCTCAAAGAGGCAGGTTATATTGCAATAATAATATATCTTAGAAAAACACACTGCGTGGATCTTGAATAGTGATGTACTGGAGGGGACATTATTTTAACGGAATTTTCACATGCATACAGGTTATTCTAATTAATTTGCTAATGTTAATCAGCAATCAGTTTAAAGTATTTGTATGCCATATATAACCACCAGAACTATTCAAAAGAGTTATTAAATGTCTATATATATGTAGATAGTTCAAGCTGGGCAGTGATGTACTGGCGGGAAAAAATGAAAAAAACTTTTAACGGAAAATAATTTAAACTCAATAAATACACATAAAATCAGATTTTGTGACTCGATTTTTGTCAAACATGTGTCGTTTAAATCGTAAGACAAATAACCATACCACAAATAAAACTTTATTTGTGTGTTAGATGCATATCTGGAATAGAAAAACCCTCCTATGAAGACAATTCCGGGATGAGACTGCAAAATGTGTTGAAAATAACATAAATACCACTGATTCATGAAGAAATAATTGACAAAATTCTATAAAATTTGGTCTGTTGTTTCCCCATACAACCCTTGTTAAAATAAAAAAATGTTTCATATAAATATCTAGCAGTATTTGCTAAAAAATTGTGTAAAGTTTCAATTTTCCCTAAACGCACCCTTTATGTGAAATTGCCCATAGCGTCTATATCCTCAGCGTACCGAGCTCAGAGGCACACAGATCCTTAGCGTGATCATGCGTCATAACCGAGGCCAAAGCAGGTTCGTCAACAGGGTCTGCTGAGGGGCTACTCACCAAGTCATTCACCAGGTGACGCTATTGACTGATAGCGCAATGGACGTAACGTTTGGACGTAACGTTTGACCCTTACAACGCTGAAATATTTTTGTATAAACCATGGATAACAAGGGTTAATTTAAATTTGAAATCCTCATAAATGTCTTAGCTAGCTCTGTCTGCTTCACTTGGATACCTATGTTATGGGTTCAAGGCCATTATAAAACTTTTAATCTTTCAGTGCAGAGGTCGACTTTAAGCGTCAGAATCTGACGTCTACAGATGTCAAATTTTCACGTATAAAGACGGTCCCCGCGCTGTAAGGGTTAAACTTGATTTCAATGGCACTCACCTACTATAAATGACACTCTGCTCTCAAGACACCATATAAATAATACAATTTTAACGAAAAAAAAGAGCTTATAGCGTTGTAGGGACATAATGCGAATTTGTTTCGAGATACTCAAGCCTTGATGTCGGGAAGATGGAGATATAATACTATACATTAGGAACTTCAAGAGAGACTATATATCCATGTTCAACAGAAAAACTAAAATTATAAGCCGAAAAAACCTTCAATAAGTAAATTACTCGATGCAAAAATATCCGTGGAGTAATGTATCATTTAAATTATTTCAATGTGCAATTCAAATTTATTTCGCAATTATGTATATAATTACATATAGTAACTTCCAGCAGGAGTCCCTGACCTTTTCAGCTAAGATAGACGCCATGAAACAAGCTCTGCTACAACATAGGTCAGTGTGTGCGTCAGGCTGTCAGTCAGTCAGCCAGTCAGCCAGTCAGTCAGATTTGCGAGATGCTTAAATCAAATTTCAGGTCATATAATGGCGGAGATCTGACTAGAATTTGTAGCAAATCGATAGATTGCAAGGGTGTAGTTATGGAATTAGAAAAGAGGGGGATGGATTGTTGGCCAATTTGAATAAAATTGATTGTACTGGATTCTGCAAGTTTATAAAACTTTTGGGGGGGATTTTTTTTTCAAGATGGCGGCGGACAATTGTTTTTTTCATTCGGAGGCATTTGTTGCAAGGTGGTCAATAAGCCTCTATGGGGGGCATATAATTATCCTTCGTCTGTCCGTGCGTCATATATAATTAGCATAAATTATCATGAATTTCATCAAAACAAAGTTTTCTTGGTGTCTACTCTACACCCATGTTTCCCAATACGTGGAATTTGTTTTCGTTGATTGGGAATACCGCAGATCCATCTAACATTAATTTGCGAAGTTATCGCTAAATAGATATGAAAATGCTTGAACCTATGAGCCATTTCATAATATATCTGACAGAGGTCAAACCTTTTTGTGATCCCATTCACGCCAAAATCCATCGGTAGCCTATGTACCTCGGACATGGTTGCCATGATAAAAAAGCAACTTAAACCATGACCTCAGAAAAAAAGCTCTAAAAAAACAAGTGTCACGAAGAAATTGTAAAATAGATAGGCCTACATTAGCCTTTTTTTTTATCTTGAAATGACTTCGTTTTGACCTTGAAGTAATTTACATTCAAAGTTCAACACCAACCGATACCATCATTAGCATCAATGTTGTAATCATCGCGCTATGGTGCACGGCAAACATATTGTTGCAAAAGAATCTGAAAATACCAATTTCCTGTGGTCGCTGGCATTGAATATGCCTTAGGATTCGAATATAAATATACAGATTTTGCACTCGAATATTCGCAATAATTGCTGTGGCTTCTTAAACCGTTTCTGGAGGTATTTTTCTTGTGGGGGGGGGGGAGGGGAGGGGGTTATAAGAGGGGTTGGGGCAACTTTTTTGGGAAAAAATGATAACAAATAGTTCACTGTATTTCGAGGGGTAAAGTACGCACCTCTCTGGTACACACGTGCCAAAATGTCCACAAACACTACGCACCGATATTTATATTACAACGTTCTAAAAGGTTTTTTTTCTTGGGGTTGTGGGTAATTGCGACTAGGAGATGAGGTTCGGAGATGAGGTTTTTTTTGGGGGGGGGGGGAGGTGGAGTGAAACTATGAGGGAGTTGAAACATTTTTTTAAAAAATACCTTACTTTTTCAATCAAAACTTCACATTCAAAATTGAAAATGTTTTCTTTCCTCTCGGTGGTACCATTATCATGATTGCCAACTGCTTTACAAATGATGATGGTGCATGTTGCTCCAATGATAACATCGGAAGTAAGCCCTGGTGCAGTGGTTAAAGCTGCTTGCTTGAAAAGTCGTAGATCGCGGGTGCGAACCCCCTCTGGCCTTCAAGTTTCAAAGAAACAAAATGTTTCTTCCCCGCCTACTCGTAATAATTCGATATTGTGGGGAACCTCCGTGATCGAGAGGTAGCGTGCTCGGCCTTTCGAATTCTGTGTCTGGAGGGAAGTGTCATCTCATTTATCTCACTATCCTCAGCAGGATTTCATGGTACAGTTTAGCCTATATGTGCACAAAGGTGGCCTAAAACCCTATTCATTTCATCCCCCCCCCAGCTGTGGGGTATTATGATCACCAGATGCGGGCGGCCGGGCGGGCGGTCTGGCGGGCGGGTGGTCAGAAATTCAGCTCTTACTAGAAAGTTAACTGATGAATTTTGTTTATTTTTTACAGACATGACCTATGTGCCTGTGCAATTCATCCCATATATTTTTTTTAGCACCAAGCCATAAGCGGCCATTTTCCAAGATAAAAAACTTGTGGGCACCATAACTTATGAACCGTTGGTTGGATTGCATTCAATGGTTGTTCTCTAGGTATTTCTGATGATCTGATTATTTTTTGGGATGAATCCATTAAAAACTGGCCGCCGCAGCCATTTAAAAAAAATGGCCGCCTAAGAAGCTTGTGGGCACGATAACTTATGAACCGTTGCTTGGATTGCATTCAAATTTGGAATGGTTGTTCTCTAGGTATTTCTAATGATCTGATTAACTTTTGGGATGAATCCATTAAAAACAAAATGGCCGCTGCAGCCATTTAAAAAAAATGACATGGTGGTGTCAGTTTTTTCTCATTATTTCTTGATATTGATGGACAGAGCCTATGGCTGAGGGGTCCTGCCATCAATTGATGGTTATTTTTATTATATTTGGGCTATGCCCAAATATATTGATTTTACAACGGAACTTTAAACTTATTATTCTTGGCACGTTTTTGTAAGACGCTATTTATCCCTGAGTTTTTATCTTTTATCAACTTGAAATTTTGACACAACACTATCAGAGTAGTCAGGTATTCTGCTATGACTTTTCTAAGACATCCATCATGTTATTTCGGATTTATCTGGATCCATCTACTCTTGAAAAGCAAAAGGCAGTTTCTGCTTACTTGTAGAGTGAGCAGATACTACCTTTTGACTTTGCACGGCAGTCACAGCAAACACGGGGCATTCACCTAATGCTGTTTCAATGTTGGGCCAGCGTCGAAGACGGTGTGCCAACATTGAAACAGCTTTGGGTGAATGCCCCGTGTTTGCTGGGACGTAGGCCTATACTAGGTACCATGGTGTATATGGCGGGTGTTTCTCCATTCAGGAGGGTGAACGGAGCTCCCTTCTGTGCAGAATGACTCCACCCTATAGTCTCTAGATTTCATAATAAAAATACATTTGTCCGATGTTTCAATTCCGGGCCAGCGTCTCAGACAGTGGCACAGTATAAAACCAATATTGTGTATTTGGTATGGACAGTTGAAACCTTTGAAATGCTACAATTAAAAAAACAGTTGCAATTCTATTCAAACACAAAACGCTGAATCAATTTTGTTTTGATGTTGGGCTAGCGTCGCGGATAGTGATACAACCTTAAGTCAACAGAAACACAAGTCAATGTATGTACTGGGCACTCTGAATGCGATTCCATTTGACAAACAAATATATATATAATTAAAAGTGCAAAAGCTCAGTGGGGACTTATGAAATCAGAAGTCTGAAGTCCGAAGTCTAAAATTGAACATGGGTTCACGTTAGCCGTGGACGGATGAATGAATAAATGAATGAATGAATGAATGAATGAATGAATGAATGAATGAATGAATGAATAAATGAATGAATGAATGAATGAATAAATGAATGAATGAATGAATGAATGAATGAATGAATGAATGAATGAATGAATGAATGAATGAATAAATGAATGAATCTCAAGCCACCTTTGTTCAAAGATAGGCTAAAATGGGCCAAGAAAACCTCCTGAGGATGGTGAGATGCCTCTCGGTCACTAGAGCCCCCGTCCAGTCGCGGACGGGCCCACACCGAGAACGATTGCTGTGTTCGTTTTAGCAGGAAAAATCAACCGTTTTTGATAATGGTGGTGATTGAGAGCGATCCAATGCCCATTACCTGATTACAATGACAACAGAGGAACTGTGCATGCGATCATAATAGTTTAAATTAATGTTTCTGCTCCTAATCAACATAATGTCGACCTGATTTGTTGATACCAAGTCTTAGATATGACCATACGTTTCAATTTATTTGTCAGCCACATCTATTCATTGGTAGGTCTGCATCTATTCATATAGGCGTGACGATGCTCTGTCAATGACTGTATGCGCACCCTTTACAATATACTTTAGATTCACCGATGTGTAACGGTAACAACTTTGGGCCGCGATCAGCGCACCTACATTAGCCTAACGCTGGGCTTAAGTGGGTTGCGTTGACCCTTTATTTAACCAAAGCTGAGCCATGTCCAGTGACACTACATTTATTCACAGCGCGTACTGTTCTTCACAGTAACCCCCGGGCAAAGCCAAAAGGCAGTATCTGCTTACTTTACAAGTAAGCAGAGACTCCCTTTTTGAATTGCGGAGCAGAATATATGACAACACGAAAATCTACCACCTATGAACACGGCCTGTTGCTGTACGTGGTCAGCTGAATACGCTGCCGCCGGACCATGAAAAATACCAAGAACTCGCACGTGGCAAAGTACTGAATACTCAGTGGTACTTAGTATTGCATATGTTTATGTTATGTTTATTGGTGAGACATGGTCATGGTGTGAATCCCATATACTGCGATCATACAGCACCCTTATGAAGATTCGGTAAAAGGAGTTTCATCTTGTCTGTCACTGCCGGTAATATATTCTGACCACTGAATCAGTACACGGTATTATCAGTGGAATCACATCGTTACAGTTTTGTAATGTGAACGTATCATAAGAAAACGAAGTCATGATAACCAACAGACAATTACATCTTGCCAGGTACGTAACCACTGAGCAAACACGATACACTGACCCAATGCTGGTTCAAGGTTGGGCCTGCGTCGCAGACGGTGGTCCAACATTGGGTCAGTGTATTGTGCTGACTTGGCAACTAAAGAGAGGCTCTGGCCCAGCAGAAAATATCGAGTAAATATTGACATTGTGTGTTTAAATATATACATCCTACCCCATCCAAATCAGTTTTCGACACAGAACTTTTTTAGTCGGTGATAAATCTGACATTGTAACAATAATGTAGGCTACACATTTTTAAATATTACAAGATATTATGAAAAATAATTATTAACAGCGCAACCCTTTAGACCACAGTTTTAGCATATAATGTTATCATCTTTCATATATTCTAGGGTAGGGTGGTGGGGGTGGGGGTGGGGAATGTTGCTAACTACTATTTTGTCCAGTTACATCGGAACATTTGGCGCAGTGTATCATTACATGAAATAATATTAAAGAGGCACGTGTGACTATTTTTTTCTCATTCAGACAGTAATGCTACTAAATACCCATTGATCCCCATCGACCCAATGAGATTTCCAGTTTAAACATTTAAAAAGATCAGTTTGGTAGTAAGTAATATACCTATTTTGTCACTTCCTACCCCTGAACGTCACAAGAACGCAGGAACAAATTTAAATAAAAAACCTAATTGCGCTATACAGTTTTTTTTAGGATTATCTGTCACTTAGGGCTTTTAATGTAAACGTCAGATTCTTACGTCTAAACTCGACCCCCGAACTGAACACATCCTGAAAAAATAAAAGTTTTGTAATGGTCTTAGACCCAGAGGCCTAACATAGGTATTCAAATGAAGCGAAAAAATCCCTTTGGTCTCTTAGTTTATATAAAACTGTTCGGACTTATTTATTCGTTTTTCTACAGACGTTGATAGTACACACATAGACAGAAACATCAAACAATTGTAAAAAATCAAAGTATATAGATATGTATTGATAAGGCTGTTGTTTTGTTTGACCGGTTCGACCCTTATTTAACACTTTACCCGTCGTGTTATTTACTTCGAATATTCACCCACTTAACCCTTTGAAGCCTGAATTTACCACTGTCAGCTTCATTCACTACAAGCCGCGAATTGCTGTCGCAATTCCCGACTTGTAGTGGATGAAGATGATTTGATGTGGTTTAAAAAATAAAGAAAATACACCCTTTCCAATAACAACACGCCACACAGTGACCAAAAGCAGAACTATTTAGTTGGGAGTCCTGTTACACTCTTTTCCATTACAACACGCCATACAGTGATTAAAGCTGAACTATTTAGTTGGGAGTCCTGCTTATGCGCAAATCGTACAAAGAGTGTATTGCCATGAATTGGTAAACCAGTTTCGTGGAAATTTTCGTTCTAAAACCATTGGTTGTAGGGAAATTAGGTCTGTTTTAGGGATGTGAAATGATGCTTTAGTGCATCATGAGAGCATAAAGGGTTACCCACTTGAAGTTGTGACGTGATCCAGAACTTCAAGTTAGTGAAAATTATTAAGATTTGACAAAATTGAGATTAACTATTTTTAAATCATGCTGATTGATATCACGTTTTATCTTATGTGAGGTGAGGCGCGAAAGCCGGCGCGACAACCGGCGCGACGTGCAACGAAAATTTAACAGTTTTGAAAATGATCGCGTTGCCTATCGCGCTCGTGTATGACGTCGCGCTGGTATATTTTGGAAATGACCAAATAGTGTGTTTGAAAAACCGACGCGACGTCCTTCCCAAAGAATGACCTTGCGGACCGACATAATTATTCAGTGGAACTGTAGGCCCATATTCTATAATGCACACGTCGCATATCATTCCGAAATCTTTTCACTTCACAACACAAAAGATCATTGTACCTTTATACTCCCTATTTACTAACTCCATATAGGCATACGCCCCAAGGACAAGACCCCGAAAATTACGGACCAGCCGTAGCATAGGTTTATGAGTTCGAATACAAACATGTGGCACTTCACATGTCCGGAAAATAAATTCTACAGCGCTCAGAAAATAACAGGTGCACAATTTAAATCTTCCGTGAAATTAAAAGAACCCATACTATTGTTTCATATAAAATACTGTAAATTACAGTGATCAATAATCCTATTTTTATAGCACAATTATTGAAATAACTTGGGCCAGGGTGTAAAATGTCTCTGCCCTGGCAACATCGCATGTTTATGATATTTTATAAAGACGTTGTACTGTAACAATTTGTGGTCAGTCATGCATGCATAAGTTATTTTTTTCTCCACCTCAGAAAATATCATACCCTTGATGCCATTCAGGTACAGCCACCAGTTTGGTGGAGCATTGGTCCAGTGTTGTGTTGGTTTAAAACCCCTGCAGTTCTGTTCTGCAAAGCCAAAAGGCAGTATCTGCTTACTTGTAAAGTAAGACTGCTTACTTGTAAAGTAAGCAGATACTGCCTTTTGGCTTTGCACGGCAGAGTTGTCTGGTGTAGACATTCAGATATCCATTAAATACTCGTCCACAGAAGATCCAGGCAGTCCGATCATTTGTTAACGGATTTTCATGAAAAGGAACGGATTTGAGAAGAGCAGCTGATAGCACTTATACACGTTCCTGCCGGGAAAATAGAGATAATAAGTTTTGAAACTAGATAAATGGAACTTGAAAGCAACTTAAGCAAGTATAAAATAATCATATTATTCTTAAAGCTGGTGATCGCTATCACATATTAGCTATTTACACCCGGAAGATTAGAAATCAGAAAGAGATTAAGTCAAATTTAACAGTTCAAGTGCTGCCTTCTCTGTACTGATGACATTGTCACTTTCTCTAATACTGCGGGGCTGGGTATAATGTAACATATATAAATGTGAAATATAAAATTTACAATGTCAGTATAATAAACTAATAAATCAATCAACCACACACGATTCATGGTTAACTTATAAAGCGCTGTCAAAATCTGACGTCTGATGTCAGTCGACGTGCCAAAAGGTTTACCCTTTCACCACCACCACCACAATATAATCGTTTATTAATCCATTGAATTAACACATCAAATAACATATTTTTGAGGTCACATAGCCAATAATGACACATTTGCGTTTTATGTTGAGCCCTTATCATCAATTTTTTTCACATGAAATTATGAGTCGCGGTAGCGACACACAACTTGATGTGTTTGAAATAAATAAAAAAAAAGTTCTCGACTTGCAGTGGATGAAGATGACTTGAAGTGGTTGAACAATTAAAGAAAATGTATCAATTGATAAGACACTTTCATCGAAATTTTCTTTCAAAAACCCCTTAGATGTAGGAAAATTCAATCTGTTTTCAGGGATGTAAAACGATGCTTTGATGCATCGTGGGAGGTAATTAGCACCGGAACGGTGATTAGACGTCAGAATGTGACGTCTATCATGTCTATAGCAGGCTTGGGGCCAATGTACTCGGTACTTCGGTACTCGAGTACCGATTTTGCAGTACTCGTCGGTACTCAGTACTCGTACTTTTAAAAAGTACTTGTACTCGTACTTTTAAAAATAAAAGTACTTTTAACGAGTATTTACGAGTACTTTACGAGTACTTGATTCAAAATAGATCACAGACAAATCCTAAATCATTATTGCTATTGCTATTGCAACTATTATTGCAGGATATGGAACATTTAGTTAATGATTCTTTAACCATCCGTTTAGCTAATATATTAAAAAATGATTTAATAAATACTTTGAAATTATTTCAAAACTAGTCCAATTACTTACATCAACTTTTAACAAAAGTGCAGATTTTTTACAATATCATGCAGCTAATTGCTTGTTCTGCCTTGTATATACTAGTATACACGTGTAGTTCACAAGATAATTAAATAACTATTCTTAAAAAAAAGACAAGAGACGTTTCTTTGGAAAACAGGAATATGTGTTGATATATAACATTTACAAGTGACTATACTATACAGTAGGTCTAGTAATCATTAAAGGGGGGGGGGTGTGATTTCAACAATAATGTCGCGAGATTTAAGAATCACACTTACAACACCTCGTTCTTCGCAGCTAAGCCCCAGGAAATATGAAGCATTGAAACAATAATGGTTAAATTATCGTTATTATTAAATATCGTGCTTTTTGGGACGATCGATCGGTATTTGCATAATATTTGCACAATATTGGCCCAATTGCGTAGCAGTTGAGACTCGGTGTGAACTAAGATATATTAAACTGCCATAGCTCATACAACTCAGTACCAATGTTGTGTAAATATAAAAAAACACGACCGCGACAACGCGACGTCTTATCTACAGAGACCTTACAATGCCGGGCCAATGTCCACGACATTGGGCCAAAAATTAACCAGCAAGTACTTAGGATTAACACATGATATAACGGTAGGCTACTGTTCAAACAAAGATGACCGCAGTAATTAGACGGCAAACATCACCCTTTAACTGCGGGACACCACTATTTTTTGTATATCATTATTACAAATCATTTATCAAGCGGTTCATCCAAAAAAAATCGGATCGCTGTACATACTAAAACAAAAAAAAATAAAAAAAGTAAACGAAATCATGCACAAGTTTACAAGACGTCAGGTGTCTAGCGAACTTAACTACCCTAAAATGTACAATATATATATATATTGCGTCAGGTCACCAGTAAGCAGCAGGTAAGTCAAAAAATGTATTTTTTTTTATTTGTCTATTTCTTAATATCGTGATTATGTAGTTTGTCATTTGAAGCTAGAAATTGAGGCTGCAATTAAAGCTACAAATTAGCGAAAAATATAATTGAAAACGTTAGTGTCGCGTAATGGTTGAAGGTGTGAGGTTACATATTGTAGGCCTACAGCGGCTTTATATAACCCTTTCCGTCCCCGAAATGTGATGACGGACCGAGTATAAAAATAGATACAACACTGAGGTGCTCGTCCTATAAATTGCATACAAATATATTTTTAAACTAATAATAGGCTAATTTATCAGCCAGCGTATGACCGGGCTGATAAATCTTGTACGGATATACATGTATTATGGTAATACATTTGATTTGATATCACAGTCACCAGCAACTAAAGTGTGTCTGTTATCGCAAAACAATTCTGCCGTGCAAAGCCAAAAGGCAGTTCTGTTTACTTTACAAGTGAGCAGATACTGCCTTTTGGATTTTCAGGGCAGGATTGTGATCCGTATACCTTTAATAGCCTTGATCTTTTCCATGACACAAGGTTTGTTCAAGCTCATTTAATCGTGTATTACAGTGGCGGCCAAATGTTGGCGGCACTGGCCCAAAATTATACCATCATTAAGACCACTGGGCCTTCAGTATCGCATTGGTGTGTGTACACCTGCAGTGTACATGTACACGTGTACTATCAACGGGGGTGATCTCTCTGCAGTAGATATAGTATATCGTTGGAAGGTGGAGGCAATGTTTTTCCTGGGGTCTAACACAATTAACCCTATTTTAAGTATTTAAACCACTTCAATCGGTAAAAAACCCGCTGGTTATGTTAAGCAAAAAACACTATTAATCAACGAAAACGAAATACTTAGATATATTTGTATTTACATACTTAGAGACCACAAAACTCACGACATATCCATCCACAGCTTTGGGGGGAACTATCCATTTACCAAATCCAAAACAATCATGATATCTCTCGGCATTCATTTTTTTCCGGAATAAAACTACATTTGTTTTAAAAAAAAGTAGCAAACTACACCATCTTGATTTGGAAAAAAACTGATCGCCGAGCAAGAACATGTACTTTTTGGATTTATAATGAGGTGTAAATGGATAGTTCCCCCCTTCACCTTCCACCCATATACTATATCTACTGCAGAGAGATCACCCCCGCTGATAGTACACGTGTACATGTACACTGCAGGTCTACACACACCAATGCGATACTGAAGGCCCAGTGATCAAGACTACTGAAAGTTTCTAAACTAGCGTGTTTTGCAACGTAAAGCTTTAGACACAGACAATTTGTATACTAGCATGTGTTTATTTATTTATTATGATTCGCCAAATAGTAAGCCTACATGTAGCCATGGAGATAGTAACTATCTCCATGATGTAGCATACAATACGTTGTACACTGATTGGAAAATGCAATATCATACAATCGGCTGGGACATGGCATCATGCAATATCAATAATAGGCCTGTCCCATAAAATATTATTTTCACCACTCATCTATAGGCCTATGTGACCCGACCTGACAAAATGAGTCGTCAGTCGCACATTTAAATATTAGAGTTATTGAGATATCCCGCACTTACACAAAATTACCTTTAAAATGGTATATCACACAACTCTGTAGCGTGTTTAACTCCGAAAATATGACTCGACAAACTCAGAAAAATATGAAGTCTGAAATTACGTTTTTTTGGAGAAAATGGCATTTGAAGTTCAAAAAGGCAATTTGTGCACTTTTGGAAAATACCACAAAATTGTATTCATATAAACTAAATAAAAAAAATATTTTCTTTATAATCATTTGCCAAGTGTGACTTAAAATTCATTTTGCCGGATCGGGTCACATATATCAACATGAAGTAACATATATTATAATCAATTATTTATTTAATAAATTTTATGTAATTAATTAGAGTTTACAACAAAAGTACCCGGTACTTGTACTCAAGTACTTTTCAAAGTACATGTACTTGTACTCAAGTACTTTTGAAAATCCAGTACTTGTACTCGTCATTTTTTCAAGTATTTGTACTTGTACTCGAGTACTTTTGTTCAGTACTCGCCCCAAGCCTGGTCTATAGACGTATAAAGTCGATCTCCGCACTGAAAAAGAGTAAAATATGTAGGCCTACAATGAACGTTGACCCAGACCATAGGTATTCAAATGAAGCAGAAAAAGCTAATAAGACATTTATGATGACTTCAAATTGAAAAAAACCTTTGGTCTTCATGGTTTATAAGTCCAACATGCCCAAGTGGTCTGCTTGCATGTGATGGAAGGCCAGTCTGGCTTTTTTCAGGCCAGTGTTCTAAGACCCTATATACCATGTATCGCAGATCATTTATTTTATTCTTTTTGTTATTTCTGAACGTCGGAATTTGATATTGAAACGATTGTTATGATAATATCTTTGAGACAAAATAGTGCACATACGATTCGATTCGTCTGCACTGAAAGTTGGTCAACTGATTGTTTTAGTCATGATGTATGGTATAATAGTTATGTATATATAAATTAGAATAATTTGCGTGCAGTGGACTGAACCACATACAGAACAAAAGGTCGAAGACGGTGGACCAACATCAAACCAACATTGTGTCAACCTCGCTTGTCTTCTGTGTAACGAAATGCAATGAATCGGGCTTTAGGTCACCTTTGTGCACATATAGGCTAAACTGGGCCAGGAGAACCTCCTGAGGATGGTGAGATGAATGAGATGACACTGTCCTACAGACACAGGATTCGAAATTCGAGCCCTGGCGGTCTGAGGCCGAGCACGCTACCTCTCGGTCACGGAGGCTCCCCACAATACTGAGTTTCACACGTGGATGGGGAAGAAACATCTTTGTTTCTTTCAAACCGCCGAGACCGGGAACCGAACCCCGAACTCTGGCGTGAAAGGCAAGCGTGAAAGGCAGCGGTGCTGACCACTATCCTAGGGCCCCCGCCCTCTGTGTAACGAGCAGTGAACCGAATTGTCACCACTACCCGGCAAAGTGAACACGAGACCCAATGCTGGTCTAATGTTGGCCCACAGTCCGCGACGCTGACCCAATATTGTTCCAACATTGGTTCAATGTATCGTATTTACTGGGTATATGTTGGCTGAACGTTGGGTCAATGATGCGCCAGCCTCAGGTGTCTCCGACGCGGAACCACCCATCAAGCGTTGACCCAATGTTGTTTTAATGCTGGGCCAGCGTCGCAGACGGTGGTCCAACATTAAGACAACATCGGGTCAACGGTTCGTGTTGGCTGGGTACCATCCGTGTCTGGTGTCGACTGCGGACCCCGTCGCGACGAACCGTGGCCCAACTAAGTTGTTGATGCGATAAATATGTATCATAATCATGTATATATATGTATGCATAATAGCATTATTGTGTGAAGATGAGATTGAACTACATCTGAAAGTTGTTGCCATTCGGGCGCTCCTTGATGTTAGCACACACTCCTAAGTAGGGTGACATAATATACACTTTATAGCCTAGAAGTACGCGAAAATAGTTACAGATCAAAAGTTATGTGAGAAAAATACCGTAACTGAGTTATGGTAGGCCTACAAACTTTTTTATAATATCTGGATACAATGCAGATAGATATGTCGTCGGTCGTGATAAAAGGTAAGACACTGAATCAGGCCAGGGTTAACCTCCTCCTAATTAATAATATTAATAACAATCAACTTCTATATCGCCTAAATCATCGGTGATCCGAGCTGAGAGGCGGGACAAACATAATCGTAATCAGACTCATAGTCTCAAGACCGTTTGCGTTTGTCGTCTGGGCCAACCGGACCGCCGAGGATCTAAGCCGGAAAAGCCAGACCAAAAAATTATGTTTTCAATTTTTTTCCGGAAACTAATTTGTGTTCTTGCAGAGCGAATTTCTAAAGGAAGTTATTTGTTAACATGACCTCTGACAAAAAAAATCAATTTAGAAATGTGATATTGATCTCTGTTTATTACAAACCTGAATGTGAATGTGACATAGGACTGATATGTTGATGTGTATTCCCAGCAAACACAAAGCATTTGCTTACCATTTATAAAATATTGAAAACTATAAATCGTCACCCTGATATCATACTGTCGTATCTAACATTTTTTTCAGAAGTGCTTTTATGTCTGATTTGAAGTTATTAGGGGCATACGCATCTTGTATTAAATTTTTCAATTTCACTTACGGATATAAGTAGGTCAAATCACACTAATACATAGTCGTATCTGCAAGTGATTTGCTAATCTTTAAAAAAGTAAAATATTATAGAGTCGTATGCGCACATACAAAAAATTTGGAAAAAATATAAATTTTATAGTGTTGTATCTGGTAGATACGTCAGTATAGGGCAATTTTACACTAACGCTGTTTTAAACCAGCTGTGATAATATTACTATATAAAAACTGAATGAATCAGCAGCTCTCTTAACATTTCTATGTTGTTGTTTATTGAAGTTGATGTATGTGGTAGATACGACTCTATAATTGCAATGTTTTGTTTAAAATTTGTTGTACCTACAATAATCATGCCAAACTAGAGTAGTCAAGTGTTCACAGGACAGTCATGTTAATTTGACTTCAGTTTCAAAATAACCACAAAACACAAATATATAGATTCTCAGACGATCAAAGGCCGTTTTGTATAGTCAGCTTTTTTTTTACCTTAAAATTGATGCAACCTCACTTGACTCACTTAATTTGTTATTAAATGAGACAAAACAATTTTTTTTCTGTGATATATATACTTAGCTAAAGCATGAGGCACTGAACGTGCGTGTGCACTGAAAATTGTTTTATGTGTTGTTGTATCTTGTTTGCTGAATCTCTTTTGATCTTCTGATCTTTTTCTTCACTAGCAACACCCTATTCTGCATGATTTAACCCTACAAGCCTTACTTGAAATAACAACTGCAACAACTTCAACAGCTGTAGACCTCGCTTGTCAAATTGAACATTTTATTTCATCAAGAAAAGGGAAATTAATATAGAAAGAGAACATTCAAAGGGGGGGGGGGAAGAAACGCACAAACTCTGTACTATAATACAATAAGGTTCTTCCTTCGTTGTACGCTCACCCTCACAAAATCGCTATTTCCCGCCACTCAATATATACCTCCCACACAGCATATGTCCATTTAATCTAAGAACGTCCTCTGATTTATTTTTTGTGTCATAATTTGGCTTTCATATATTAGATAATGGGTGAAGCAGTCGACAGTATGCGAAATAAAGACCGAGGGCGCAGCCCGAGGTCTATATATTTATCATAATGTCGAACTGCTGAACTCATTATCGGATATAGTCACTCTCCCCACGATTCTAAGAAACCCCCCTCTACCAACACCCCACCCATTTACGGCTGGTGTCTGGCGCCACTAAGACAGTAGACAATAAACAATAGACACTTTTTTCATACTATTTTAGAAAACAAGTTAATAAATGATATCAACGCTGTTTTCAACTTGGCCAATAACATAATAGTTGACCCATACTTGAAACAACATTGTTCCAAAGTAAAATTGATGTTTCATAATTATGATACACCACAATCAAAATCCGCAGTACGGAGGTCTTTTACAATGGACAGCGTCTCAAAGCTGGACGTGTTGCTCTCCCTAGCACTTGTCGTTGCAGAAAATAAGAACGAAATGAAGAATATTTCTCAATTACCATTATTTATATACCAGGGTGACAACGAATTTATTTCTGAGGAGACTCGCAAGTTTTGAAAAAAAAGATAAGAAATATATATTTCCTTTTTAAGAATTTATTTATTGTATAATGGATGAGCATAGGCTTTTATTTTAAATTTCCACATGTAGACCCACAATAACAGCCTCTGACACGAATAAATTTAATTACAGTTGAGTGTCAGACAATGGGCAGTGAAATTGTTCCAGAAATGTCTACTGAAATAATTTTCAAATGCATTTAAAGGAAGGATAACCAATATGAAAAGAAAAATGATATCTAGTATAAATGATTATGATCTTGAAGCTTAACATTATATTATGTAGATCTAAGCGAAGATTATAAGAATTTAGAAATTATTTTTGAATGTCATGTTGTCAGTGGTTATTTGTAATTCTTCCTTTATAAATTATTGTCCTATTATTAAAAAATATATATTTTGTAATACTTTTAATAGGTGATTTGCAACAAACACGATATGTTGAGCCAATGTTGTTTTATTGTTGGGCAAGCGTCGCAGACAATGGGCCAACATTAAAGCAGCATCGGCTCAACGTATCGTGTTTGTTGGGTCATAACATAAATATTATTACACATGATATTATGATATTTTCTGTTTTTTCCCAGCAGACAAGATACATTGACCCAATGTTGTTTGAATGTTGGTCCACTGTCTGCGACGTTGGCCCAACATTCAAACAAACTTTGTGTCAACGGCTCCTGTTCACTGGGTTTTATTTTCTAAAATATTTGAAATGACTTACAATGTAGGCTGTGATTATATATTATAACTATTTGAAATGACGTATAATTATCTATTATATGAAATGCGTATAATTATAAGGACAACTATTTGTGAACGCTCTGAAATTTATTGTTGGTTTAATGTTTACACCGCTAGCCCATAATTTATACAACGTTGTGTGAAGGTAATTTTTACTATATGAAGAGGGGTATCCAACCCAACCTGCAGAGACAATGGGTATACTACGCCGTCACAGACGGAGGCCGCGACATAATGTTTGCCAGTGTTTCTGAGTTGACCTCAGATGCACTCTACATTATTAAAAAATAATTACTGGTAGACGTTTAATAATGCATGATGAAATTTAATCCACTCGTTTTTCGGCTAGATAATCCCGACTGGAAACAATAGAAAGAAGGAGGGGCAGTGACTATTCAGGGCTCAACGCCATTTTTATAAAATGCTGTGCCCCTGTCTACAATCAGCACGAAACTAATTGCCCGTTCGATTCGCACCGATCTTAAAATAGTTCAGTGCTTCAGAACACCATGAATTGATAGCAGTAGAGTTGCCTCGTAACGCCTAAACTCTATCAATCCATCAGTGTGCTTCCACATTATGTTACTCCTAGCCACATCACTGCCAGTGTTTAATCATACTCACACAGTCAGCGACGTATTTATTTCTACCAAAAAAGATCTATATCAGATGGAACACATAATTCTTTACCTTAGATTCAGTTCCTTATACATTGTCAATAGATCTATATTTCTGTTTCCTGTGGTCAAAAACCTGCCTGCTTATAGTGAAATCAGCATTGTCAAGCTAATTTGTCTGGAGGTGTGGGGGCTCATCCTATAACTTATTAAAAATTATTTTTCATCCAACATTAATTTTAAATTAAACAATGGTGATCTAATAAATAAAATACTTGCTCGGCAAAAAAACACATTGCGAAACTAAAAGCTAAGCAATATACTAATGTGATTGTCGAGTGTTTTGGCTAACAACATGTCATCAACAGCCCTCATTGACAACCATCATCGCTATACTATCATAGAAGGAAGCTGGAAACTTACATTCTAAGTGTTTATGATCTTGACACTATTGATGTACACTGGTTTATGTAGTATGAAGCAATTACACAAAGAGAGTAAAAAAGCAAGTTGTGTGATTCAATAATTACAGAAACAGTCTGGTAAAGAGAAAAATAGAGTGTATTTTTTATCCGATAACTGCTGCAATGCACCGATTTAAAATGGATAAGATTGTACACTGCGTTCTCGAATGTGGACACACAAACAAAATGAAAAACGATTTATCCACAGCACCATTGGGAAGAAAGGCAGACACATGTATATACTTGAGCAATGTTATGCGTGTCTGTGAATTGCCCCAGACCACACAGTCATGTTTATTCGTAATGAGTCAGATCCTTTAAACTGGCTTCGAATGTGTCTTATAAAATAATTTACTCCAATAAGAAGTAATTTAAGATTTCTAAGCTGACTTTAGCCATTTAATTACAGTATCATGCTAATTGTTAGTTGATTTGTGAATAGGCTTCATCATTATGCTGACTATATAGAGTTAAACAGGGTTATTTGCTGAATCGCTGCGCTAACCGACTTTCACCCTAAAGAGACAATATTCTGTATTGTTATTTTGGAAAAATATGTTCTTGTAATATTTTTTAAAACTGCTGTTTTTTTTACGCCTAGTTCATGTAGTTAAACGCATTTGATTTTCAATGACCATTGTTAGGAATTTTTTGTTGTTACATTATTGATTTAGATACTTATGTAAGAGCCTAAGTGTTAATTTCAGTTAATATTTCGTTGAATGTTCTGTAAAACATGTAAAATGTCAAGTAACTTTAGTAATTGAATAAAAACAAACCATAATATGAATTGCGAAATGACAATTATAAACCGATATAAAATCAGAATAAATTGTATGGTAACCTAACAAGTGACATTCATGCTTAACATTGTTGACAATGTCACCTGCATAATTATAATAAGAACAATCACATACTCGAGCAGATTTTGCATAGGTTCGAAAAACACATTAGATAGAAAACGTTATTCATTATTGTATTTCCGTTAAGATACAACACAATCTTAATGCAAGTTATATATTACAAGGTCGTATGTGCCACTTACAACAGTGTAATTTTAAATGGCAAAACATTTTTAATTTTCACCATGTTTTTCTTAAAATTATTCTTATGGGATTGTCACTTATTTGGAAAAAAACAATTAAAAATCGGATGCTCTAATTCCTATAGTTGTATCTGCACATACAACTATGTATTCTTTTAATTTTGTAATTTTACCTTTATTTTTTAATTCGATAGCGTTGTATCTGCCACATACAACTGTCAAATTTTAGATTTTTTTTATGACGAATTAAGGCGAAAAACGATATAAACTTATGAATTGTTTATAATAGTGTATTACGTAAAACATTTTGAGTCATTTAACAATTTGATTCTGGAAGTTGTATCTGCAGATACAACTCTATAATACTGACATTTTCACACATTTGACATTTTTGTCAACATTATACAGTCGTATGTGGTACATACATCGTTTAACCACTTTTTGTACAATATACAATTTTAATGTACGTTTTGCAGTTAAACATTACTGGAAAGTTATTAAAACGTGAAATCAATTAATTCTGAAAAAAATCCTACTTATATATTACACTGTCGTATGTGCGCATACAACTATGTAATATTATGTATTATCATACACTGGCCATATTTTATAATATTATAAGGTCGTATCTTTTTTAAAAGCTTTTTGCCATACAACGCTAAGGTCTGGTGCATTTTCTTCACATTCAACAAACGTCTATCTCTTATATCTACAAAGGTTTTTTAAGACAAGGCTGACATATTACTACTTTTTTTTATAATTAAGTTTTTTTCGATTATTTCGGAATAATGAAAACTGTAGATACGACAGTATAATATCAGGGTGACGAAATGTTACACAAATATTTTGTGTTTTCTGGGTTATAAGCCTACTTATACTGGAGAATGCTTGCGATTCAAGAGTTTTCTTAAACTGAGGCGAGAACATTGCTGTGGCAATCAAGACCAGTTAAACAACATTGATGTGGATCAAAACCAATTTAAAAAAATCGATGTGACCATAAACCACTTAAAGATCATTGCTGTGATCATCAAAACCAGTTAGGGCTTAATGAACATTGATGTGATCATCAAAACCAGTGAAAGACATTGTTGTGGTCATCAAAACCAGTTAAAGAACATTTTGTGGCCATCACAACCAGGTAATGAACATTGCTGTGGACATCAAAAGAAGTTAAAGAATATTGATGTTGCCATCAAAACCAGTTAAAGAACATTGCTGTGGCCATTAAAACCAGTTAAATACCATTGCTGTTGCCTGTTGCCATCAAAACCAGTTAAGGAATATTGCTGTGGCCATTAAAACCAGTTGAAGAACATCAATGTTGCCATCAAAACCAGTTAAAGAGCATTGCTGTGGCTATCAAAACCAGCTAAGGAACATTGTTGTTGCCATCAAAACCAGTTAAATAGCATTGCTGTGACCTTCAAAACCGGTTAAAGAACATTGATGTGACCAGCAAAACCAGTTAAAAAACATTGCTGTGACCATCAAAACCAGTTAAAGAACATTGCTGTGGCCATCAAACCCAGCTTTTGCCTTATATTTGCTGTATGGTCTGCATATCGTCTAGTAATCTCTATGGTGTTCCACTTGCCACCAGGCCTATTTGCCTCTCTGTCAGATGACAATAATGTTGTGTATTACACAAAGTTACTAACTGTCGCTCATATGTCACTGAAACACATTTTTACGATGTCGCAAATTGAAGATATCGACGTCTCATAATGCGTTAACTCTTTAAGCCTTCACAGCACTGAAATATCTGCGCATAAACAGTGGAGACCAAAGGTTTTTTGAATTTGAAATCCTCCTAAAAGTCTTAGTTAGCTCTTTCCGCTTCATTTGAATACCACCTCTGTTATGAGTCTACGGTCATTATACATTTTCTAATTCTTTCAGTGCGGGGATCGTCTTTAGACGTCAGATTCTGACGTGTACAGAGTCCCCGTGCTGAAAAGGTTATGCCCTCACGATGCATCAAAGCATCAATTTCCATCTCTGAAGATTTTCCTGAAACCTATATTTTTAAAACGAAAATTGTCATGGAACTGTTTTATAATAACAATATCTTCTTTAATTTGTCACCCCTTCCAAGTCATCTTCATCCTCCACAGGTCGAGAATTACGACAGCAATTCGCGGCTTGCAGTAAATAAAGATGACAATAATGAATTAAGGCTTTAAATGGTTAAAAAGACACACTATGTATCTCCAATTTAACTTCAGTCTATTACCACAATACTAACTATCTTCTGCTTTCAGATGCCGCACCTAAACATAACCCAACGTTCACAAGCACCCTGGCCAAGATGAGGGTGTCAGCTCGCCAGCTGGCGGTTTTCCTGTTCTCCACTCCCATCAGGAAATGCCGGGGTATATTCTGCATCCTTCTTTGGCTGTACATCTGCTTCAGTCTGATCCTCATGCTCTCCACCGTCACCCTCAGCTACCGCCAGAACCAGGAACCGCACATAATGCGAGGTGAGGAATAGTACTGCAGTAAGATTCACATTAACCGTGGTGAATGATTTTGCGCTGATTTCTCAAGTACTATTTTTGAATGATTATGTGATGGCGAGAATTTTATAGTAAGATATTTTATAGTTTAAAACAGTTTAGTAGGTCTATTTACCAAACATAAATAAACAAAAAAATTGCCCTCTAAAAATCAATCAGCTTCGTCTTAGAATTCCATTACATGTCAAATGGTTTAACCATTTGACATGTTCAAAATGTCATGAAAATTGGTTCAGAGACGATCAAATTTTTGAAAATCTTGATATTTAAACACACATTTGGTTCTCAATAACTACGATTTAGACGGTAATAAAATGGATTAAAAACAACCATAGTCGCACTAAGCGGTTTAACAGGGTCAACTGATGTCCACCACAGAACATCGTATCTGTTTCATTGATATGTTATTTTGTTTGAAACACGTTGTCTATTATCGGTGAGCCAGTCACAGTCAGCCAGCGAGGGAAAGTATCTTATGAGAATCATCAAAACGTCCATATTTTATTTTGTTTGAAACACGTTGTCTAGAACCAGTGAGTATAGCCAGCCAGGGTGGACCCTCCCATAGTAATATCTTGTGAGATTCACCAAAAAGTCTACTTTTAGCAACTTATATTTGTAGTTTTAAACAACTAATACTGATTTTATTTGACACAGAGGTAGCTGTGACCAAATCACCCACCGTCTACGTCATCACCCCAACATATAAACGACACAGTCAGAGACCGGATCTCACCCGCCTCGCGCAGACTCTGATGGCCGCCGGAAGTGGCGTACATTGGTTGGTAGTTGAGGACAGCACACATCGGACAGACTGGGTGAACAGGCTGCTGCAGAGGACAATGCCAGACGGACACACGCTGATGCACTGCAAGCGTAACGTCAGTGCCAAGGACGAGGACTATTTTGAGGATCTGGCCAAAAAGGCGGGAATTCCAAGAGCGCGAGGCCTGAACAAGGCGGCCCGCGGCGTGGTGCAGCGCAACTGTGGCCTGCAATGGCTGCTGGATAATAATATTACAAATGGCGTCATCTTCTTTGGTGATGACGATAATAGCATAGATATCAGATTGTTTGATGAAGTAAGTTATAAGTCACTAGCGTTACATCTATATTGTCGTATGTTCAATTAATCTTCCAGTTTAAGGATCCAACACATTTTTGAAAGGGGGGGGGGGGCTCTGATGGGAATTTGATTGGCTTAAAATGATAAATTTAAGTGTCAGACAATGCTTTTTAATCTTTTCAGCTAATAAACTCGGTTTTGAGACACTACCCGAGTAAATCTGGGTGGCAAATACAGATGATTTGGCAACTCAACTAAAGCGATGCTTAAGCAATGTCGTCTCTGAAAGAGAGGGGGTTTAATCGTTCAACATTATTGATCATGCTGATGCAACTGACAAGTAATTAAACATTTGTGACAACCTTGAATAAAGCCGGGATGTGGTGTATTCCCTTTAAGTAAATAAACTGATTTTGTGCGTGGTTAAACTAGTAGGTACATAAGGTGAATTCAGATGTTTTGACAGCCATGACTTAAAGTAAGTGGTTGACTAATCATCAATATACACTCCTTTGTAAGGCAGCAACTGCATCACGTTAACTCTTCAGCGCAGTAATCGACTTTAGACGTCAGAATCTGACGTCTAAAGTCGATCCCGCACTGTCCCATGTGTATGAGTAAACTTATTTATACTGGCCGTAGACCCATAACATGGCCTAGGTATTCAAATGAAGCGGAGAAAGCTAACTAAGACATGTATAATGATTTAAAATTGAAAAAAACCTTTGGTCTCCTTGGTTTATACAAAAATACTTCAGCGCTTTAAGGGTTCAGAGAAGTAACTGTTGCTGCATTCTGGCTTTGTAGGCCTTTGGCAGTCCAGCAAACACGACAGGTTAAAACGATGATGTTTTAATGTTGGGCCAGCGTCGCAGACGTTGTCGTGTTTTCTGGCACAAGCATCGTGTAGTATTCAGAACTATTCGTTCTCAAAGTCTAACGGAAAACCGCTGTAGCCTTTTTAACCTTTTCACTACCATACATGACGGAAATTTCCGTCGTCATTCGTCAATGAACGTAACCATAAAATGGCACACATTTTCGTCAAATATATACTACATTTATGTATTTTTCGTCATTTGAAGCTGGAAATTGCGTTAGCAATTCCAGCTTCAAATGACGAAAAATAGAACTCCCACACCAGTATATCTGGATCCTGGCATGCACCCCGGCCTGGAAGTCAAAGGGTTAAATGCGAGTAGCTCGATTCGGATGAGGCGTACTACTGTATACATTTCATATCAACGACAACAATTCACACAATGTACATCATTTAACCTACCAATATTTGTTTAGCATCTCATGTAAGAAGCCTTGGTTTATATTTTCAGATAAGACCAACAAAAAAAATATCTGTGTTCCCCACGGGCCATTTTACGGGAATGGGCGTCTCCAGCACTATTGTCATTAACGGCAAAGTGACAGGCTTCATTGACCAATGGGGTAAGTATATCAACTGCTCTCCACTGGTCAACCGCAGCGCTGACCGTGATATATGTTCATTCAAAGGGACTCCGTGGCATGACATGTAAATTTGAAATTCAGCTTGATAAGAAGTAGTACATCACGCAGATTATAATATCATTTGTAGATTTTTATAAACAGTCTCACACTTTCACACGCCAATTAACGTTTGTAGCTTTGAAGTACTTTGTAGCTTTTGTACATTATTTTGACATTTTCAAGTGGAAAAAAGAAGGCCTCAACGCGGTATATAATGTGTGGTGTTGCAGTTTATTTTTAAAGCACCATTATAGCTATTTCGTTATCGTCGTCAGATGGTAAGGAAAAAATATAAAGACCGCACTGAAGTGCCCTATCGCGGTATGGGTGCGTGACGTAGCGATACCGCGGTATTTTTTATTTTAGATACCGCGGTATAGGCAGCTAATTGCGGTGAGCAAAGAAAAAGAAAAAAGAAACGTGGCAACCTGTGGTATCAGGTTACCGCGGTACTTTGGATGAATTTTGTGTGTGTTGGCGGTAAGAACCATTATACCTGGTGGTGCCGCGGTACCGAGGTGGTACCGCGGTACCACGAAAGTGAGAGGTCATAAGACAGGGTGGTCTTTCAGAGTGGTCAACAAAATAGTACGAAAAAACTTTTGAAAAGGCAGATAGACGACAGACACGCGCTAACGCGGTACCCAGGGGTACTGCGGTACCGGGCCTCTGTCGACTTCCGTCACAATCATTCAGTAAATAGATCATTTATATATAAATAACAGATAATAAATACCGATCTCATGTTCACATGTGATGCATAGGCTTAGCTACGTTAAAATTAGAAAACGGCTCAAAGTGAAGATCAATTTTAATTAAATATGGCAGATATATATTTATTATTATTATTATTTTTTTTTTTTTTATAATGAATAGTCCATAGGGATCCTTCTGTTTATCTTCTCATCATCCTCAATGGCAGCAAGTTTGTCTTCTGTGCGTTTAAGTTCTGCAAAAAGTTCTATGTTGTCCTGGGGTTAGGCTTCCTGGACAAGATCCCTGGTGAGGGGGGGGGGGGTACATAGATTGGAATAGGAAGGTCGGCTCTTAGCCAACGGTCTCCAGCCACCATTAGTGCAGGGGGGGATAAAAAACTTAATACCCCCGTGTTTGCCTGATACTCGACATCGAAAATTTTATGACGTCATCATTTTATGACGTCACACCTTGCTTATTACCGCTGATTACCCAGATCGGACAAACTTTTGACTATCACTCAATAATTAATAATATGTTTCATTGTAAACAACTGAAGATCATGCATGGTCTGTTAGATCATGGTCTTATTTGACCCATTTGAACGATTTTTTCTGGCAAATAGACACGCCTGGTTTTAAAAAGGTCAGCAAATGATATTTTTATCTAAGGGGGACAACCTCGTGAATAAGCTGCTAAAAATGTGTAAGAAGTTAAAATGCAAAATGATCGCCGGTGGCCAATTTTGGATCTGATTAATTTCTAGCTTTTGGAATACAAATCCAATCTTATTGTGCAACACCTCATTTTCGACTAAATCAATCTTGACAAATTCATTAAAATGTTTATTGAAGGTCAGCTGACGATGAAACTCAAGATGGCGATCATTTAGGATCCACGTTGTTCTCAACATTAAAAAAAAGCTTCAATCTTCCATGAAACACACCTTTTCGACAAAATCAATGAGGACAAACTCAATAACAATATGTTTTATGTTTCAAGATCCTCTACGGATTATCAAATGCAAGATAGCGGCCATTTTCAATCCAGTTTATTCATTGCATTTCAAACACAAATTTCCTCGTAAACAACCTGCTTAAGTTTTTTGGGAGCCTTGGAAAATAAATCATTATTGTGACGAAATTTTCCTTCTTACTACTTCACCCATTTTTTTTTTTGTTTCTCACTCATTTTCAGTTGCTTGTTGACGCGTGAGTCCCTCTAGGTTGTGATCCTGGGCACATATAGATATGATTTTCAGAATTAAACCTTTTACGACAGATCGTGTCTGTTAAGCCAGCCTGGCCCCTGGGTAAAGGGTAGCCCAACAATGTACTTGTTTTATTAGTGATTCCGTAACCATAGCAACAACGGTGAACAATTAATACGTATTACATATCATAAATATTAGATTCAGTTATTGTATGTATATATATATATATATATATATATTTACATCAATTGCATAAACAATAATACATTTCATTTCTAATATACCTGTATTTATACCGTGACAACCCATCATCAGCTCATTGTGTTTGAATGTTCCGTGAGCCATACAATTTTACAAATAAAACTGTAATAATCTTTCCATTTGGGCTCGTGTGATATTTTCACATACCATACCAAAATGTTAATTATATCTGATGTATGTAAGCAAGGCAACGAAGTATTTCTGATATTCATAGTGGCCAGGGAATATTTTTGTGCGAGAAAAATCATCTATGTCTTCACCACGACATTGACTTGCTATGTAAAGTCGTCCAAAGAGATTGCAGTCGTTTTGGGGCCCACAATTACATTCTGTTCGTATATTTTGCATTGGATTTGCTTGTTTTGAACAGACAGAAACTATTTGTTTTATTTTATATTTTAATGGGAGACTTTTGTTCAGTAGTGACGTTAGTTACATATTTCTGGTATTTATAACTGCTAAACAGTTAGTTTGTGGGAAATAGACAAAGCAACTTTTTCGTATCTTTCGGGTCGAATTTAATTGTTAAAATCAATATTCTCACTTGTTCCCTCGCGCCTACTAACCACCTCACGAATACAAAATTGTCAGTGAGGGCCACAGTTTTTGGTCCTGTCGTATATAATACATATAATATATACAAATGTATTGTGCGACTTGGACAGCGCCCAGCAGTGTTGAAAGTATTTTCTGAATTCCAGTAAGAGTGTATTCATGTCTATTATGTATCGGAAACCAGCGTGCATAGTCCACATGGTCCAGTGCACAAAAACATAATACAAAAGCCTCTAGTGATGCCATAAGTACGAGAGTGTATTTCGAACATAACGATGTTTTTTCTAATCCGTCATAACGCTCTCATAATCCGTTATTACGGTCTCATAATCCTTTATAACGGTCTATTATTTCGTTATAGCGTATAGTATTCTTTTAACGGTCTAGTATTTCGTTATAACGGTCTAGTATTTTTATTACGGTCAACTATTCCGTTATAGCGGTGTAGTATTTCGTTATAACGATCTACTATCCCGTTATAGTGGTGTAGTATTTTGTTATAACGGTCTACTAATTGATTGTAACGGTCTTCCCCCAGACTACTAACTCGTTATACCGGTATACTAATCCGTTATAACGGAATAGTAGACCGTTATAACGAAATACTAGACCGTTATAACGGATTAGTGGACCGTTATAACGGAACACTAGACCGCTATTGCAAAAAAGTAGGCCATTATAGCGGAATAAGAGACCTCTCTAACAAAATACTAGACCGTTAAAACGGATCAGTAGACGTTATAACGGGTTAGTAGACTGATATAAAAAAAATAAAGAGCCGTTATAATGAATTAGTAGACCGTTATAGCGAGTTAGTAGACCATTATAGCGGATTAGTAGACCGTTTTAGCGAAACAACATGCCGTTATAACGCAATAATAGACCGTTATAAGGAAATATACGATCGTTATAACGGAATAGTAGACCGTTCTAACGGACTAGTATACCGCTATAGCGATATACTAGACCGTTGTTACGGATTAGTAGACCGTTATAAAGAAATAGTAGACCGTTATAATAAGATAATAAACTCTGATAATGGAATAGTAGACCTTTATAACGGATGAGTAAACCGTTATAACGACATAGTATACTGTTACAGCGAAATATTACATCGTTATAACGGAAAAGTAGAGCGTTATAACAAAATACTAGACTGTTATAGCGAAATACTAGACCGTTATAGGGGAACAGTAAACCGTTATAACACATCTTCATGTCGTAAATGCACTTTCCAAAAAATAAGATGTCGGATTTACTTTAAGCAACAAGCAGACTGATCAAGAAAATCGACTTTTGTTTTCTAGAGAGCCTCATTCAAATGCAAACCACCGAACATCACTATAATTTGGTTTTCATCGTAGATATCTAGCCACTGCCATTGGAGGATTTAACAGCAAAAAATGGTTGATCAACAGCAACGACAGCCAGTTACCCAGGATTAAGATATTCTGTTATGTTATGCTATATGACCATGCATCCCATGTCTAATCATAGCCACAGCTGCAGCTTTTTCATTAAAGAAAGGGACACATGGGTCAATAGGTTGTTGTTCAAATGCATGAAAAAGACCCATTCTGTATAGTGTTTCTAAATCCGTGTCTCTCCTTATATAGAACAGAAGCGGTTTGTTTTCGCCCCGCAGTTTCTTTTGCGATGGCATTTTCAAAACCTGTATTGATACTATGTCTTCTGTGCGTGATACATGAACGTAGCGCTCCGGGAGACAAAGTCGGCATATGTAGTACTACACTCACGACTTATTGGCTCGTGGAATAATACCAAACAGCAACCACCCTACGGTGATGGTAACTGAAAAATACTCATTTCAGTGCCAAGAGCGACGTGGCACAATGGTGCAATGGGTAAAGCCGTGAGAGTCCGATACCCGCTTGATGTAGGATTTGCAGAGAAATATCATGTTTCTCTCAATGCTGGGACATCATTGTTTCGATGTTGTGCCCTTGGGCAATGCACTTCGCCCTCACGGGCTTCACTTCACTCAGGTGTAAATGAATACATGTTCTAATTATCTGGTAGGACATAGATGGCAATACGAGAAGTACCCAGCGCCGAAATGGTTGCAGTGCTGTATGCTCCAAAGAGGAGTTGAAATGGTACATGAATGAACAGGTCCAGTGACCAGGGGTAATGCTAATTATTGTGATTGTCAATTATTTTCCAACTTCTCGTAAGTATGTGAATATTTATTTAAGTCGGGATAATTAGGCAATGGAGGCTCCTTATAGTTGGTATGGCGTGATATTGCGATTTCTTTGTTATTGTAAATCAATAACATAATTATGATATTATATTGTTGAGCAGGTTTAAGATGTTTGTGCATCCTGGTGCTGTACATTTAAGAAAGATTCAGACAATTTGAAGGAATGAAGACGAATAAACATACAGTGGGCTATTCATGCCATCAAACTGTGAAAAATCTCAATTTTAATCGTGATGTAATAATCTTTCTACCAGCCCCAGCTCTAGCAGTGGGCGATCGTGTATACCATGAAAAGTGGATTAAAAAAAATCACTTTCGCTTTCAATGAAGGACAGCAAAAACTCAAGCTTCATTAATTATTATTTGTTTGAATTCGTTGTCATCGTCTCTACAGTCTGCTCAATATAAACCTTTGTGGTGGTTTCTGAATGCTGCCAAACTTAATTGATACTCAGATTCGTTTGAAATCACGGCAATAATGATGTGTCTTAGAAGTTGGTGTGCGTGTAACCGTTACATGGATTCCATCGGCTGCCTTGCTGTCAACGGGACACTTGAATAAGTCACCTCCTCCACTTGTGATACAATAATTTCAATTCATGTTGTGCGGAATGCATGTATATTCTGGGTGGGGGGGGGGGGGGGGGTGTGGCGTTAATATATAAAACGTCAATATATAAAACAGGCAGACTGATTGCCCAAACCCTTGTCCCTTGTCCCAAAAACACGCTTTTGAACATAATTTTCACTGAAATGACATCCTTTAATATACAATTTGGGGTAAAAAGGCCCTTGACCATACAAAGAATATATGGACAAAAGCATACTTTGGAATATACATTTTTAACAAAACTCTTTTAATTATGTATAAACGATGACAAAGTAAATGTTCAGTGCTTGTGGGCTTCTTGTTAGAAAATAACCCTCGCGAATTTTCAGGAAAAAACGGTTGAAAAATCAAAGAAAACATGCGCTACTGGCATTAAAAAAAAGTACGCAGCGGTAATAAGCACGGTGTGACGTCATAAAATCATGACGTCATAAAATTTTAAAAGTCGAGACAATCACGAGGGTAATTATTTTTTTCACAAATAATATTTAAAACATCTATATATATTTATATGATAAAAAAATAATTTGTAAAAAATATACGAATAGGCCTATCTGTCAGAGAATATCTCCCAGGTATCCATGGGAACATGATCATTACTGTATATCCTCACTTGCTTATGTTATCTTATCTGAGATTGTCTATAACGTTCTATAGAAGGGCCGGGGTGGTAATATAAAGTTGGGTGACGATATAACCCGTTAATTTGGAGAATAATTAAATTTCTGTATTTATGTATGCCCGGTTGCTATGGTAACCGGAAATTTCGCGGTAACCATGTGTTTTACTGCCGTTATTTTCTAGGTGGTATTGTATATCGTCGGGATATCAGTTTTATAGGAGATTTATTTATTCAGCTCACTTGAAATCACAGATAGTATAGATATTACTGATTTAGGCTTTTAGTGTTGCCATGGTTACGTAAAACATGATTTTCACTAAGAGAATTGACTACGATTTTTGGGCTACCCTTCTAAAATTGTTCAGTAGTGTCTAAGGAGTAACTGTGCCAAGTTTCATACTTTTGTTCAGCCGGGCACGCTTTCACCTATTTTGGGTCATAATCCGCCCTACTATGTCGCCTTATACTGCTGATGTGGTTACATAGTCTTGTTTTTAATTCAGTGCCAGTTTGTCCAACATACTGTAGATGGCAGCGGCGGCACTCTATCAGGTAGATGATGCCAGTCGTTCTGCAATTTCCAGAAGCCCTCGTTCTGAATAACTTTCCATTGTGGAAGCTGGTGATGTTTGTGGCTGTTTTAATATATTTGCAGCAAAAGCAGTTACGTCCGCAGGGTTGAGTGCCCCTGGGTATCTGTGGTTGTTCGAATCTGGTGGTTGAGCTTTAACTAGAATGTTGCGACGGCTTGGGTTGGCCTTGAAAGCGGTGCATAGGTTGGAAAGTGCTATGCGTTGACAATCTGGTGATAATTCGAGAATGGGTTTATGTTTCTTCAGTATGAGATTCCAAGGTGGGTTGGCATGATGGTAGGTGGTTGAAAGGATAAGAAGCTTGTTGGGTTCTTTACCTTCATCCGTCAATAGAAGGCCTCTGTCGAGGTCTCTAGCTCTGTTGTATCCATCAGAGACCAGGTGGTGTGGGTAACCTCTGCCAAGTAAAGCTTGAAATATGATTCTTGCATCTTCTTTGAAGGTCTGAAGGGTGGTGCAGATTCTCCGAACTCTCAGGAACTGGCTGTAGGTATCGATGTATCGGGTGGTAAGAGTGGAATATTAAATATAGATGAACATCTGTAGGTTTGCAATACAGGCGACTGTAGATCCGTGTCCGGTTTATGTATAGGTTTGTGTCTAGGAAATTATTGTTGGATCTGCTCCATTCGTCTGTGAATTTGATAGTGGGATGGTAGCTATTCAAATGGTTTACACTCCACATTTTAACATTTTACTGTACGCAGTTGTGTATGCCTGCACGCAGGCATACACAACTGCGTACATTAAAATGTCAAAATCATGTGTTTTCAGGAGCCATTACATTTAACTCCCCTTTCGTGACTGTAAATAAAACATTCGTTGATGGCTAGTGGCAGTGGTTTTTCTATCTCACGCTTTATTCGCCCCCCCCCCCGTCCAGGCCCGCCTAACCTTGCTCAACGTTGCTGCTAAAACATAATCAGAGCCCGAATTATATCCAGATTTCTGATTTTCCAAATTTTAAAGATGCCTGAGCCACCGGTTCCGATTATATTCGGTTTTCATTTTTTATTATAGCACATCTAAGTGCCACCTTTTATGTTAAAGATAAAATGTGACATCAATCAGCAATATTTGAAAGTAGTTGACCTCCATTTTGTCAAATGTGAATAATTTTCACTCACTCGAAGTTGTGGATCGCGTCAGCGAGACACAACTTCAAGCGAGTGAAAATTCAAAATAAATAACATGGCGGTTTAATTGGCAAAGGGCATTTTTTCTGATCACCGATAACACATAATGGCCATCGGATTAGTCAAGGTATCATTTACCTTCAGTGCGGCAGATGTACAGTTATACGTCCTCTTGTACATAAACCTAATCTGATAACCATGCCGCTGTGAGTAATTCATATACATATTTTTATCAGTGAAAAGTTACATTAAAGCATCACGAAGGCCAATATGTACTGCTATAATAAATACAGGGGAGCTATCATATTTTCCACGAGGGACTTAAATACGGTACATAGGTCTATGCCACACACATCCCATTGACATCATTAAAGTATAGGGTTGAACATATTTCAGCCGATATAATTATTTCTATTCTACTGTGTTTTCGTAGACTTAAAAATAAGTTTAGTCGCGCCGATGTGATATCCACATTATAGCTATCCATATTCTTACAGTGAAATGGCAGATACTGAGAATCTGACGTCTATAGACGTCATATTCTGACATCTAAAGTCGGTCCCAGCACTGGAAGGGTTATGTGACGGAAGGTTCAACAACCTGAATGTCATTGTAACGTTACTTTAAGAAACATTAATTGTGTTGATGTTTTTACAGACGGCAAGCGTAAATGGCCAGTGGACATGGCCAGTTTTTCAGTGAACGTGGCTTTCTGGCGGAGTAAGAAGGCTCCCATGATGGTGGATGTGAGAGGGTACATAGAGGACTGCTTCTTTAAAGACATGAAAATCACCAAGAATGAGCTGGAGCCAAGAGCTGATAACTGTACCAAGGTAGTAATGCTATATAACTAGACAATTACACAAACAATAGAGGCCGACAATATATACAAATCTTGCATGTATACCATGCTACACTACCCCAAAAATGTATACCATGTAGCTTAGAGCCTATAGCACAAAACTAATAAACCATTTCTCAAAGCTCGGCCACTATGTTTTAATATTTGTTTTAGGTGAGAACAAAATCTAATCAGGGAGGGCGAAAATAAAATATTTTAGAAAAAATCATCGAACCTATTTTTGCAGAAGATATTGAGGGAACCCCCCCCCCCCCCTCAAAAAAAAGTTAATGAGGGCAACGAGAAAAAAAAACATAACTGGATAAATGTTTTTATATCTCCTGAAATAAACTGGATTTTTTGTTTGGACATCGGCAACAATCCAATGCGTAACGTGGCAGTTTAGCACCTTCTAACTCCCAAGGGGACGATATGTGGCACATAATAATGGTATGTGCAACATTGAAATCGTTACATTCGATAATAATCCTTTTCTTGCTGATTTCATGTCTGGCCAAAGTCTTAGACTGTATGCTAACATCAAGTCAGCATTGATTATCAGACAAACACAGTGAAGCAACGTTTATTTAATGTTGTCCACCGTCTACGACGCTGATTTAACATTAAACCAGCAGTGGTCCATTGTCTTGTGTTTACCTTGGGAGTGGTGATAGGCCTACACCACTATTCACTGTTTTTTTCTGGCAAAAATACCTCTCTTTCAGATTAGCATACCGACCTATTTGCACCCCCGACCCTACATTTTTTATGGCAATTCCTAATAAAAATAATATATAAAATATATACATTGGGCCTATATAGACCCTCAATGTATTTATTTCAATTTCACATTTAAAAAACTACCAAATTGCCAAAAAGGGATGTTTTGGCGATTTGGCAGGGTTTTTTAAAGTGAAATTGAGAAAAGTTAACCTACCTACTCTATTTTGCAGGGCTATGTGACAGGGATCCCCCAAAAAATCATAAAAATCACCTACCCACCCTGTTTGGAAAGGCAGTGTAATCGGAAACATAATTTTTTGTTTCGCCCCACTTTTACACAATCTGTTTTACTTTTCAGATATATGTTTGGCACACGCAGACCGTGGGGATGCCAGTCAAAAAAGGCATGTTCGACAGGTACAAAAGAACGCACCCGGACAGTAATATTGGTCAGCTGGGCATTCAGGTGGATGAGATGTGGAACTCGACACAAACGTCCGGCGAAAGCGCAGCGGGACAGTCAAATAGCACGAACACGCTAGGCCTGGACGCGGATTTAGAGCAGCGCAGAAGAGAAGCAGCCTTTCTAAATCGCCACAAACCGCCCAGGCCGGCTCTGGCGCGAGGGCGGGATCACAGAGACATGCCCGTGGTGGAACTGTCGCATATCAAAGGCTTTCCGAAAATCATTGAAAAGATGAAGAATTCTTAGCAGCCGACAATATTGCAAAGGCAAACAAAATATTGCAAAATATTGCAAAGGCACACAGCAGTAACTGCTTGCTCTTCGAGCAAGCAGTTACTGCTGTTTGCCTTTGCACCTCAGAAAAAATTATGCATGTCCGTGACGGTGAAGACCTTCAAAACACTTCATTTTGAACGTATGTTGGCTTAGTGTTGGCACAACATCGTAGACGGTGAGCCAGCATTAAACCAACAGTAGTCTCAAAGAGCACTGTCGCACCCGATGTTCTTTTAATGTTGGTCCAGTCTCGCAGATGATGGGCCAACATTAAACCAGCATTGGGTGAATGTCTCACGATTACTTTGTAAGTTCCTTTTATTGAACAGTAATTGTGATTTTCATGTGATTGAATTGTGATATTTTGGGACTTAAATTATAATATTATCACAGTAAATGTGACACATCAGTGCTTTGAATGCTCATGGTGGCCCATCATTGGCATATTTAAAGTAGCCCCTTGGGATGACATCAATTTTCGTTTTTAGTTTTGTAATGAAGTAGTGTATCCCCAAAATCAAAATTTTATTTTTTTCAGGATTTTTAGATTTTTAAGAATATTTTTTTTATCAACATTTAAATGAAACGGCTTGAAACCCAAACAAACTTTTTGTACACCTAAACACTTGCTAATGGACGGTTAAATGTTTCTACAGCATTGGGCCAAATGATGATGCCGTCGGCCCAGCGTTGGGCAGACAATCAGTGTTGCAGGCGTATCACCTTATGTCCTGGCTGTAAGACACCAATCAGACACCAATTAGCGGCGATTGCTTTGATCTCCTCGTCCAAGACGTGGGAATATGTGGTGTAAAGTTTTGTATATTGCTGACTTGTTTTGTTTACATGGCAATATAGGACCTGGAAATCTAACTATTTCACTCTTTTTCGGTGTTTTAAATACTTTTTTGACATTTTTGTATTTTTAGTTAAGATCAGTAGGCTATATAGCTTTATATAAGTTAAATTTTCAAAATTGACAACATTGAAAATGTCTCATCCCAAGGGGTCCCTTTAATCCTCCATATTCAGCTAACTCAGTGTAGGCCTACTTTCCAGCAAACACAAAGTATTAGTATAACATTTGTACAACATCGACCCAACGTCTTCGACGTTGATCCAACATTGTACAAGTATTATACGATTTTTTTGCGCTTACTGCCTTCTGGAGGTGAACCATACATACACAGATTTAATAACTCATCGTAATCAGGTAATGTACTATATTGTCTTCATCCACAGGGCTATGTTGTATATTATGATATAAAATAGAATAAATAATACAAAGTAATATAAAGGGATATCACGCAAATTTGTCTTCAATAAATCAGCATCATCATTGTCATCATTACCATCATCATCGCCATCATCATCATTATTATTATCGCGATCCATCATCGTCATCATTGACAAATGTATTGCAATTTAATAAATCGATTATACTTACATATATGGCAGTTGAAAAAAATCAGCTTTGATAAATGTTATTAATAAATAAAATTATAGTTGTAAAATATTATTGTAACTCTTCTTATCTTATCACTTTGCTGGTGCTAAAGGGTTCGAATCCAGAATATTAGATGAGACCCCTTTATTCCGGCGTGACAACCTTTACAGTAAGAGTAATTGGTTGGCACATTCGTACAATAAACTGGCGAAGTTTACGTGTCTAACAGTGGTTTATTGAAATTAAGGTTCTTGCAGTGTAAGGCAAATAGTATGTTATCATTGGCGATTAATGCAAAAAGTGATGAGACAATAACGTTTTCTAAGGATTTTGTCAAGTTAAAAAAATCCCCAAATCCGAGAAAAACTTGGATTGGTCAGACACCACCCACTCAACCCCCTATTCATTTTCTTTTAAACATTACAACAACAAAAAACAACACAAAAACATAACATTTCCAAGAAAATAAAAGAATCCGAGTTGGGGCTTGATCAACCCACCCACCTTCGAGTTTTTCTCGGATTTTTTTTTTTTCAACTTGACAAAATCCCTAAGCTCTCACTCCTATCCCGTCACATATTTTACGGCTCGTCCATCAAACACGAGTTGTTGGTTCATTGTTGGTTTAATGTTGAGCCAAAGTCTGCGACGCTGGCCCAACATTAAACCAACTATGACTGAACATCTCGTGTTTGTTGGGTGATTATAACGGTGTAGGCCTGTACTGGGGCTGTTTAAAAAAAATAGAAATTCGCTGCACCCACTCCCCCCTCTGCGACATTGGTTTCATGTTTTTTTATATTCCTGGACATATAAGCTTTATATTTCAGAACATTAACCAAAAAATTAAAGTGTCCGAAATATGTCATTTTAACCCTTTTAACACCAGAGCATAAAAATAACTTGTGACAATTAATATGTGAAAATCGTCTCGCATAATAATTCAAGATACAAAAATCGTATTAAAAGTCGACCAATATATATACGACGGCTGTATAGATGATGCAAAATCTGAACAAAATTAAACAGAAAATTTGAAATTAACAAAAAAAACATTTTATTGAATTTTTATTTGAAAAAATGACAAATTTTAAACTTTGCTTTTCTTTAGTTATACTGGACTTTGGAAAGAAGTATGTAGATCGTATTTATTTTTTTATGGTTCGCTAATATATAAATTTATTATTTAGAACTATAAACCAAAAATTGGGGTATATAATGTACTTAATTAATTTACAGTATTGTCGTGCAGTACCGAAATTATTTTTATGATTTTTTTGTCTATTTGATCTCCTTTGCCATATCATATTTTAATATCGTAGTTTTATATTTAAATGGAAGAGAAATAACAAGTATAAGTATTTATACACAGATAGCTAATTATAGAACAGCATTATTACGACAGCGTGTACATCTTTTTTATCTTTGCAACTTCTGCACTTACAGCTAAGACACACTAGAACAGATTTGGGGGGGCAGGTGTGTCTATGGAAATTCTGTTCCCTTTCCCCATCCAGCCATGTCCGTGTGGGGGCAAGTAAAATCCTGCGCCATATTGCAGCTTGATAGTTAGAACGCATAATATGTTTATATACATCTTGACATGGGGGCAGACGTGATGGATCTGTTGTGAGCGATCCAAATGGATAATAATTATCTCAATTCGTTGACAATATGCTGTTGTTTAAGCCCATATATGGTACATATAGCTTGCTCTCCTTCTCTTAGCAGCTCGTTGGAAATGTTGAATGTTGTGCCAAGCTGCTGCGGGTTTTTTAATGAAAAAATATTGCAGGTTAGTTTGACTGCGATATGGTATTATTACTTGAACCCACATCTTGTAGGCTGTACAATGCTATGTAGATATCTCACCTGATGTTTATTCTAGTAATATCATCAAGCCGCCGATCAAAGTAAAAATTGCAAATTTACTGAATTTTCCAGGGAGTTTGTCTTTTAAAACCTGTTGTATATTTAAGAAACAGGTGTTGATTGACTTGCGAATATTTCAAATTCATTTGTGGAAAATCCCGTATATATCCGCATTGTTTGTTTTTTCGTTAAGATCCAATACAACCCCAGAAGCTTTCATCTAACTTGATAATATGGTTAACTTGAATAAAACTAAGATGGAGAACTACGACTGCTCTTCGAGTATTTATGTTTAAAATGAAATTGATGAGTTATTCTCATCTATACAGATTCTTGCTAGAAGCTGGGACCGAAATTTATGCCACATATGTGAATAATTTATATGATCCAAGGTGAAGAAAAAATGGTACTACCATCATTGATACTTTGCTGCAAGACTGTATTTGGGGAATACCAAAATGCTTCTAATCCACGTGTGTCATTGCTTCGTCATTTTGTTTCTCTACTTTTTGTCTTCAGTTAACGTCAAGAACAGTACGCAATTATCAGGTGAATGTGTTTGGTGGCAGTTTGTTCAAAACAAATCTTGTTTCATCAGATAATAATATTATGTGTAGGTCTACTTACTAAGTACTAATTAGGAACGGGTATAGCTTATTGCTGTGCTTTAACAAAATGTCAAAATACCGAAGACATGATAATGCTGCATCATGTTATTTAAAACGCAAATAAGTAGACCTATAATTAGCCAGAGCCACTTCTACTTCTAGAAGTATATTAAAGGGACCCCTTGGGATGAGACATTTTCAATGTTGTCAATTTTGAAAATTTAATTTATATGAAGCTATATAGCCTACTGATCTTAACTGAAAATACGAAAAAGTCCAAAAACAATTTTAAAGCACCGAAAAAAAGTGAAATAGTTGTATTTCCAGGTCGTATATTGCCATGTAAACAAAACAAGTCTGCAATATTGAGCACTTTACATCACATATTCCCACGTATCACACGGTAAGATCAGAGCAGTCGCCGCTAATTGGTGTCTTATAGTCAGGACACGGGAGGACACACCTGCAACACTGATTGTCTACCCAACGCTGGGCCGATGCCATCAGCATGTGGCCCAATGCTGTGAAAACATTCAATCGTCCTTCAGGTATACCTAATAGTTTGTTTGGGTTATTTCTGGTTTCATAGAAATGTTGATTACAAATATTTGTAAAAATATGAGAATTCTGAAAAAAATAAAACATGATCCGTGGGATACACTACTTCAGTACGGAATTAAAAACGAAAATTGATGTCATCAACAAAGAGCTGCTTTAAAAAAAGCTATGACAATGCCTAAGTTGAATACGTTTATTGAACAATCAGTCGTTCATGAGTCAGAGTTGATGAAGCTCATGATGTTTGACTTCTTGCCTTTCCTCAAACGAGTAAAAGCAGCTCTCGTCCTTGTGTCAAACATAATAATTAACAGTCCTGCTGTGGTGCAAGCTTGGTGGTAATTCACATTTAAAAAAATGATCATTTTTTAGATTATAACATTATATTTCTATAATAATATTTTTTTTAAATATATTTAAAACAAATGAAACATTTCAAGACATAATGTAGCATTGTATAGGATTTTTAAAATATTTCGCAATGACAACTACATTGTTGAAGGCATTTCATTTTATTCATAACATTAGGTTCATAACATTTAAATATAATACAGCCAATATTGCACTTTATAAAACTTTTTTTCCCCACGAAGCATTATGACTAAGCATCCACCTTAAACATGTGGTGTTTAATAAAATTACAGATCAGTATCACAAAAAAACATCATACATAGTAATCCGGCACGCATGCAACATTGGCCCACTGTTGTATCAATGATGGGCCGGCATCAGAGATGCCAGCCCAGCATTGAGACAGCGCTAGACCAATGTGACAGCTCACAAATTGGAGTGTGGAATATTCAATAGCATAACATTCCCAGTGAGTGGCAAATCTAGGACAAGAGTGATAGATTGTTTTCTGGTCTTTATTGCGTTCCATGCTATGTTTATATTTGTTTGAAAAACCACTAAGAATTAAAGCTCCTCTAATTTGACACTTGTGCAGGTTGATTACAACGTGATTGTAACGAGCAAAAATATTTGCTTTCACCCTCATCTGAGTATTGGATCTAGCCATCTATAAATTTTATCATCACTCAGCACTACCCAGCAGACACGAGGCATTGTCCCACTATTGGGCCAGTGTCGGGCCAGTGTCGAAGATTGTGGCCAACAATCACCCAATATTGGGTGAATCCCTTGAGTCTGCTTAGTAGTGACTGAAGACATAAATGGTTAATCTATGTAAAATATTTTTGAAGATTTAACGTACAACTTCCTAAAATGTTACACATTGGCCTACATATCACCTCTTAATCATCACTGTACTTGCTGGATTATTAGTTGTAAAACATAGACACAGAAAAAATAGTTATGGTGAAATTGGAATGTACACGTATCAACTCTGCTGAAGTCACGGTCCAGAGCTCAGCTAATAATACCAAGCTGTTGAGCATTTTGTCCAGTCCATTGCTATCACTTCCATAGGTATCAATACTGGTTTAATGTTGGGTCGTCGTGTATGACTTCGGTCCAACATTGACCAGCATTGGGCCTACTTGGTATTTGTTCTCAACAAAAAATGGCATAATAGAGCAAAACCTTCAGTGTCGTCTTATTGCACGGATCAGTTATTACACAGTCCAGTGACTCTGACCAGAATATTTGAGTGTTAACCCTTAACCCTTATAAGGCCGAAATATTTTTGCATAAACCACTGAGATTAAAGTGGGTTTTTTAATTTAAGATCATCATAAATGTCTTAGTTAGCTCTTTCCGCTTCATTTGAATACCTGTTATGGGTCTACGGTCATTATAAATATTTTACTTCTTCGTCAGATTTTGATGTATTAAGACATGTTTCGCATCTCTGAAGAACAGATAGAGCTGTTTCAATAATAACAATTTTTTTTCATTTTTCATCCACTTCAAGTCATCTTCATCCACTACAAGTCGAGAATTGCGACAGCAATTTGTGGCTGTAGTGGATGAAGATGACAATGGTAAATTCGGATTTGAAAAAGTTTGTTAAGGGGCACAGTAAAGAATTTGGGAGGGGGGGGTAAGTTATTTAGTTCATAAATAATATGTTGACAAATTTTACAAGAAAATGGAGTAGGCTCACAGGGAAAATCTAATTGGAAAACACACTTAAGATTGCAGTTTAAATATATAGTTTGGGGTAGGCTTACAAAAGATATTTTAGGTCTCATGAAAATAAAATCATTCTAATCTATAGAACTAAATGTATGGTTGGGAGTAGAACTGTAGCATCCCCAACCTAGATATCAATTGATGCATCTTTAATATTCTAGGTGCAAGAACTGTGAATCCGGTGTCTATATTGGTATGGTAATTTTTGTTATTTTTGATGACCACAAAAAAATCTTCCTCACAAAATCATATTTCTCACAATTGGTTAAACTTTGTGAGGAGTTGACGGTAGTTACGATACTGCGAATACAGATCACATAACATGTTTAACCCTTATCCTGCTAAGTTAATTGATTTCAATTTTCACCAACTTGCAGTTGTGTCTCGCTAACTTCAAGAGGATGAAAATTACTCATATTGTTTAATTTAAGATATATCCATTCTAAATTCTGATGTTTAAATACACATTTTGTTCCCAATATCAGTGATTAGGTCAACAAATAAAACTAATTAAAAACGACATTAGTCGTGATTAGTCGTGATTAGGATGAGGGTTAATTCATCTCTGTGCGTGTCTCTGTTGCCTTTTAATTTCATAATAAAAGTGATGAGGATAAATTTAACACTTTATCTTCAGCTAATCGGGTTCACCAGCTCATTATCATGAGGATATCAGGCTATGTCTGTATGTGTGAGTGTAACAGATGTATTGTTTGCTCACGTGTAAATCACACATACTCATCTCTCAAATAATAGAAATCAACCCTTTAAGTCCTCACAATGCATTAAAGCATCATTTGAAATCCCTGAAAACTGACTTATTTTTCCTATAACTAGGGGTTTTAGAATGAATATTTCCATGCAACTGGTTTACCAATACATGGCAATTTTCTTTAATTTTTCACCCAATTCAAATCATCTTCATCCACTACAAGTCGAGAATTGCGACAGCAATTTGCGGCTTGAAGATGACAATGGTAAATTCAGGGTTGAAAGGGTTAACACACACTGTTGTCATGTTGTTTCCGCAGGTAATTTATGATTATAATTGGCGAATCTTGATGCTGGGTCTCTGTTCTGAGAGAGGACGAGCTCAAGGAGAAAGTCACTACAATCAGCGAATCATACAGCTAGGTCTTTGGTGTGAGCTGAGCGAGCAAGAGCGAGCACGTGGAGATACGTCATTCTAATAAGCGAATCATACTGCTATGTCTCTGTCGTTGGCCGAGCTAGGACAAGGAGATCAAGTCATTAGAATCAGCGAATCATACTGCCAGGTCTCTTGTGAGCTGAGCGAACACAAGTATATCAAGACATTATAATCAGCGAATCATACTGTTAGGTCTCTCTTGTTAGTTGAGCAAGCAAAAGGAGATTAGTCAATATAATCAGCGAATCATACCGCTCTGTCATGAAAGAGGATGAGCGAGCACAAGAGATCTGTCATAATATTCAGCGAATCATACTGCTAGGTCTCTGTCGTGAGCTGAGCGAGGAAGAGCGAGCTCGTGGAGATCCGTCCTTTGATGTGGATCTGAAAAACACAAACATCATGATAATCAGATGTAAGCATTAGAAACGTGAACTCTCTGAATTGCATTAGTTTATCTACAATGATCTATCACATCCTGAACAAAGTGAACTATAGACAATTCGAAATTAACCCTGAGGCACTGATATACTCAATTGAAATTTTCAGTCACTTGAAGTTGTGTCTCCCTAACGTGATCCACAGCTGACTGTAAATTACTTGATTTGTAAAACTAAATCATATCTTATCAGTTCCACAGATTTGAAGACATTTTTAAGTTAAAAAAATTGGCTACACAAGTGTGAAAAAAATAGGGAAGCAGTATTATAGTTAATAGTTGACGTTAGTGCTCTAGGGGTTAAGGAACCTCGTTTTCCAAGGCCCTGGTACTTGAGGTCGATGAGTCTGCTTCTTTAAGCTGACCTTTGTGTGTCTGCAATGATGTCACACCATGGACAATAGGGAAGCACACATGTTGAGACTCCTCCCAGTGTGTACTTCACATACATGACTTTGATCACACTAAATCATTGTTTATACATTGTCATAGATCACAAACCTGTTTGAGCCATGCAGTTGAAAAATTCTGGAAATTGTGTCTCGTAAAGGCCATCAGTTTACTATTAACCCTTACATGGAATGATGTATACATCCTCTCTGGTTTTAACCCTCACGATGCATTAAAGCAGCATTTTACAATCCTGAAAAAAGATTTAATTTTCCTACAACAAAGGGTTTTAGAACGTAAATTTCCATGAAACTGGTTTACCAATACGTGGTAATTTTCTTTGATATTTAAACCACATCAAATCATCTTCATCCACTACAAGACGAGAATTGCGATAGCAATTCTCGGCTTGTAGTGGATGAAGATGACAATAGTTAATTCAGGCGTGAAAGGGTTAAAGCACTAAATTTAAATTTTCACCCACTTGAAGTTGTGTAGTCCTCGACCCACAACCTCAAGTGGGTGAAAATTACAAATATTTGTTTAATTTGAGATATGCAAATCTTGATGTGTAAAGACACCTTTCATTCTCAATAACCGTGTTTTGATCAGATAATAAAATAAATCAAAAACGATTTTAGTCGTGCTTAGCGGTTGGATGGCAAAAGCGTAATATCTGCACTTTACAAGGCTGCTGATACGTTGATCGCTAACAATAACTACAATCAAACATTGATGTTTATAAGCAGTACAAATATAGTGTTCAACTAATCGAGACTGTGCTTCATGCAACATCAAAAAGTCAACAGTAAGAAAGTACATCAAATATATTTCAATTAATGCAGTAGCTCATACATTCCGAGTTGAATATACATGTAATGAATCATATTTGTACCAGGCTTACCACTATAACGATTTTGCCCGTTTTTGTATATTTCAATATACACTTATTATCAATGCAATGGCTCATACGTTCTGAGTTGAATATCTAATAAATCATCTTTATAATAGGCCTTACCACGGGAAAGATTTTGTCCATTTAAGATATATTATTTCAGTGTGAAACATGTATTAAATGATTCATGACATGACTGTCCTATGATTTTCTCCAATATGGTGTCATTACCTGTTTGTGTCAAATGTGACATTGCAAGCCCTGCCTCTTATTTTAAAGATGTATCTTTTTATCATGACTTTAAATAACAATAAGAAATTTATAGAGCGCTACTAAATAAAATAATTATACCGAGACATTTAACAGAAAATAGTCAAATATTTTTTAACAAAAGACCATTTCTTCACAATGGAAAGCCAACGACTTAAGCACAACATTGAAACAGCACTGGCTCGATGACACATGTTTGTCGAATGAACCTTTCCAAACGTGTAAGTACTGGTGCTACAGACAAGCCGTTCTTTTGTTACAAAAGAGATGTAACATTTAGGCTGGGAAAAACACGACTACAGACAACATTTGACTGTTTAACAGTTAGGATACTCCCCAGCAAACGCGAGCTGTTGACACATTGGTTCAATGTTGGGCGAGCGTCGCATTAACAAAAACATCTATACTGCCTGTTTAAGGTGAAATTTATCATTCTTATGAGTATATGCATCAATGGCAATACGTATATATCCTTAGTTTCAAAATTTGCTGAGCATTTAACAAATACTATGAATTTAGAGATTGAAAAAAAGTAAGGAAAGTTGCTTAGAAAAAAAGAAAACTAGTTGATTCTGCTAAATATGTAACAATCAAAGAAAGGCAATAAACTTGAAGCACTAAGTTAATTTTACATTTTTACCCACTTGAAGCTATGTCTCGCTAACAACTTCAAGAGGGTGAAAATTACTCGGATTGCTACATCTGTACAATTTCAATGAAAATATATCCCAGTCCAGCAAATTTATTGCTCAATTTTCCTTCCAATTTTATTTTTTGAAGAGCAAATAAAGAGCAAAAACGGCCATAAACGTGATTGGCACTTACTGGAAAACAAAATTAAATAACCAGATGGAAAATAAACTATTTATCATCCAGGTACATCCTGATGGAACCAGAAGGTCATATCATAGTTGAACAAGTAGCAGATACAACATTTTAGTTACAGCAGAACCCATTTTTTTCAAACAAGTTGAAGATCCCATGAAAATGAACACCTCGGAATCATTCTGAGGGGTCCAAGCATCACTAAGATTTGAACTTCTCATTGAATGAAGAGGTCATATCCGAGTGACACTTTGTGACAGATACATATTTTTCATACAAAATGACCAATCATAAGATTGCTTAACCTTCAAACTGCTACATTTAATAATTTATATTTTCACCCACCTGAAGTTGTGTCTCGATACAGCGACCCACAACTTCGAGTGGCTGAAAATTACTTGTATCTGTTTAATTTGAGGTCAAACATGTGGAGATCTGGGTGTTTAAATGCTTATTTCATTCCCAATAACTGTGATTCAAACGGTTTGTAAATGGATTAGAAACAACATTAGTTGTGCATAGCAGTTTAAAAGTTAATGTAGTGCCAACATCTCTAAAGTTGGCGCAACATTAAAACAATGCAGTATGTTTTTTATACCTGGTGAAATGTTCGTCATACAAATACTAGCTAACAGACAACTACAAGTAAAGTGATCTTCTAACACATTCCACATAGAGAGAGAGATTTAGGCTGAGCCTTACACGTTGCGTGACGCTGTGGCCATTACAGGATCGACTGGGGAGCCTCTGCTACTCATCGGGACGTCCACCGTCTGTGTTCGTACCATGGTACGGTACATGCTGGGTCTCAGACGCTCCTGCTCCCTGTGAGTACCACACCATATACTAAATGTACAATCACCCATCCACAACTAAAAATCTTCAGACTGATTTCAGCTAAATTTTCTCTCATTTCTGTTGGAAAAGTTCAAATTGATCTTAAGTCCAGTGATCCAAGTGAAATGAGAGAAAGCCTGAAAAACAGCCTAAAACAGCATAAGGCTAGCGTTTCTAGGCTCCAGTTCATCATATAGTGGTTTAAAAGCTGTATCTCACACAGTACACATTAGCAGATACATCTCTTTGAACATGAGAAGGTCTGTTATTACATTACGGCAAATAGCAGTAAGTAGTCATTTGAATTTAAAGTAAACAATAAACTGCTATTTGTCTGGTACACGTATGTCTGGCAAAGTTCTTTGCAGTCTGTAATTACATCCATTTCAGTGACATATTGTTTGACTTAAAATATGCTTGAAACCCTATACATGTATATATATACGGGTTTAGCAGAACAAGGGTTAAAAATCAAATCTGCTACACCAAATCATAGATGAAGACCTATTGCTAAAATGATAATATGTGAGTAGCGCTTGATTTACAAAATTAATGTTTCATCAATTCCTTTTATTCTCCAATCAGGGATTGAGAGATTTTTCTCCATAAGATTGTTGTTTGAAAAACTGGATGTTGAGGTAATAATAAATAGTAATGTTCTAGAAATATACGGTAATGTTCTTGAAATATACAGAGATGTCAGCAGTAAATTGAACAAAACCTCGAAGAAATCTGGAAATGTATAATTTAATCATTTTCTCAGCCCCATAATAACCAGACTGTGTTTCCTAAGTTGTGAAAATCTTGAATTTTAATCTCTGAATATACAGCTCTACCAAAAATTAACCAAACACTAAATAAAACATTGTTTATTAGACAAAAGCAATCAGCGACTGGATTGATTATTTAAATAAATAATTAAATTTAATAGCGTAATTCAAGTAATTAATTGTAAATAATAAGCAGATATGTACAGCGGCATACAAACTAAAGCTAATAACAATTTAACTTTTCAAATTAAATATGTACAGTAATTTGAGTATGTTTTTCAATAATGAAAATAAATAGATATTTAGGTTAAATAAGAGGCTAAAAATATAAAGGTACTAATTGAGACAGTGAAGCTTCCACATCATAACCAAATAATACCTTTGAATTTTAATATAATATAAAGATAAATGGTTTTGCACAGCCACCGTTTTTTTAATCAACGAATGTCCAAAAATTACCCTAATTTATAACAATATGTTTTTCTAACAATCAAAGTTCAACTTACAATCTGCAAATACCAAATAAAAAATTAGACTTCGAAAAAACAATTTATTCATATATATATTTGTCCTTATTTTTAGATCCATCTATTGTTTGGATTAAAGAATAATGTTATTTGTTAAGTAGAGCTATAATCAAAAAAGAGAACCCAGATAACATAAAGTAACCATTAACCATTTTAAAAGCCCAAACATTCAGAAAGGTTTTGAAGGAAATTTTATTGACAAAAACATTTAGAGGTGTTTTTCATCAGCAGTACAAATTATCAGTAATACAAACCTGAACAAGGAGCATTTGATATTTGTCAAATTATTCCAAATCCCACATTACCTTAAAAGCAACACATAAGGCACACAAATTTGACCTTTAAGTCATTGGATTATACTGATCATAGAAAACTTGTTTTGTGGAGCTTTAGTTGATAGATTAGGATATTAGCAGATCAGGAGTGCTTTTTTAAAACGTCGTCTCGAAAGTTTAATTTACATATTATTTATTAAATGTCAGATATATATGGGTATACCGGGTATATATTTTATTTGTTCAAAATAATAAAATCAATTTTGTATTAAAAGATACAATGGTATAAACATTGTAAACATTAGTGATAAAAGTACAAAATACATCATAAAGGACATTTTAATTTCAATTGTAAATTAAATATATTTTGAACATTTCATATAATGTAAAAGTATGCGTGCCAACAAATTTTAAAGATTTAAAAAAACAGTTTGTAATTTTCTGAATGCAATAATTCCAGTAAGATAAAGATCAAATTAACATGGTATTAACCCTTTCAACCATCACAAAGCATAAAAGCATTTATTTCGCAAGTATGAATAATGACTTAATTTCCTAAAACCTAGGGGTTTTAAAATGACAATTTTTGTGAAACTGTTATAATAAAAAGAATACATTTTTTTCATTTGCCGTTTTAAGTCATTTTCATTCACTACATTATTCAAATGAAGCAAAAAAATCCCTTTGGTCTCTTAGTTTATATAAAACTGTTCGGACCTATTTATTCTATTTTCTACAGACGTTGCTAGTACACACATAGTAAGAAACATCAAGCAATTGTAGAAAATTAAAGTATATAGATATGTATTGATAAGGCTGTTCTTTTGTTTTACCGGTTCGACCCTTATTTAAAACTTTAGCCGTCGTGTTATTTACTTGGAATTTTCACCCACTTAACCCGTCGAAGCCTGAATTTACCACTGTCAGCTTCATTCACTACAAGCCGCGAATTGCTGTCGCAATTCTCGACTTGTAGTGGATGAAGATGATTTGATGTGGTTTAAAAAATAAAGAAAATACACCCTTTCCAGTAACAACACGCCACACAGTGACCAAAAGCTGAACTATTTAGTTGGCAGTCCTGTTACACTCTTTCCCATTACAACACGCCATCCAGTGATTAAAGCTGAACTATTTAGTTGGGAGTCCTGTTACACTCTTTTTCATTACAACACGCCATCCAGTGATTAAAGCTGAACTATTTAGTTGGCAGTCCTACTTATGCGCAAATCGTACAAAGAGTGTATTGCCATGAATTGGTAAACCAGTTTCGTGGAAATTTTCGTTCTAAAACCTTTGGTTGTAGAAAATTAGGTCTGTTTTAGGGATGTGAAATGATGATTTAGTGCATCATGAGAGCATAAAGGGTTACCCACTTAAAGTTGTGACGTGATCCAGAACTTCAAGTGAGTGAAAATTATTCAGATTTGACAAAATTGAGAATAACTATTTTTAAATCATGCTGATTGATGTCACGTTTTATCTTATGTGAGGTGAGGCGCGAAAGCCGGCGCGACAACCGGCGCGACGTGCGACGAAAATTTAACAGTTTTGAAAATGATCGCGTTGCCTATCGCGCCCGTGTATGACGTCGCGCTGGTATATATTTTGGAAATGACCAAATAGTGTGTTTGAAAAACCGACGCGACGTCCTTCCCAAAGAATGACCTTGCGGACCGACATAATTATTCAGTGGAATTGTAGGCCCATATTCTATAGTGTACACGTCGCATATCATTCCGAAATCTTTTAACTTCACAACACAAAAGATCATTGTACCTTTATACTCCCTATTTACTAACTCCATATAGGCATACGCCCCAAGGACAAGACCCCGAAAATTACGGACCAGCCGTAGCATAGGTTTATGAGTTCGAATACAAACATGTGGCACTTCACATGTCCGGATAATAAATTCTACAGCGCTCAGAAAAAAAACAGGTGCACAATTTCAATCTTCCGTGAAATTAAAAAAACCCATACTATTGTTTCATATAAAATACTGTAGATTACAGTGATCAATAATCATATTTTTATAGCACAATTATTGAAATAACTTGGGGCCAGGGTGTAAAATGTCTCTGCCCTGGCAACATCGCATGTTTATGATATTTTTTAAAGACGTTGTACTGTAACAATTTGTGGTCAGTCATGCATGCATAAGTTATTTTATTCTCCACCTCAGAAAATATCATACCCTTGATGCCATTCAGGTACAGCCACCAGTTTGGTGGAGCATTGGTCCAGTGTTGTGTTGGTTTAAACCCCCTGCAGTTCTGTTCTGCAAAGCCAAAAGGCAGTATCTGCTTACTTGTAAAGTAAGCAGATACTGCCTTTTGGCTTTGCACGGCAGAGTTGTCTGGTGTAGACATTCAGATATCCATTAAATACTCGTCCACAGAAGATCCACGCAGTCAGATCATTTGTTCGCGGATTTTCATGAAAAGGAACGTTTTTGAGAAGAGCAGCTGATAGCACTTATACACGTTCCTGCCGGGAAAATAGAGATAATAAGTTTTGAAACTAGATAAATGGAGCTTGAAAGCAACTTAAGCAAGTATAAAATAATCATATTATTCTTAAAGCTGGTGATTGCTATCACATATTAGCTATTTACACCCGGAAGATTAGAAATCAGAAAGAGATTAAGTCAAATTTAACAGTTCAAGTGCTGCCTTCTCTGTACTGATGACATTGTCACTTTCTCTAATACTGCGGGGCTGGGTATAATGTAACATATATAAATGTGAAATATAAAATTTACAATGTCAGTATAATAAACTAATAAATCAATCAACCACACACGATTCATGGTTAACCTATGAAGTGCTGTCAAAATCTGACGTCTGATGTCAGTCGACGTGCCAAAAGGTTTACCCTTTCACCACCACCACCACAATATAATCGTTTATTAATCCATTGAATTAACACATCAAATAACATATTTTGGTGGTCACATAGCCAATAATGACACATTTGCGTTTTATGTTGAGCACATATCATCAATTTTATTCACATGAAATTATGAGTCGCGGTAGCGACACACAACTTGAAGTGTTTGAAATAAAAAAAAAAAAAGTTCCCGACTTGCAGTGGATGAAGATGACTTGAAGTGGTTAAACAATTAAAGAAAATGTATCAATAGATAAGACACTTTTATCGAAATTTTCCTTCAAAAACCCCTTAGATGTAGGAAAATTCAATCTGTTTTCAGGGATGTAAAACTTAGCTTTGATGCATCGTGGGGGGTAATTAGCACCGGAACGGTGTTTAGACGTCAGAATGTGACGTCTATCATGTCTATAGCAGGCTTGGGGCCAAAGTACTCGGTACTTCGGTACTTTGGTACTCGAGTACCGATTTTGCAGTACTCGTCGGTACTCAGTACTCGTACTTTTAAAAAGTACTTGTACTCGTACTTGTATTCAAGTACTTTTAAAAATAAAAGTACTTTTAACGAGTATTTACGAGTACTTTACGAGTACTTGATTTAAAATAGCTCACAGACAAATCCTAAATCATTATTGCTATTGCTATTGCAACTATTTTTGCAGGATATGGAACATTTAGTTAATGATTCTTTTACCATCCGTTTAGCTAATATATTAAAAAATGATTTAATAAATACTTTGAAATTATTTCAAAACTAGTCCAATTACTTACATCAACTTTTAACAAAAGTGCAGATTTTTTTACAATATCATGCAGCTATATATACTAGTATATACTAGTATACACGTGTAGTTCACAAGATAATTAAATAACTATTCTTAAAAAAAAGACAAGAGACGTTTCTTTGGAAAACAGGAATATGTGTTGATATATAACATTTACAAGTGACTATACCATACAGTAGGACTAGTAATCATTGAAAGGGGGGGGGCGTGATTTCAACAATAATGTCGCGAGATTTAAGAATCACACTTACAACACCTCGTTCTTCGCAGCTAAGCCCCAGAAAACATGAGGCATTGAAACAATAATGGTATAATGTTGGGCAAACGTTGAAGACTATGTACCAAGATTACTATAGGTTCAATTAAATATCGTGTTTGTTGGGACGATCGATCGGTATTTGCATAATATTTGCACAATATTGGCCCATTTGCGTAGCAGTTGAGACTCGGTGTGAACTAAGATATATTAAACTGCCATAGCTCATACAACTCAGTATCAATGTTGTGTAAATATAAAAAAAACACGACCGCGACAACGCGACGTCTTATCTACAGAGACCTTACAATGCCGGGCCAATGTCCACGACATTGGGCCAAAAATTAACCAGCAAGTACTTAGGATTAACACATGATATAACAGTAGGCTACTGTTCAAACAAAGATGACCGCTGTAATTAGACGGCAAACATCACCCTTTTACTGCGGGACACCACCGCTGGTTATGTTAAGCAAAAACACTATTAATCAACGAAAACGAAATACTTAGATATATTTGTATTTACATACTTAGAGACCACAAAACTCACGACATATCCATCCACAGCTTTGGGGGAAACTATCCATTTACCAAATCCAAAACAATCATGATATCTCTCGGCATTCATTTTTTTCCGGAATAAAACTACATTTGTTTTAAAAAAAAGTAGCAAACTACACCATCTTGATTTGGAAAAAAACTGATCGCCGAGCAAGAACATGTACTTTTTGGATTTATAATGAGGTGTAAATGGATAGTTTCCCCCTCACCTTCCACCCTTATACTATATCTACTGCAGAGAGATCACCCCCGCTGATAGTACACGTGTACATGTACACTGCAGGTCTACACACACCAATGCGATACTGAAGGCCCAGTGATCAAGTTTTAAAACTAGCGTGTTATGCAACGTAAAGCTTTAGACACAGACAATTTGTATACTAGCATGTGTTTATTTATTTATTATGATTCGCCAAATAGTGAGCCTACATGTAGCCATGGAGATAGTAACTATCTCCATGATGTAGCATACAATACGTTGTACACTGATTAGAAAATGCAATATCATACTATTGGCTGGGACATGGCATCATGCAATATCAATAATAGGCCTGTCCCATAAAATATTATTTTCACCACTCATCTATATGTGACCCGACCTGACAAAATGAGTCGTCAGTCGCACATTTAAATATTAGGGTTATTGAGATATCCCGCACTTACACAAAATTACCTTTAAAATGGTATATCACACAACTCTGTAGACGTATAAAGTCGATCTCCGCACTGAAAAAGAGTAAAATATGTAGGCCTACAATGAACGTAGACCCATAACATAGGTATTCAAATGAAGCAGAAAGAGCTAATAAGACATTTATGATGACTTCAAATTGAAAAAAACCCTTTGGTCTCCATGGTTTATAAGTCCAACATGCCCAAGTGGTCTGCTTGCATGTGATGGAAGACCAGTCTGGCTTTTTTCAGGCCAGTGTTCTAAGACCCTATATACCATGTATTGCAGATCATTTATTTTATTCTTCTTGTTATTTCTGAACGTCGGAATTTGATATTGAAACGATTGTTATGATAATATCTTTGAGACAAAATAGTGAACATACGATTCGATTCGTCTGCACTGAAAGTTGGTCAATTGATTGTTTTAGTCATGATGTATGGTATAATAATTATGTATATATAAATTAGAATAATTTGCGTGCAGTGGCCTGAACCACATAGAGAACAATAGGAATAGTGTGAGGAATATAAGGAGCAAATACGAGACGTTGACCAAATGTTGGTTTGATGTTGGGCCCGCGTCGAAGACGGTGGACCAACATCAAACCAACATTGTGTCAACCTCGCTTGTCTTCTGTGTAACGAAATGAAATGAATCGGGCTTTAGGTCACCTTTGTGCACATATAGGCTAAACTGGGCCAGGAGAACCTCCTGAGGATGGTGAGATGAATGAGATGACACTGTCCTTCAGACACAGGATTCGAAATTCGAGCCATGGCGGTCTGAGACCGAGCACGCTACCTCTCGGTCACGGAGGCTCCCCACAATACTGAGTTTCACACGTGGATGGGGAAGAAACATTTTTGTTTCTTTCAAACCGCCGAGACTGGGAACCGAACCCCGAACTCTGGCGTGAAAGGCAAGCGTGAAAGGCAGCGGTGCTAACCACTATCCTAGGGCCCCCGTCCTCTGTGTAACGAGCAGTGAACCGAATTGTCACACCACCCGGCAAAGTGAACACGAGACCTTGACCCAATGCTGGTCTAATGTTGGCCCACAGTCCGCGACGCTGACCCAATATTGTTCCAACATTGGTACAATGTATCGTATTTACTGGGTATATGCTGGCTGAACGCTGGGTCAATGATGCGCCAGCCTCAGGTGTCTCCGACGCGGAACCACCCATCAAGCGTTGACCCAATGTTGTTTTAATGCTGGGCCAGCGTCGCAGACGGTGGTCCAACATTAAGACAACATCGGGTCAACGGTTCGTGTTGGCTGGGTATCATCCGTGTCTGGTGTCGACTGCGGACCCCGTCGCGACGAACCGTGGCTCAACTAAGTTGTTGATGCGATAACTATGTATCGTAATCATGTATATATATGTATGCATAATAACATTTTTGTGTGAAGATGTGATTGAACTACATGTGAAAGTGGGCGGGGGCCCTAGGGTAGTGGTTAGCACCGCTGCCTTCCACGCCAGAGTTCGGGGTTCGGTTCCCGGTCTCGGCGGTTTGAAAGAAACAAAAATGTTTCTTCCCCATCCACGTGTGAAAGTCAGTATTGTGGGGAGCCTCCGTGACCGCGAGTTAGCGTGCTCGGCCTCAGACCGCCAGGGCTCGAATTTCGAATCCTGTGTCTGGAGGACAGTGTCATCTCGATCATCTCACCATCCTCAGGAGGTTCTCCTGGCCCAGTTTAGCCTATATGTGCACAAAGGTGGTCTAAAGCCCGATTCATTTCATTTACATGTGAAAGTTGTTGCCATTTGGGCGCTCCTTGATGTTAGCACACACTCCTAAGTAGGGTGACATAATATACACTTTATAGCCTAGAAGTACGCGAAAATAGTTAACGATCAAAAGTTATGTGAGAACAATACCGTAACTGAGTTATGGTAGGCCTACAAACTTTTTTATAATATCTTGATACAATGCAGATAGATATGTCGTCGGTCGTGATAAAAGGTAAGTCACTGAATCAGGCCAGGGTTAACCTCCTCCTAATTAATAATATTAATAACAATCAACTTCTATATCGCCTAAATCATCGGTGATCCGAGCTGAGAGGCGGGACAAACATAATCGTAATCAGACTCATAGTCTCAAGACCGTTTGGGTTTGTCGTCTGGGCCAATCGGACCGCCGATGATCTAAGCCGGAAAAGCCAGACCAAAAAAATATGTTTTCAATTTTTTTCCGGAAACTAATTTGTGTTTTTACAGAGCGAATTTCTAAAGAAAGTTATTTGTTAACATGACCTCTTACAAAAAAATCAATTTAGAAATGTGATATTGATCTCTGTTTATTACAAACCTGAATGTGAATGTGACATAGGACTGATACGTTAATGTGTATTCCCAGCAAACACAAAGCATTTGTTCACCATTTATACAACGTTGAAGACTTTGTATAAATGTTACACAAATATTTTGTGTTTTATGGGTTATAAGCCTACTTATACTAGAGAATGCTTGCGTTTCAAGAGTTTTCTTATACTGAGGCGAGAACATTGCTGTGGCCACCAAAACCAGTTAAACAACATTGATGTGGACCAAAACCAATTAAAAAAAATTGATGTGACCATAAACCAGTTAAAGACCATTGCTGTGATCATCAAAACCAGTTAGGGCCTAATGAGCATTGATGTGACCATCAAAACCAGTTAAAGGCATTGTTGTGGTCATCAAAACCAGTTAAGGAACATTTTGTGGACATCAAAACCAGTTAAGGAAAATTGCTGTGGCCAATAAAACCAGTTAAATACCATTGCTGTTGCCATCAAAACCAATTAAGGAATATTGCTGTGGCCATTAAAACCAGTTAAAGAACATTGCTGTTGCCATCAAAACCAGTTAAAGATCATTGCTGTGGCTATCAAAACCAGCTAAGGAACATTGTTGTTGCCATCAAAACCAGCTAAAGAACATTGATGTCGTCATCAAAACCAGTTAAATAGCATTGCTGTGATCATCAAAACCGGTGAAAGAACATTGATGTGACCATCAAAACCAGTTAAAGAACATTGATGTGACCATCAAAACCAGTTAAAGAACATTGATGTGGCCATCAAACCCAGCTTTTGCCTTATATTTGCTGTATGGTCTGCATATCGTCTAGTAATCTCTATGGTGTTCCACTTGCCACCAGGCCTATTTGCCTCTCTGTCAGATGACAATAATGTTATGTATTACACAAAGTTACTAACTGTCGCTCATATGTCACTGAAACACATTTTTACGATGTCGCAAATTGGAGATATCGACGTCTCATAATGCGTTAACTCTTTAAGCCTCACAGCACTGAAATATTTGCGCATAAACAATGGAGACCAAAGGTTTTTTCAATTTGAAATCCTCCTGAATGTCTTAGTCTACGGTCATTATACATTTTCTAATTCTTTCAGTGCGGGGATCGTCTTTAGACGTCAGATTCTGACGTGTCAAAGCATCAATTTCCATCTCTGAACATTTTCCTGAAACTTAGAGTTTTAAAACGAATATTGTCATGGAACTGTTTTATAATAACAATATCATCTTTAATTTGTCACCCCTTTCAAGTCATCTTCATCCACCACAGGTCGAGAATTCGCGGGCAAGATTAGGGTGTCAGCTCGCCAGCTGACGGTTTTCCTGTTCTCCACTCCCATCAGGAAATGCCGGGGTATATTCTGCATCCTTCTTTGGCTGTACATCTGCTTCAGTCTGATCCTCATGCTCTCCACCGTCACCCTCAGCTACCGCCAGAACCAGGAACCGTACATAATGCGAGGTGAGGAATAGTACTGCAGTAAGATTCACATTAACCGTGGTAAATGATTTTGCGCTGATTTCTCAAGTACTATTTTCGAATGATTATGTGATGGCGAATTTATAGTAAAATATTTTATAGTTTAAAACAGTTTAGTAGGTCTATTTACCAAGTATAAAATTGCCCTCTAAAAATCAATTAGCTTCGTCTTAGAATTCCATTACATGTCAAATGGTCTAACCTTCTAAAACTTCGCGTAGTCGCCGCATTCCTAGACAATAGTGTGTTCAAAATGTCATGAAAATTGGTTCAAAACGTCCATATTTTATTTTGTTTGAAACACGTTGTCTAGAACCAGTGAGTATAGCCAGCCAGGGTGGACCCTCCCATAGTAATATCTTGTGAGATTCACCCAAAAGTCTACTTTTAGCAACTTATATTTGTAGTTTTAAACAACTAATACTGATTTTATTTGACACAGAGCTAGCTGTGACCAAATCACCCACCATCTACGTCATCACCCCAACATATAAACGAAACAGTCAGAGACCGGATCTCACCCGCCTCGCGCAGACTCTAATGGCCGCCGGAAGTGGCGTACATTGGTTGGTAGTTGAGGACAGCACACATCGGACAGACTGGGTGAACAGGCTGCTGCAGAGGACAATGCCAGACGGACACACGCTGATGCACTGCAAGCGTAACGTCAGTGCCACGGACGAGGACTATTTTGAGGATCTGGCCAAAAAGGCGGGAATTCCAAGAGCGCGAGGACTGAACAAGGCGGCCCGCGGCGTTGTGCAGCGCAACTGTGGCCTGCAATGGCTGCTGGATAATAATATTACAAATGGCGTCATCTTCTTTGGTGATGACGATAATAGCATAGATATCAGATTGTTTGATGAGGTAAGTTATAAGTCACTAGCGTTACATCTATATTGTCGTATGTTCAATTTTTCTTCCAGTTTAAGGATCCAACACATTTTTGAAAGGGGGGGGGGCTCTGATGGGGATTTGATTGGCCTAAAATGATAAATTTAAGTGTCAGACAATGCTTTTTAATCTTTTCAGCTAATAAACTTGGTTTTGAGACACTACCCGAGTAAATCTGGGTGACAAATACGGATGATTTGGCAACTCAATTAACGCGATGCTTAAGCAATGTCATTTCTGAAAGAGAGGGGGTTTAATCGTTCAACATTATTGATCATGCTGATGCAACTGACAAGTAATTAAACATTTGTGACAACCTTTGATAAAGCCTAGATGTGGTGTATTCCCTTTAAGTAAATAAACTGATTTTGTGCGTGGTTGAGCTAGTTAGTAAATGAGGTAAGTTCTGATGTTTTGACAGCCATGACTTAAACGAAGTGGTTGACTAATCATCAATATACACTCCTTTGTAAGGCAGCAACTGCATCACGTTAACTCTTCAGCGCAGTGATCGACTTTAGACGTCAGAATCTGACGTCTAAAGTCGATCCCGCACTGTCCCATGTGTATGAGTAAACTTATTTATACTGGCCGTAGACCCATAACATGGCCTAGGTATTCAAATGAAGCGGAGAAAGCTAACTAAGACATGTATAATGATTTAAAATTGAAAAAAAACCTTTAGTCTCCTTGGTTTATACAAAAATACTTCAGCGCTTTAAGGGTTCGGAGTAGTAACTGCTGCTGCATTCTGGCTTTGTAGGCCTTTGACAGTAGCATCGTGTAGTGTTCAGAACTATTCGTTCTCAAAGTCTAACGGAAAACCGCTGTAGCCTTTTTAAATGCGAGTAGCTCGATTCGGATGAGGCGTACTATACATTTCATATCAACGACAACAATTCACACAATGTACATCATTTAACCAACCAATTTTTGTTTAGCATCTCATGTAAGAAGCCTTGATTTATATTTTCAGATAAGACCAACAAAAAAAATATCTGTGTTCCCCACGGGCCATTTTACGGGAATGGGCGTCTCCAGCACTATTGTCATTAACGGCAAAGTGACAGGCTTCATTGACCAATGGGGTAAGTATATCAACTGCTCTCCACTGGTCAACCGCAGCGCTGACCGTGATATAAGAAGTAGTACATCACGCAGATTATAATATCATTTTTGTTCAAAATTTGTAGATTTTTATAAACAGTCTCACACTATCACACGCCAATTAACGTTTGTAGCTTTGAAGTACTTTGTAGCTTTTGTACATTATTTTGACATTTTCAAGTGGAAAAAAGAAGGCCTTAACGCGGTATATAATGTGTGGTGTTGCAGTTTATTTTCAAAGCACCATTATAGCTATTTCGTTATCGTCGTCAGATGGTAAGGAAAAAATATGAAAGACCGCACTGAAGTGCCCTATCGTGGTATGGGTGCGTGACGGGTGGTCGTTCATAGTGGTCAACACAATAGTACGAAAAAACTTTTGAAAAGGCAGATAGACGACAGACACGCCCTAACGCGGTACCCAGGGGTACCGCAGTACCGGGCCTCTGTCGACTTCCGTCACAATCATTCAGTAAATAGATCATTTATATATAAATAATAGATAATAAATACCGATCTCATGTTCACATGTGATGCATAGGCTTAGCTACGTTAAAATTAGAAAACGGCTCAAAGTGAAGATCAATTTTAATTAAATATGGCAGATATATATTTTTTATTATTTTTATTTTTTTATTATTTATAATGAATAGTCCATAGGGATCCTTCTGTTTGTCTTCTCATCATCCTCAATGGCAACAAGTTTGTCTTCTGTGCGTTTAAGTTCTGCAAAAAGTTCTATGTTGTCCTGGGGTTGGGCCTCCTGGACAAGATCCCTGGTGAGGGGGGGGGGGTACATAGATTGGAATAGGAAGGTCGGCTCTTAGCCAACGGTCTCCAGCCACCATTAGTGCATGGGGGGGATAAAAAACCTAATCCCCCCGTGTTTGCCTGATACTCGACATCGAAAATTTTATGACGTCATCATTTTATGACGTCACACCTTGCTTATTACCGCTGATTACCCAGATCGGACAAACTTTTGACTATCACTCAATAATTAATAATATGTTTCATTGTAAACGACTGAAGATCATGCATGGTCTGTTAGATCATGGTCTTATTTGACCCATTTGAACGATTTTTTCTGGCAAATAGACACGCCTGGTTTTAAAAAGGTCAGCAAATGATATTTTTATCTAAGGGGGACAACCTCGTGAATAAGCTGCTAAAAATGTGTAAGAAGTTAAATTGCAAAATGATCGCCGGTGGCCAATTTTGGATCTGATTATTTTCTAACTTTTGGAATACAAATCCAATCTTATTGTGCAACACCTCATTTTCGACTAAATCAATCTTGACAAATTGATTAAAATGTTTATTGAAGATCAGCTGACGATGAAATCCAAGATGGCGGTCATTTAGGATCCATGTTGTTCTCAACATTAAAAAAAGCTTCCATCTTCCATGAAACACACCTTTTCGACAGAATCAATGAGGACAAACTCAATAACAATATGTTTTATGTTTCAAGATCCTCTACGGATTATCAAATCCGAGATAGCGGCCATTTTCAATCCAGTTTATTCATTGCATTTCAAACACAAATTTCCTCGTAAACAACCTGCTTAAGTTTTTTGGGAGCCTTGGAAAATAAATCATTATTGTGACGAAATTTTCCTTCTTACTACTTCACCCATTTTGTTTTTTTTTGTTTCTCACTCATTTTCAGTTGCTTGTTGACGCGTGAGTCCCTCTAGGTTGTGATCCTGGGCACATATAGATATGATTTTCAGAATTAAACCTTTTACGACAGATCGTGTCTGTTAAACCAGCCTGGCCCCTGGGTAAAGGGTAGCCCAACAATTCGAGTAATTGTACTTGTTTTATTAGTGATTCCGTAACCATAGCAACAACGGTGAGCAATTAATACGTATTACATATCATAAATATTAGATTCAGTTATTGTATGTATATATATATATATATATCTACATCAATTGCATAAACAGAAATACATCTCATTTCTAATATACCTGTATTTATACCGTGACAACCCATCATCAGCTCATTGTGTTTGAATGTTCCGTGAGCCATACCATTTTACAAATAAAACTGTAATAATCTTGCCATTTGGGCTCGCGTGATATTTTCACATACCATACTAAAATGTTAATTATATCTGATGTATGTAAGCAAGGCAACGAAGTATTTCTGATATTCATAGTGGCCAGGGAATATTTTTGTTAAAGATATTCTTTTCAGCACATATAATATACACATTGTTGACAAAAGTATTGATGGAGTATTGGGTCTACAATTTGTCGATAAATTGATCAATTATACATTTATTATATACTGCTGCTACCTCCCACCAGACAAATCTGTATGGAGTAACTCTACTAATTTCTTTGGACATTTAATTGCTCAGTTATACATGCATAGTTATGCCGATTCTGTTCACCTGTTAGGTGATTTCAATGCGCGAACCGGTTCACTAGTTGATACAGCAGAGGAAGATAGTGACGTTCTGCCCAGAATATCATTGGACAAAGAACGCAATAATATTGGCGAGAAACTGGTAGAATTTGTGAAGGACATGAAGTCAGCTTTAGTAAACGGGCGTTTCCCGCCAGACTTTGATGATTTTACTTCAATTTCTAGTCGTGGTCGGTCAGTAGTCGACTACTTCATTACCGAGCAGATATCATTGTCAAATATTAGCAATTTTTGTGTGCACACTGTTACCAATTTACTAGCACAATATAATTTGCATAGCCTAATGGGGTCAAATAGTAGACCCCCCGATCACTCAGTGCTAGAGCATGTAATAAATGTTCATGACTTGCCAGACAATGCTATACATCTGTTAAAACCAACTAATGATTTTCATAATGATGATTTTATATATAATGTACCAGTGACTCATTCAGGTCCTGATCCGAAACAATACTTTACTAAATACTGTAACCTAAATTTAAATAAGGACTTTATGAACAATGATACTTGGAAGCTGGCTGTAAGTGATATGATTGATTATATTGAACGTTTAAATAATACTGAGAGAGACATCAATGATTGTTATAATTATATGTGTGCTAAGGTTTTCGATGAATTACATGTATTTTTTTAAGAGTTTTGATTCTCGTAAGCAAACACGTAAGAAGCATAAGCATAGCAAGCCATACTGGGATGACGAGCTGACTGATTTCTTTAAGAAAATGCATTCTACTGAGAAGATATTTTTAAGGAGTAGTGGAAACAAGGCTACAAAAACATTGTTACGTAATAATTTTATTCAAAGTAGAAGACAGTTTGACAAATTGCTCAGGAGTAAAGAACGATTATTTAGAAGTAATAAAGTGAAACGAATTGACGAGCTTAATGCCAAAGATCCCAAAAAATTCTGGGATGAAGTCAATAATCTTCTGCCATGTAAACCCAGACAAATTCCCCTAAAGGTTCAGCGTGGTAACGATTATATTACTGATGTCAATGATTTATTACGTGCATGGTCTTCAGATTTTTCTGGACTTTATAATAGAGCACCGCGGGATGCCCCAAGTGATAACTCAGATGATTTTTATGATAATTGCATGTCTCATAAGAATATCATAGAAAATGAAATGGGAAACAATTTCGGTGGTATTGCATTTCTAAATGAAAATATTAGTTATGATGAGGTGGAAAAAAATGTTCTTAAACTAAAACGGAATAAGGCATTGGGAATTGATGGCATACCAACTCATGTCCTGCAAGAAAGATCATTCCTAGTACCTGTATGGTTATTTATTACAAAATGTTTTGAATATGGTCGCATCCCATCAATATGGCAATATGGGATTATATCTCCTATACCGAAGAGTCGCGACAAAAATAAGTATGTTCCACTTAACTATCGAGGTATCAGTTTATTGTCTATATTTTCCAAAGTCTACTCTTCGGTTTTAAATACTCGACTTTCTAAATATTTTGAAGCTGTAGGAATATTGAATGAGGAGCAAAACGGGTTCAGGAAAGGCCGTTCTTGTGAAGAGCACGCATTTGTATTGTCTAATGTAATTAGGTCAAGATTGGACGAAAAAAGAAACACTTTTGTTGCATTTATTGATTTCGAGAAAGCGTTTGACTGGATTGACAGAGATCTGTTATTATATAAACTTTTGCTATGCCCAATAGATTGTAAATTTTACTATGCAATTAAATCTTTATACAATCAAACATATGCAGGTGTCAAACTTAATGGGCATATTTCTAACTGGTTCGAAACGTATACTGGAGTAAGACAGGGTGACGCCTTGTCGCCTACGCTGTTTAACATATTTATTAACGATCTATCAAATGAATTAAACAGTCTTAATTTAGGTGTGAAAATAGGGGTGTTCTGCTCTGTCATCTACTTTACGCTGATGATCTCACTCTGATAGCCGACAATGAGGGTCAGCTTCAATTACTGTTGGATTGTGTACATAAATGGTGTGAAAAATGGAGAATGAATATAAATTGTCTAAAATCTAACCTAGTACATTTTCGTAGAACGAGATCTGCTAAGAGTAAATACTCTTCTAAATTAGGAGATATGTGCTTAAATACTGTTGATAGATATAAATATCTTGGGCTTATTTTTGATAAGTACCTGACCTTTGATTTAGGGGTGAATGATCTATGTTTAAAGGGTGGTAGAGCTCTCGCAGCATGTATATCTAGATTTAAAGCTTTGAAAGATGTTGGATTTATAACTTTTACTAAGCTATATAACTGCATGGTTAACCCTGTATGTGACTACTTCTCTGTACTCTGGGGTCACACCTCATTTCAAGAATCAGAAAAATTACAAAATCGTGCCATCAGGTATTTTCTCAGGCTTGGGCCACGGACTCCCATCTTGGCAATGCAGGGGGAGATGGGCTGGTTGAGTCCTACTGCTAGACACTCATTATCGATTATACAGCTATGGAACAAGCTAGTCCAGCTAGATCACGCAAGATTGCCATACATTGTATTCAGTTGGATGTCCACGACAAATGGTGGCTGGTTTCGCCGAACAACTGATTTGTTTAAAACATATGATTTGCACTGTTACATTGTAAATAAGGAAGTGATACCCCTAAGCATAGCTATAAACAAAATTACGTTATTTGAAAATAATAAGTGGAACACTAGCATGCAGTTGAAACCTAAGTTAAGAACCTACATTACTTTTAAAACTATTTATGCAACAGAAATGTATGTACAATCACTGTTTTCTAAGGCTAAAAGATCAATTTCGTGTCAATTAAGATGTGGTGTACTACCATTAGCTATTGAAACTGGCAGGTATACAAACACGCCAGTAGATCAACGATTATGCCGGCTCTGTAATTTAAATCAAATAGAAGACGAATCCCACTTTGTATGTCAATGTACCCTATATAAAACAATGAGAACGGAATTATACTTGCATATATCGTCTATTTATCCAACCAACTTTATTTTATTAACCCCTAATGAACAGCTTAAATTACTTGTGTCAGAAAAGTTTATTTATTTAACAATAGATTTCGTTGAGCAGGCATGGAGGAAACGTCAAAGTGCTATGGTCAATTAGCCTAGTTATATTTAAAGCAATGTATTTTATTTTTATTATCATTATTATTATTATTATTATTTTTAAATTATTATTATGCTACTATTATTTATGTTATGCAGTACAATTCAAGGTGACTAATAAGCCCTTGAGGGCTGGGTACCAATTTATTATACTTTATTTTCTGTTTGTACTATATGTTTGTACTATGTCACTATAATAAACAAATACAATACAATACAAAATACCAGGGGTAATGCTAATTATTGTGATTGTCAATTATTTTCCAACTTCTCGTAAGTATGTGAATAATTATTTAAGTCGGGATAATTAGGCAATGGAGGCTCCTTATAGTTGGTATGGCGTGATATTGCGATTGCTTTGTTATTGTAAATCAATTACATGATAATATATTGTTGAGCAGGTTTAAGATGTTTGTGCATCCTGGTGCTGTACATTTAAGAAAGATTCAGACAATTTGAAGGAATGAAGACGAATAAACATACAGTGGGCTATTCATGCCATCAAACTGTGAAAAATCTCAATTTTAATCGTGATGTAATAATCTTTCTACCAGCCCCAGCTCTAGCAGTGGGCGATCGTGTATACCATGAAAAGTAGATTAAAAAAAATCACTTTCGCTTTCAATGAAGGACAGCAAAAACTCAAGCTTCAATAATTATTATTTGTTTGAATTCGTTGTCATCGTCTCTACAGTCTGCTCAATATAAACCTTTGTGGTGGTTTCTGAATGCTGCCAAACTTAATTGATACTCAGATTCGTTTGAAATCACGGCAATAATGATGTGTCTTAGAAGTTGGTGTGCGTGTAACCGTTACATGGATTCCATCGGCTGCCTTGCTGTCAGCGGGACACTTGAATAAGGCACCTCCTCCACTTGTGATACAATATTTTCAACTCATGTTGTACGGAATGCATGTACACATATTCTGGGTGGGTGGGGGGGGGACGTTAATATATAAAACGTCAATATATAAAACAGGCAGACTGATTGCCCAAACCCTTGTCCCTTGACCAAAAACACGCTTTTGAACATAGTTTTCACTGAAATGACATCCTTTAATATACAATTTGGGGTAAAAAGGCCCTTGACCATACAAAGAATATATGGACAAAAGCATACTTTGGAATATACATTTTTAACAAAACTCTTTTAATTATGTATAAACGATGACAAAGTAAATGTTCATTGCTTGTGGGCTTCTTGTTAGAAAATAACCCTTGCGAATTTTCAGGAAAAAACGGTTGAAAAATCAAAGAAAACATGCGCTACTGGCATTAAAAAAAAGTACGCAGCGGTAATAAGCACGGTGTGACGTCATAAAATCATGACGTCATAAAATTTTAAAAGTCGAGACAATCACGAGGGTAATTATTTTTTTCACAAATAATATTTGAAACATCTATATATATTTATATGATAAAAAAATAATTTGTAAAAAATATACGAATAGGCCTATCTGTCAGAGAATATCTCCTAGGTATCCATGGGAACATGATCATTACTGTATATCCTCACTTACTTATGTTATCTTATCTGAGATTGTCTGTAACGTTCTATAGAAGGGCCGGGGGTGGTAATATAAAGTTGGGTGACGATATAACCCGTTAATTTGCAGAATAAAGACAGGTATAATTAAATTTCTGTATTTATGTATGCCCGGTTGCTATGGTAACCGGAAATTTCGCGGTAACCATGTGTTTTACTGCCGTTATTTTCTAGGGGGTATTGTATATCGTCGGGATATCAGTTTTATAGGAGATTTATTTATTCAGCTCACTTGAAATCACAGATAGTATAGATATTACAGATTTAGGCTTTTAGTGTTGCCATGGTTACGTGAAACATGATATTCACTAAGAGAATTGACTTTGATTTTTGGGCTACCCTTCTAAAATTGTTCAGTAGTGTCTAAGAAGTAACTGTGCCAAGTTTCATACTTTTGTCCAGCCGGTCACGCTTTCACCAATTTTGGGCCATAATCCGCCCTACTATGTCGCCTTATATTATGATGTGGTTACATAGTCTTGTTTTTAATTCAGTGCCAGTTTGTCCAACATACTGTAGATTGAAGCGGCGGCACTCTATCAGGTAGATGATGCCAGTCGTTCTGCAATTTCCAGAAACCCTCGTTCTGAATGATTTTCCATTGTGAAAGCTGGTGATGTTTGTGGCTGTTTTAATATATTTGCAGCAAAAGCAGTTACGTCCGCAGGGTTGAGTGCCCCTGGGTATCTGTGGTTGTTGGTTCGAATCTGGTAGTTGAGCTCTAGCTAGAAAGTTGTGAAGGCTTGGGTTGGCCTTGAAAGCGGTGCATAGGTTGGAAAGTGCTATGCGTTGACAATCTGGTGATAATTCGAGAATGGGTTTATGTTTCTTCAGTATGAGATTCCAAGGTGGGTTGGCATGATGGTAGGTGGTTGAAAGGATAAGAAGCTTGTTGGGTTCTTTACCTTCATCCGTCAATAGAAGGCCTCTGTCGAGGTCTCTAGCTCTGTTGTATCCATCAGAGACCAGGTGGTGTGGGTAACCTCTGCCAAGTAAAGCTTGAAATATGATTATTGCATCTTCTTTGAAGGTCTGAAGGGTTGTGCAGATTCTCCGAACTCTCGGGAACTGGCTGTAGTTATCGCTGGATCGGGTGGTAAGAGTGGAATATTAAATATAGATGAGCATCTGTAGGTTTACAATACAGGCGACTGTAGATCCGTCGTTTATGTATAGGTTTGTGTCTAGGAAATTAATGTTGGATCTGTTCCATTCGTCTGTGAATTTGATAGTGGGATGGTAGCTATTCAAATGGTTTACACTCCACATTTTGACATTTTAATGTACGCAGTTGCGTATGCCAGGCATACATTAAAATGTCAAAATCATGTGTTTTCAGGAGCCATTACATTTAACTCCCCTCTCGTGACTGTAAATAAAACATTCGTTGATGGCTAGTGGCAGTGGTTTTTCTATCTCACGCTTTATTCGCCCATCCCCCCCCCGTCCAGGCCCGCCTAACCTTGCTCAACGTTGCTGCTAAAACATAATCAGAGCCCGATTTATATCCAGATATCTGATTTTCCAAATTTTAAAGAGTTTGTTGATGCCTGCACCACCGGTTCCGATTATATTCGGTTTTCATTTTTTATTATAGCACATTTAAGTGCCACCTTTTATGTTAAAGATAAAATGTGACATCAATCAGCAATATTTGAAAGTAGTTGACCTCCATTTTGTCAAATGTGAATAATTTTCACTCACTCGAAGTTGTGGATCGCGTCAGCGAGACACAACTTCAAGCGAGTGAAAATTCAAAATAAATAACATGGCGGTTTAATTGGCAAAGGGCATTTTTTCTGATCACCGATAACACATAATGGCCATCGGATTGGTCGAGGTATCAACTACCTTCAGTGCGGCAGATGTACAGTTTTACTTCCTCTTATACATAAACCTGATCTGATAACCACGCCGCTGTGAGTAATTCATATACATATTTTTATCAGTGAAAAGTTACATTAAAGCATCACGAAGGTCAATATGTACTGCTATAATAAATACAGGGGAGCCACCATATTTTCCACGAGGGACTTAAATATGGTACATAGGTCTATGCCACACACATCCCATTGACATCATTAAAGTATAGGGTTGAACATATTTCAGCCGATATAATTATTTCTAGTCTACTGTGTTTTCGTAGACTTAAAAATAAGTTTAGTCGCGCCGATGTGATATCCACATTATAGCTATCCATATTCTTACAGTAAAATGGCAGATACGGAGAATCTGACGTCTATAGACGTCATATTCTGACATCTAAAGTCGGTCCCAGCACTGGAAGGGTTATGTGACGGAAGGTTCAACAACCAGAATGTCATTGTAACGTTACTTTAAGAAACATTAATTGTGTTGATGTTTTTACAGACGGCAAGCGTAAATGGCCAGTGGACATGGCCAGTTTTTCAGTGAACGTGGCTTTCTGGCGGAGTAAGAAGGCTCCCATGATGGTGGATGTGAGAGGGTACATAGAGGACTGCTTCTTTAAAGACATGAAAATCACCAAGAATGAGCTGGAGCCAAGAGCTGATAACTGTACCAAGGTAGTAATGCTATATAACTAGACAATTACACAAACAATAGGGGCCGACAATATATACAAATCTTGCATGTATACCATGCTACACTACCCCAAAAATGTATACCATGTAGCTTAGAGCCTATAGCACAAAACTAATAAACCATTTCTCAAAGCTCGGCCGCTATGTTTTAATATCTGTTTTAGGTGAGAACAAAATCTAATCAGGGAGGGCGAAAATAAAATATTTAAGAAAAAATCATTGAACCTATTTCTGCAGAAGATATTGAGGGACCCCCCCCCCCCCTCAAAAAAAAGTTAATGAGGGCAACGAGAAAAAAACCATAGCTGGATAAATGTTTTTATATCTCCTGAAATAAACTGGATTTTTTGTTTGGACGATATGTGGCACATAATAATGGTATGTGCAACATTGAAATCGTTACATTCGATAATAATCCTTTTCTTGCTGATTTCATGTCTGGCCAAAGTCTTAGACTGTATGCTAACATCAAGTCAGCATTGATTATTAGACAAACACAGTGAAGCAACGTTTATTTAATGTTGTCCACCGTCTACGACGCTGATTTAACATTAAACCAGCAGTGGTCCATTGTCTTGTGTTTATCTTGGGAGTGGTGATAGGCCTACACCATTATTCACTGTTTTTTTCTGGCAAAAATACCTCTGTTTCAGATTAGCATACCGACCTATTTGCACCCCCGACCCTACATTTTTTATGGCAATTTCTAATAAAAATAATATATAAAATATATACATTGGGCCTATATAGACCCTCAATGTGTTTATTTCAATTTCACATTTGAAAAACTACCAAATTGCCAAAAAGGGATGTTGGGGCGATTTGGCAGGGTTTTTTAAAGTGAAATTGAGAAAAGTTAACCTACCTACTCTATTTTGCAGGGCTATGTGACCGGGAGCCCCCAAGAAATCATAAAAATCACCTACCCACCCTGTTTGGAAAGGCAATGAATCGGAAACATTATTTTTTTTTGGCCCCACTTTTACACAATCTGTTTTACTTTTCAGATATATGTTTGGCACACGCAGACCGTGGAGATGCCAGTCAAAAAGGGCAGGTTCGACTGGTACAAAAGAACGCACCCAGACAGTAATATTGGTCAGCTGGGCATTCAGGTGGATGAGATGTGGAACTTAACACAAACGTCCGGCGAAAGCGCAGCGGGACAGTCAAATAGCACAAATACGTTAGGCCTGAACGAGGATTTGGTGCAGCGCAGAAGAGAAGCCGCCTCTCTCAATCGCCACAAACTGCCAGGCCGGCTCTGGCGCGAGGGCGGGATCACAGAGACATGCCCGTGGTGGAACTGTCGCATATCAAAGGCTTTCCAAATCTCATTGAAAAGATGAAGAATTCTTAGCAGCCGACAAGCAGTTACTGCTGTTTGCCTTTGCACCTCAGAAGAAATGATGCATGTCCGTGGCCAGATTATAACAGTGAAGAACTTCGAAAACACTTTATTTTGAACGTATGTTGGTTTAGTGTTGGCACGACATCGTAGACGGTAAGCCAGCATTAAAACAACAATAGTCTCAAAGAGCACTGTCGCACCCGTTGTCCTATTAATGTTGGTCCAGTGTCGCAGATGATGGGCCAACATTAAACCAGCATTGGGTGAATGTCTCACGATTACTATGTAAGTTCCTTCTATTGAACAGTAATTGTGATTTTCATGTGATTGAATTGTGCTATTTTGGGACTTAAATTATAATATTATCACAGTAAATGGTACACATCAGTGCTTTGAATGCTCATGGTGGCCCATCATTGGCATATTTAATCCTCCATATTCAGATAATTCAGTGTAGGCCTACTTTTCAGCAAACACAAAGTATTAGTATAACATTTGCACAACATCGACCCGACGTCTTCGACGTTGATCCAACATTGTACAAATATTATACGATTTTTTGCGCTTACTGCCTTCTGGAGGGGAACCATACATACACAGATTTAATAACTCATCGTAATCAGGTAATGTACTATATTGTCTTCATCCACAGGGCTATGTTGTATATTATGATATAAAATAGAATAAATAATACAAAGTAATATAAAGGGATATCACGCAAATTTGTCTTCAATAAATCAGCATCATCATTGTCATCATTACCATCATCATCGCCATCATCATCATTATTATTATCGCGATCCATCATCGTCATCATTGACAAATGTATTGCAATTTAATAAATCAATTATACTTACATATATGGCAGTTGAAAAAAATCAGCTTTGATAAATGTTATTAATAAATAAAATTATTGTTGTAAAATATTATTGTAACTCTTCTTATCTTATCACTTTACTGGTGTTAAAGGGTTCGAAACCAGAATATTAGATGAGACCCCTTTATTTCGGTGTGACAACATTTACAATAAGAGTTGGTTGGCACATTCGTACAATAAACTGGTGAAGTTTACGTATCTAACAGTGGTTTATTGAAATTAAGGTTCTTGCAGTGTAAGGCAAAAAGTATGTTACCATTGCCGATTAATGCAAAAAGTGATAAGACAATAACGTTTTCTAAGGAGTTTTGTCAAGTTAAAAAAATCCCCAAATCCGAAAAAAACTTGGATTGGTCAGACACCACCCACCCAACCCCCTATTCATTTTCTTTTAAACATTACAACAACAAAAAACAACACAAAAACATAACATTTCCAAGAAAATAAAAGAATCCGAGTTGGGGCTTGATCAATCCACCCACCTTCTAGTTTTTCTCGGATTTTTTTTCAACTTGACAAAATCCCTAAGCTCTCACTCCTATCCCGTCACATATTTTACGGCTCGTCCATCAAACACGAGTTGTTGGTTCATTGTTGGTTTAATGTTGAGCCAACGTCTGCGACGCTGGCCCAACATTAAACCAACTATGACTGAACATCTCGTGTTTGTTGGGTGATTATATATTAAAAAAAAATAGAAATTCGCTGCACCCCCCTCCCCCCTCTGCGACATTAGTTTCATGGTGCAAAATCTGAACAAAATTAAACAGAAAATTTGAAATTAACAAAAAAACATTTTATTGAAATTTTATTTGAAAAAATGACAAATTTTAAACTTTGATTTTCTTTTGTTATACTGGACTTTGGAAAGAGTTATGTAAATCGTATTTATTTTTTATGGTTCGCTAATATATAAATTTATTATTTAGAACTATAAACCAAAAATTGGGGTATATAATGTACTTAATTAATTTACAGTATTGTCGTGCAGTACCGAAATTATTTTTATGATTTTTTTTGTTTATTTGATTTCCTTTGCCATATCATATTTTAATATCGTAGTTTTATATTTAAATAGAAGAGGAATAACAAGTATAAGTATTTATACACAGATAGCTAATTATAGAACAGCATTATTACGACAGCGTGTACATCTTTTTTATCTTTGCAACTTCTGCACTTACAGCTAAGACACATTAAAACAGGTTTGGGGGGGGGGGGGCAGGTGTGTCTATGGAAATTCTGTTCCCTTTCCCCATCCAGCCATGTCCGTGTGGGGGCAAGTAAAATCCTGCGCCATATTGCAGCTTGATAGTTAGAACGCATAATATGTTTATATACAGCATCTTGACATGGGGGCAGACGTGATGGATCTGTTGTGAGCGATCCAAATGGATAATAATTATCTCAATTCGTTGACACTATGCTGCTGTTTAAGCCCATATATGGTACATATAGCTTGCTCTCCTTCTCTTAGCAGCTCGTTGGAAATGTTGAATGTTGTGCCAAGCTGCTGCGGGTTTTTTAATGAAAAAATATTGCAGGTTAGTTTGACTGCGATATGGTATTATTACTTGAACCCACATCTTGTAGGCTGTACAATGCTATGTAGATATCTCACCTGATGTTTATTCTAGTAATATCATCAAGCCGCCGATCAAAGTAAAAATTGCAAATTTACTGAATTTTCCAGGGAGTTTGTCTTTTAAAACCTGTTGTATATTTAAGAAACAGGTGTTGATTGACTTGCGAATATTTCAAACTCATTTGTGGAAAATCCCGTATATATCCGCATTGTTTGTTTTTTCGTTAAGATCCAATACAACCCCAGAAGCTTTTATCTAACTTGATAATATGGTTAACTTGAATGAAACTAAGATGGAGAACTACGACTGCTCTTCGAGTATTTATGTTTAAAATGAAATTGATGAGTTATTCTCATCTATACAGATTCTTGCTAGAAGCTGGGACCGAAATTTATGCCACATATGTGAATAATTTATATGATCCAAGGTGAAGAAAAAATGGTACTACCATCATTGATACTTTGCTGCAAGACTGTATTTGGGGAATACCCAAAATGCTTCTAATCCACGTGTGTCATTGCTTCGTCATTTTGTTTCTCTACTTTTTGTCTTCAGTTAACGCCAAGAACAGTACGCAATTATCAGGTAAAAGTGTTTGGTGACAGTTTGTTCAAAACAAATCTTGTTTCATCAGATAATAATATTATGTGTAGGTCTACTTACTAAGTACTAATTAGGAATGGGTATAGCTTATTGCTGTGCTTTAACAAAATGTCATAATACCGAAGACATGATAATGCTGCATCATGTTATTTAAAACGCGAATAAGTAGACCTATAATTAGCCAGAGCCACTTCTACTTCTAGAAGTATATTAAAGGGACCCCTTGGGATGAGACATTTTCAATGTTGTCAATTTTGAAAATATAATTTATATGAAGCTATATAGCCTACTGATCTTAACTGAAAATACGAAAAAGTCCAAAAACAATTTTAAAGCACCGAAAAAAAGTGAAATAGTTGTATTTCCAGGTCGTATATTGCCATGTAAACAAAACAAGTCTGCAATATTGAGCACTTTACATCACATATTCCCACGTATCACACGGTAAGATCAGAGCAGTCGCCGCTAATTGGTGTCTTATAGTCAGGACACGGGAGGACACACCTGCAACACTGATTGTCTACCCAACGCTGGGCCGATGCCATCAGCATGTGGCCCAATGCTGTGAAAACATTCAATCGTCCTTCAGGTATACCTAATAGTTTGTTTGGGTTATTTCTGGTTTCATAGAAATGTTGATTACAAATATTTGTAAAAATATGAGAATTCTGAAAAAAATAAAAACATGATCCGTGGGATACACTACTTCAGTACGGAATTAAAAACGAAAATTGATGTCATCAACAAGGAGCTGCTTTAAAAAAAGCTATGACAATGCCTAAGTTGAATACGTTTATTGAACAATCAGTCGTTCATGAGTCAGAGTTGATGAAGCTCATGATGTTTGACTTCTTGCCTTTCCTCAAACGAGTAAATGCAGCTCTCGTCCTTGTGTCAAACATAATAATTAACAGTCCTGCTGTGGTGCAAGCTTGGTGGTAATTCACATTTAAAAAAATGATCATTTTTTAGATTATAACATTATATTTCTATAATAATATTTTTTTTAAATATATTTAAAACTGTAATGTCAAGCACACATAACGGTTAATATTCAATTTAATATCCTTTCAATTAAATTACTTGTATAGGGCCTCACGTCTCGGAGGTGCGGTAATCCGTATCAGTGTCTGAAGAAGTGTTCATGTCAATGTTTATGGTATAATAGCCAAGAGTTCAATCCGAAGGCATCATCATACTTTAATGTATTTCAGGGTCTTTGATAAAATGTTGGCGAGACAACTTCAAGTGGGTGAAAAATTAAATAAAATAATAGCAGTTTAAGATGTTAGCAGTTGTGATCAGATAGAGTGTAGTCATATGTGGCCACCAAGCAATGCAGAATAGAGTTAACTGTATAAATTCCCAGCCACAGATTAGCTTATTATTTATGTTATTCAAACAAATGAAACATTTCAAGACATAATGTAGCATTGTATAGGATTTTTAAAATATTTTGCAATGACAACTACATTGTTGAAGGCATTTCATTTTATTCATAACATTAGGTTCATAACATTTAAATATAATACAGCCAATATTGCACTTTATAAAACTTTTTTTCCCCACGAAGCATTATGACTAAGCATCCACCTTAAACATGTGGTGTTTAATAAAATTACAGATCAGTATCACAAAAAAACATCATACATAGTAATCCGGCACGCATGCAACATTGGCCCACTGTTGTATCAATGATGGGCCGGCATCAGAGATGCCAGCCCAGCATTGAGACAGCGCTAGACCAATGTGACAGCTCACAAATTGGAGTGTGGAATATTCAATAGCATAACATTCCCAGTGAGTGGCAAATCTAGGACAAGGGTGATAGATTGTTTTCTGGTCTTTATTGCGTTCCATGCTATGTTTATATTTGTTTGAAAAACCACTAAGAATTAAAGCTCCTCTAATTTGACACTTGTGCAGGTTGATTACAATGTGATTGTAACGAGCAAAAATATTTGCTTTCACCCTCATCTGAGTATTGGATCTAGCCATCTATAAATTTTATCATCACTCAGCACTACCCAGCAGACACGAGGCATTGTACCACTGTTGGGCCAGTGTCGGGCCAGTGTCGAAGATTGTGGCCAACAATCACCCAATATTGGGTGAATCCCTTGAGTCTGCTCAGTAGTGACTGAAGACATAAATGGTTAATCTATGTAAAATATTTTTGAAGATTTAACGTACAACTTCCTAAAATGTTACACATTGGCCTACATATCACCTCTTAATCATCACTGTACTTGCTGGATTATTAGTTGTAAAACATAGACACAGAAAAAATAGTTATGGTGAAATTGGAATGTACACGTATCAACTCTGCTGAAGTCACGGTCCAGAGCTCAGCTAATAATACCAAACTGTTGAGCATTTTGTCCAGTCCATTGCTATCACTTCCATAGGTATCAATGCTGGCTTAATGTTGGGTCGTCGTGTATGACTTCGGTCCAACATTGACCAGCATTGGGCCTACTTGGTATTTGTTCTCAACAAAAAATGGCATAATAGAGCAAAACCTTCAGTGTCGTCTTATTGCACGGATCAGTTATTACACAGTCCAGTGACTCTGACCAGAATATTTGAGTGTTAACCCTTAACCCTTATAAGGCAGAAATATTTTTGCATAAACCACTGAGATTAAAGTGGGTTTTTTTAATTTAAGATCATCATAAATGTCTTAGTTAGCTCTTTCCGCTTCATTTGAATACCTGTTATGGGTCTACGGTCATTATAAATATTTTACTTCTTCGTCAGATTTTGATGTATTAAGACATGTTTCGCATCTCTGAAGAACAGATAGAGCTGTTTCAATAATAACAATTTTTTCTCATTTTTCATCCACTTCAAGTCATCTTCATACACTACAAGTCGGCTGTAGTGGATGAAGATGACAATGGTAAATTCGGATTTGAAAAAGTTTGTTAAGGGGCACAGTAAAGAATTTGGGAGGGGGGGGTAAGTTATTTAGTTCATAAATAATATGTTGACAAATTTTACAAGAAAATGGAGTGGGCTCACAGGGAAAATCTAATTGGAAAACACACTTAAGATTGCAGTTTAAATATATAGTTTGGGGTAGGCTTACAAAAGATATTTTAGGTCTCATGAAAATAAAATCATTCTAATCTATAGAACTAAATGTATGGTTGGGAGTAGAACTGTAGCATCCCCAACCTAGATATCAATTGATGCATCTTTATTATTCTAGGTGCAAGAACTGTGAATCCGGTGTCTATATTGGTATGGTAATTTTTGTTATTTTTGATGACCACAAAAAAATCTTCCTCACAAAATCATATTTCTCACAATTGGTTAAACTTTGTGAGGAGTTGACGGTAGTTACGATACTGCGAATACAGATCACATAACATGTTTAATCCTTATCCTGCTAAGTTAATTTATTTCAATTTTCACCAACTTGCAGTTGTGTCTCGCTAACTTCAAGAGGATGAAAATTACTCATATTGTTTAATTTAAGATATATCCATTCTAAATTCTGATGTTTAAATACACATTTTGCTCCCAATATCAGTGATTAGGTCAACAAATAAAACTAATTAAAAACGACATTAGTCGTGATTAGTCGTGATTAGGATGAGGGTTAATTCATCTCTGTGCGTGTCTCTGTTGCCTTTTAATTTCATAATGAAAGTGATGAGGATAAATTTAACACTTTATCTTCAGCTAATCGGGTTCACCAGCTCATTATCATGAGGATATCAGGCTATGTCTGTATGTGTGAGTGTAACAGATGTATTGTTTGCTCACGTGTAAATCACACATACTCATCTCTCAAATAATTGAGATTAACCCTTTAGGTCCTCACGATGCATTAAAACATCATTTGAAATCCCTGAAAACAGACTCATTTTTCCTATAACTAGGGGTTTTAGAATGAATATTTCCATGCAACTGGTTTACCAATACATGGCAAGTTTCTTCAATTTTTCACCCAATTCAAATCATCTTCATCCACTACAAGTCGAGAATTGCGACAGCAATTTGCGGCTTGTAGTGGATGAAGATGACAATGGTAAATTCAGGGTTGAAAGGGTTAACACACACTGTTGTCATGTTGTTTCCGCAGGTAATTTATGATTATAATTGGCGAATCTTGATGCTGGGTCTCTGTTCTGAGAGAGGACGAGCTCAAGGAGGAAGTCACTACAATCAGAGAATCATACAGCTAGGTCTTTGGTGTGAGCTGAGCGAGCAAGAGCGAGCACGTGGAGATACGTCATTCTAATAAGCGAATCATACTGCTATGTCTCTGTCGTTGGCCGAGCTAGGACAAGGAGATCAAGTCATTAGAATCAGCGAATCATACTGCCAGGTCTCTTGTGAGCTGAGCGAACACAAGTATATCAAGACATTATAATCAGCGAATCATACTGTTAGGTCTCTCTTGTTAGCTGAGCAAGCAAAAGGAGATTAGTCAATATAATCAGCGAATCATACCGCTCTGTCATGAAAGAGGATGAGCGAGCACAAGAGATCTGTCATAATATTCAGCGAATCATACTGCTAGGTCTCTGTCGTGAGCTGAGCGAGGAAGAGCGAGCTCGTGGAGATCCGTCCTTTGATGTGGATCTGAAAAACACAAACATCATGATAATCAGATGTAAGCATTAGAAACGTGAACTCTCTGAATTGCATTAGTTTATCTACAATGATCTATCACATCCTGAACAAAGTGAACTATAGACAATTCGAAATTAACCCTGAGGCACTGATATACTCAATTGAAATTTTCAGTCACTTGAAGTTGTGTCGTGATCCACAGCTGACTGTAAATTACTTGATTTGTAAAACTAAATCATATCTTATCAGTTCCACAGATTTGAAGACATTTTTAAGTTAAAAAAATTGGCTACACAAGTGTGAAAAAAATAGGGAAGCAGTATTATAGTTAATAGTTGACGTTAGTGCTCTAGGGGTTAAGGAACCTCGTTTTCCAAGGCCCTGGTACTTGAGGTCGATGAGTCTGCTTCTTTAAGCTGACCTTTGTGTGTCTGCAATGATGTCACACCATGGACAATAGGGAAGCACACATGTTGAGACTCCTCCCAGTGTGTACTTCATATACATGACTTTGATCACACTAAATCATTGTTTATACATTGTCATAGATCACAAACCTGTTTGAGCCATGCGGTTGAAAAATTCTGGAAATTGTGTCTCGTAAAGGCCATCAGTTTACTATTAACCCTTACATGGAATGATGTATACATCCTCTCTGGTTTTAACCCTTTAAGCCCTCACGATGCATTAAAGCATCATTTTACAATCCTGAAAAAAGACTTAATTTTCCTACAACAAAGGGTTTTAGAACGTAAATTTCCATGAAACTGGTTTACCAATACGTGGTAATTTTCTTTGATATTTAAACCACATCAAATCATCTTCATCCACTACAAGACGAGAATTGCGATAGCAATTCTCGGCTTGTAGTGGATGAAGATGACAATAGTTAATTCAGGCGTGAAAGGGTTAAAGCACTAAATTTAAATTTTCACCCACTTGAAGTTGTGTAGTCCTCGACCCACAACCTCAAGTCGGTGAAAATTACAAATATTTGTTTAATTTGAGATATGCAAATCTTGATGTGTAAAGACACCTTTCGTTCCCAATAACCGTGTTTTGATCAGATAATAAAATAAATCAAAAACGATTTTAGTCGTGCTTAGCGGTTGGATGGCAAAAGCGTAATATCTGCACTTTACAAGGCTGCTGATACGTTGATCGCTAACAATAACTACAATCAAACATTGATGTTTATAAGCAGTATAAATATAGTGTTCAACTAATCGAGACTGTGCTTCATGCAACATCAAAAAGTCAACAGTAAGAAAGTACATCAAATATATTTCAATTATTGCAGTAGCTCATACATTCTGAGTTGAATATACATGTAATGAATCATATTTGTACCAGGCTTACCACTATGACGATTTTGCCCGTTTTTGTATATTTCAATATACACTTATTATTAATGCAATGGCTCATACGTTCTGAGTTGAATATCTAATAAATCATCTTTATAATAGGCCTTACGACTGGAAAGATTTTGTCCATTTAAGATATATTATTTCAGTGTAAAACATGTATTAAATGATTCATGACATGACTGTCCTATGATTTTCTCCAATATGGTGTCATTACCTGTTTGTGTCAAATGTGACATTGCAAGCCCTGCCTCTTATTTTAAAGATGTATCTTTTTTATCATGACTTTAAATAACAATAAGAAATCTATAGAGCGCTACTAAATAAAATAATTATACCGAGACATTTAACAGAAAATAGTCAAATATTTTTTAACAAAAGACCATTTCTTCACAATGGAAAGCCAACGACTTAAGCACAACATTGAAACAGCACTGGCTCGATGACACATGTTTGTCGAATGAAGCGGTGAGAAAATAACAATCATTTACATTACAACAGACATAGTGACAACAGCCTTTCCAAACGAGTAAGTACTGGTGCTACAGACAAGCCGTTCTTTTGTTACAAAAGAGATGTAACATTTAGGCTGGGGAAAACACGACTACCGACAACATTTGACTGTTTAACAGTTAGGATACTCCCCAGCAAACGCGAGCTGTTGACACATTGGTTCAATGTTGGGCGAGCGTCGCATTAACAAAAACATCTATACTGCCTGTTCAAGGTGATATTTATCATGCTTATAAGTATATGCATCAATGGCAATACGTATATATCCTTAGTTTCAAAATTTGCTGAGCATTTAACAAATACTATGAATTTAGAGATTGAAAAAAAGTAAGGAAAGTTGCTTAGAAAAAAAGAAAACTAGTTGATTATGCTAAATATGTAACAATCAAAGAAAGGCAATAAACTTGAAGCACTAAGTTAATTTTACATTTTTACCCACTTGAAGCTATGTCTCGCTAACAACTTCAAGAGGGTGAAAATTACTCGGATTGCTACATCTGTACAATTTCAATGAAAATATATCCCAGTCCAGCAAATTTATTGCTCAATTTTCCTTCCAATTTTCTTTTTTGTTTCATCAGATAATAATATTATGTGTAGGTCTACTTACTAAGTACTAATTAGGAACGGGTATAGCTTATTGCTGTGCTTTAACAAAATGTCAAAATACCGAAGACATGAAAATGCTGCATCATGTTATTTAAAACGCAAATAAGTAGACCTATAATTAGCCAGAGCCACTTGTACTTCTAGAAGTATATTAAAGGGACCCCTTGGGATGAGACATTTTCAATGTTGTCAATTTTGAAAATATAATTTATATGAAGCTATATAGCCTACTGATCTTAACTGAAAATACGAAAAAGTCCAAAAACAATTTTAAAGCACCGAAAAAAAGTGAAATAGTTGTATTTCCAGGTCGTATATTGCCATGTAAACAAAACAAGTCTGCAATATTGAGCACTTTGCATCACATATTCCCACGTATCACACGGTAAGATCAGAGCAGTCGCCGCTAATTGGTGTCTTATAGTCAGGAGGGAGGACACACCTGCAACACTGATTGTCTACCCAACGCTGGGCCGATGCCATCAGCATGTGGCCCAATGCTGTGAAAACATTCAATCGTCCTTCAGGTATACCTAATAGTTTGTTTGGGTTATTTCTGGTTTCATAGAAATGTTGATTACAAATATTTGTAAAAATATGAGAATTCTGAAAAAAAAACATGATCCGTGGGATAGACTACTTCAGTACGGAATTAAAAACGAAAATTGATGTCATCAACAAGGAGCTGCTTTAAAAAAAGCTATGACAATGCCTAAGTTGAATACGTTTATTGAACAATCAGTGGTTCATGAGTCAGAGTTGATGAAGCTCATGATGTTTGACTTCTTGCCTTTCCTCAAACGAGTAAATGCAGCTCTCGTCCTTGTGTCAAACATAATAATTACCAGTCCTGCTGTGGTGCAAGCTTGGTGGTAATTCACATTTAAAAAAATGATCATTTTTTAGATTATAACATTATATTTCTATAATAATATTTTTTTTAAATATATTTAAAACTGTAATGTCAACATAACGGTTAATATTCAATTCAATATTCTTTCAATTAAATTACTTGTATAGGGCCTCACGTCTCGGAGGTGCGGTAATCCGTATCAGTGTCTGAAGAAGTGTTCATGTCAATGTTTATGGTATAATAGCCAAGAGTTCAATCCGAAGGCATCATCATACTTCAATGTATTTCAGGGTCTTTGATAAAATGTTGGCGAGACAACTTCAAGTGGGTGAAAAATTAAATAAAATAATAGCAGTTTAAGATGTTAGCAGTTGTGATCAGATAAAGTGTAGGCATATGTGGCCACCAAGCAATGCAGAATAGAGTTAACTGTATAAATTCCCAGCCACAGATTAGCTTATTATTTATGTTATTCAAACAAATGAAACATTTCAAGACATAATGTAGCATTGTATAGGATTTTTAAAATATTTCGCAATGACAACTACATTGTTGAAGGCATTTCATTTTATTCATAACATTAGGTTCATAACATTTAAATATAATACAGCCAATATTGCACTTTATAAAACTTTTTTTCCCCACGAAGCATTATGACTAAGCATCCACCTTAAACATGTGGTGTTTAATAAAATTACAGATCAGTATCACAAAAAAACATCATACATAGTAATCCGGCACGCATTGGCCCACTGTTGTCTCAATGTTGGGCCGACATCAAAGATGCCAGCCCAGCATTAAGACAGCGCTAGACCAATGTGCCAGCTCACAAATTGGAGTGTGGAATATTCAATAGCATAACATTCCCAGTGAGTGGCAAATCTAGGACAAGGGTGATAGATTGTTTTCTGGTCTTTATTGCGTTCCATGCTATGTTTATTTTTGTTTGAAAAAAAGCTCCTCTAATTTGACACTTGTGCAGGTTGATTACAACGTGATTCTAACGTACAAAATATTTGTTTTCGCCATCATTTGGGTATTGGATCTAGCCATCTATAAATTTTATCATCACTCAGCAGTAGGCCTACCCAGCAGACATGAGGCATTGTCCCACTGTTAAGACATTGCTGTGTTGAGTCATTGCTGGGCCAGTGTCGAAGATGGTGGCCAACAATCACCCAACATTGGGTTAATGACTTGTGTCTGCCGAGTAGTGACAGAAAGTTATCAAATTTGATGGATGGGTGTAAAATATTTTTGAAGATTTAACGTACAACTTCCTAAAATGTTATACATTGGCCTACATCTCACCTCTTAATCATCACTGTACTTGCTGGATAATTAGCTGTAAAACATAGACACAGAAAAAATAGTTATTTTGAAATTGGAATGTACATGTATCAACTCTGCTGAAGTCACGGTCCAGAGCTCAGCTAATATTACCAAGCTGTTGAGCATTTTGTCCAGTCCATTGCTATCAATCCCATAGGTATCAATACTGGTTTAATGTTGGGTCGTCGTGTACGACTTCGGTCCAATATTGACCCAGCATTGGGCCTACTTGGTATTTGTTCTCAACAAAAAATGGCATAATACAGCAAAACCTTCAGTGTCGTCTTATTGCACGGATCAGTTATTACACAGTCCAGTGACTCTGACCAGAACATTTGAGTCTTAACCCATAACCATTATAAGGCCGAAATATTTTTGCATAAACCACTGAGATTAAAGTGGGTTTTTTAAATAAGATCATCATAAATGTCTTAGTTAGCTCTTTCCGCTTCATTTGAATACCTGTTATGGTTCTACAGCCATTATAAATATTTTAATTCTTCGTCAAATTCTGATGTATGAAGACACATTTCGCATCTCTGAACAACAACATTTTTCATAGAACTGTTTCAATAATAACAATTTTTTTTCATTTTTCATCCACTTCAAGTCATCTTCATCCACTACAAGTCGAGAATTGCGACAGCAATTAGCGGCCGTAGTGGATAAAGATGACAATTGTTAATTCGAATTTGAAAATTAGTTAAGGAGCACAGTAAAGAATATGGGAGGGTGGGGTGTGACTGGGCGTTAGTTATTTAGTTCATAAATAATATGTTAACTAGAAAATGGAGTAGGCTCACAGGGAAAATCTAATTAGAAAACACACTTAATAGTCCAGTTGCTGCGCTTATATGTTCAATGGGGACCTGGAAATTATGAGAAGTGTAAGATGTTTCGACTGATTCATATCATTATGATGTCACTGGACAAATTTAGGTTTGTTGCCTAAGTGGCAACTTTGGGCAACTTTTTTTATTAGCATAATTAAAATAATTAGCATAATCGGCTTAATCTTCATTATGTTCCAAGGTAAAATGTTACTTTTGAATCTTTGGCTGCAGAAAAAATGGCCAATATCAAATTTATGTTTAGGTCAAATCAAAACAAATCACTTCTGATCTTATATTTATCCTCTGCCTCGCTGATAATAGTTTTTTGTCTGTCCGTCCGTCCGTCGTGCCGTCCATTCATCACTAGCCTTGGCTAATCGATATATTAATAACTGTTTCAGCTGCAGTGGTCACATTTGTATCTGGCGAATATCTCGCTGAAATTCGAACATGGGTGACCTTGACCTTTTTTCAAATGTCACGCTTGCCTTATTTCCAATCAATATATAAAGACCGCTCTAAAAAACAGTTCTAGTTACAGTGTTCCAGTCTGCACCACTGGTGTATCTGGTGAATATCGCTGTCAATTTGAAATATAGGCGACTGTTACATATTTATTAAACAATGGGTGACGACTAAAGGTCAAGGTCAATGCCATATAACATGTATAATTTTATCAAATTTATATATAAACAACAACTGTGAGAGTTTGCTGTATTGTGGTCCTGTCTGTCCAGTGTTTCAGGGCTTCAAGATTGATTATTTTAGTTACAGGTCACGATTAAACAGAATATGTCAAGGTCGTCAGACATCACGTGATGTAACTGTATGTATAGTTGATACATGTACACAAAACGAGTAACTTTTTTAATTGTGTATGAGGCTTTGTATGCACGTTTTCTCATCATTGGGCAGCAGCGAAACATTCAACTCCTTCCAGTGTTTCAGTACGAGCTTTCCCCTGTACAACATTCTTTGGTCGATGAATTTGTAAATCTGCTGGGCGGCGGCTCTAGGGTTGTGGTTAGCACCGCTGCCTTTCACGCTAGAGTTCGGTTGTTCGTTTCCCGGTCTCGGCGGTTTGAAAAAACAACAAAAATGTTTCTTCCCCATCAACTTGTGAAACCTCCGCGACCTCCGTGACCGATAGGTCGCGTGTTCGGCCTCATACCTACAGGGTTTGAATTTCGAATCCCGTGTCTGGAGGGCAGTGTCATCTCACCATCCTCAGGAGGTTCTCCTGGCCCAATTTAGCCTGTATGTGCACAGAAGTGGCATAAAGCCCGATTCATTTCATTTGGATATCTGCTAAAGGGTGACAGGTCTGTACTGATGAAGCGTTTGGCAAGTGATAGCGAAACTGTTCCAAAACCAAATGTGTTGCTCGTTGATCACATCAAGCACTTTGTTGATTACATGTATGGCGAACGTCAGGAATAGTGGCAGACATTGCAGACACTTGAAAGGCATGCCTCACAAGTGGTGAAAAGTACCAAGGTGCAACTATCTTTATCATCTTTGCACGATAGGCATATGAAGAATTAAGTGCCAAAGATCATAAGTGTCAGAGAAGAGCTGGTGAGGGTGCTGCAATATATATCAACTGACTTCTAAATCGCGATGCCACAGGTCTGTCACAGTACGACAAGGTTTATTTCCCATGTGGAAAGGGCAAGGTCCCAGCATTAAAAAAACTCCAAAGTTTCCTGCGCTAGATGAGGTACTGGGAGAGCATGATGTCACACAAAGTGACTTGATGGATATAGGTCAGACAATTTTTCTTATCAGTCTACTCAGAGAATATATGTCAACTGCACCGGTACAACATCCATCGCAAATATCCTCCTACACTGAATTCCCTGCCCCCCCCCCCTACGAATATCAACCTGGATCTCCATAATCGTCGCGCTCGTCTCCAAATGTGGAAGGCTCTCGCTCCGTAAGTGTCACAAATCAAAAGTAGCTCAGGAGATCGTCAACTTTGGCTGGCAGAGTGATGTGATGAAATTTACTTCCTAAGCTTCTTGTTGTCATCAGTCTTAGATATTGTGGAGAGCCTCCGCGACCGAGTGGTATCGTGCTCGGCCTCAGACCGCCAGGGCTCGAATTTAGAATCCTGTGTCTGGAGGGCAGCGTTATTTCATTCATCTCACCATTGTCAGGAGGTTTCCCTGGCCCAGTTTAGCCTATATGTGTACAAAGGTGGCCTAAAACTCCCATTCATTTCATTCAGTCTTAGATGATTGTTGCAAAGAATCAGAGGAAATTCATGTTGAGGAGGAAGAGGAGGAGGGCGAGTCCAAAGTCGGGGGATAGAAAACAATGAACTGTTAATTTTTTTGTATATATAAGGTTATCGTACATGCAGTGTTAGGATGTTAGAGTATGTTTCAATGGTTTGTTATATCTGTGTTGTTCACACCTTGTCAATAACACCCAGGTAGCCTGTGTTAATTGTATGGATAACTTTTTTGGGCAAAATGATTATTTCACTGTTTTTATTGAAACAGGGCCGTTGTTATGTGGTGATAATTATGTGGACCTCAATCAGCCTTTAATTTGTGTGGCCCATGACACGAACCTCTTAGTTTTGCCAGCAAGTATAATGCGCTGTTTATTTACGTATGTCGGCCTACTGTAGCCTGTGTATAGCTGCAGGTTAGACCAAAAATTTAATGAAAATTGCCTTTGAAAGAATTTTTACCTCTAAATTGCGCCAGAATGCAGTTAGAGCCTATTTTTCAACATAGGCCCCCATATTACATTTAGGGATGGTCGTTCTGTACCCCCCCCCCCTTGTCTTAGTTTGTATACGGACTTGTGAATGACTCAGCGATAGGCATATGGCTAATTACCCTAGAATTATTTTTGGCCTACCTAGACAAAATTAGACTATAGCAGGTTTGGGGTATTCAAGGTTGAGTTCTCGGGTACAGCAGCTGCATAGATATAAGGTTTTTTTTGTAAAAGTGAAGCAAAAGAACCCAACTGTTTTAATGTGGAAAGTATAACAATTGTTGGCCTATGTCTACATAGCCTATAAATAATGAGCTACAAGAAAAATATAATTGGCATTCTGGTGTTTGCTAACACAATACTTACATTTAATAATCTATATCAATATATAACGTAACTAATAGGCCTACCCCCCTAAAAGAAAACTCCTAGAGATGTGTATATATTTAAGCATACACTCAATTCTGTGAATCTCACTTCAGATTAAATTGCCATTTATTCATGACTAACGTTACTCTTTTACACTGATTAGGTCGTGGGCGTTCTGGGCACTGTCCATTTCATATTAATAGTCAATTTAGTTTGATTTGCATCATAATCATGACCTTTGACCTGGATCTCTTTATTACCATTAATGTCAGAAATGAATTCCTTATGTCTGAATTATATTGAAATGTGGTATTGGAGGTTTGTGTACTTCCATAGGTTTAAAATTAACATTTGGCATTACTCCCCATTGCTAATTATGGTAATTATGTTAATTATGCTAATTAAAAAAGTTGCCCAAAGTTGCCGTTTGGGCAACAAAGCTGAATTTGTTCATAAACCCATTGGGAACATGAATCAATCAAAAAACCTTACACTTCTCACAATTTCTAGGTTCTCTGGATGGCAACTGGACTATAAGATTGCAGTTTAAAAAATAGTTTGGGGTAGGCTTACAAAAGATATTTTAGGTCTCATGAAAATAAAATCATTCTAATCTATAGAACTAAATGTATGGTTGGGAGTAGAACTGTAGCATCCCCAACCTAGATATCAATTTATGCATCTTTATTATTCTAGGTGCAAGAACTGTGAATCCTGTGTCTATCTTGGTATGGTAATTTTTGTTATTTTTGATGACCACAAAAAAATCTTCCTCACAAAATCATATTTCTCACAATTGGTTAAACTTTGTGAGGAGTTGACGGTGGTTACGATACTGCGAATCCAGATCACATAACATGTTTAACCCTTATCCTGCTAAGTTAATTTATTTAAATTTTCACCAACTTGCAGTTGTGTCTCGCTAACTTCAAGAGAATGAAAATTACTCATATTGTTTAATTTCAGATATATCGATTCTAAATTCTGATGTTTAAATACACATTTTGTTCCCAATATCGGTGATTTGGTCAACAAATAAAACAAATTAAAAACGACATTAGTCGTGATTAGCAGAATGAGGGTTAATTCATCTCTGTGCGTGTCTCTGTTGCCTTTTAATTTCATAATGAAAGTGATGAGGATTCATTTAACACTTTATCTTCAGCTAATCGGGGTCACCAGCTCATTATCATGAGAATATCAGGCTATGTCTGTATGTGTGAGTGTAACAGATGGATTATTTGCTCACGTGTAAATCACACATACTCATCTCTCCAATAATAAAGAATAAAACACACTGTTGTCATGTTGTTTCCGCAGGTAATTTATGATTATAATTAGCGAATCTTGATGCTGGATCTTTGTTCTGAGAGAGGACGAGCTCAAGGAGAAAGTCACTACAATCAGCGAATCATACAGCTAGATCTTTGTTGTGAGCTGAGCGAGGAAGAGCGAGCTCGTGGAGATACGTCATTATAATAAGCGGATTATACTGCTATGTCTCTGTCGTTGGCGGAGCTAGGACAAGGAGATCAAGTCATTAGAATCAGCGAATCATACTGCCAGGTCTCTTGTGAGCTGAGCGAACACAAGTATATAGATCAAGTCATTATAATCAGCGAATCATACTGTTAGGTCTCTCTTGTTAGCTGAGCAAGCAAAAGGAGATTAGTCAATATAATCAGCGAATCATACTGCTCTGTCGTGAAAGAGGATGAGCAAGCACAAGAGATCTGTCATAATATTCAGCGAATCATACTGCTAGGTCTCTGTCGTGAGCTGAGCGAGGAAGAGCGAGCTCGTGGAGATCCGTCCTTTGATGTGGATCTGAAAAACACAAACATCTTGATAATCAGATGTAAGCATTAGAAACGTGAACTCTCTGAATTGCATTAGTATATCTACAATGATCTATCACACCCTGAACAAAGTGAACTATAGACAATTCGAAATTAACCCTGAGGCACTGATATATTCAATTGAAATTTTAAGTCACTTGAAGTTGTGTCTCGCTAACGTGATCCACAGTAGACTGTAAATTATATGATTTGTAAAACTAAATCATATCTTATCAGTTCCACAGATTTGAAGACATTTTTAAGTTCTAAAAATTGTCTACACAAGTGTGAATAAAATTAGGAAAGCACTAGTAGTAAATATAGTTGACGATAGTGCTCTAGGGGTAAAGCAACCTCGTTTTCCAAGGCCTTGGTAATTGAGGTCAGCATTGATGAGTCTGCTTCTTTAAGCTGACCTTTGTGTGTCTGCAATGATTTCACATACATGACTTTGATCACACTAAATCATTGTTTATACATTGTCATAGATCACAAACCTGTTTGAGCCATGCAGTTGAAAAATTCTGGAAATTGTGTCTCGTAAAGGCCATCAGTTTATTATTAACCCTTACATGGAATGATGTTTACATCCTCTCTGGTTTTAACCCTTAACCCTTTAAGCCCTCACGATGCATTAAAGCATCATTTTTCAATCCTGAAAACAGACTTAATTTCCCTACAACAAAGGGTTTTAGAACGTAAATTTCCATGAAACTGGTTGACCAATACGTGGTAATTTTCTTTGATATTTAAACCACATCAAATCATCTTCATCCACTACAAGACGAGAATTGCGACAGCAATTCTCGGCTTGTAGTGGATGAAGATTACAATAGTAAATTCAGGCGTGAAAGGGTTAAAGCACTAAATTTAAATTTTCACCCACTTGAAGTTGTGTAGTCCTCGACCCACAACCTCAAGTGGGAGAAAATTACAAATAATTGTTTAATTTGATATATGCAAATCTTGATGTGATTCGTTCCCAATAACTGTGCTTTGATCAGATTATAAAATAAATCAAAAACGACTTTAGTCGTGCTTAGTGGTTGGAGGCTTTAAGCGTAATATCTGCACTTTAGAATACGATACGTTGATCGCTAACAATAACTACAATCAAACATTGATGTTTATAAGCAGTATAAATATAGTGTTCAACTAATCGAGACTGTGCTTCATGCAACATCAAAAAGTCAACAGTAAGAAAGTACATCAAATATATTTCAATTAATGCAGTAGCTTATACATTCTGAGTTGAATATACATGTAATGAATCATATCTGTACCAGGCCTAACACTATAACGATTTTGCCCGTTTTTGTATATAAAATGGCTCATACGTCATCTTTATAAAAGGCCTGACCATTGGAAAGATTTTGTCCATTTGAGATGAATATTATTTCAGTGTAAAACATGTATTAAATGATTCATGACATGACTGTCCTATAACTTTCCCCAATATGGAGGCATTACCTGTTTGTGTCAAATGTGACATTGCAAGCCTCTTATTTTAAAGATCTATTTTTCTATCTTTTTTATCATGACTTTGAATAATACAAAGAAATCTATAGAGCGCTACTACCTAAATAAATAATTATACCGAGACATTTAACACTAAAAAGTCAAATATTTTTTAACAAAAGACTATTTCTTCACAATGGAAAGCCAACGACTTAAGCACAACATTGAAACATCACTGGCTCGATCACACATGTTTGTCAAATGAATCTGTGGAAAAATAACGATCATTTATATTACAACAGACATAGTGACAACAACCTTTCTGTCTAAGTACTGGTACTACAGACAAGCCGTTCTTTTGTTACAAAAGAGATGTAACATTTAGGCTGGGAAAAACATGACTACAGACAACATTTGACTGTTTAACAGTTAGGACACTCCTCAGCAAACGCGAGCCGTTGAACCATTGGTTCAAGCATCGCATTAACAAAAACTTGTATACTGCCTGTTTAAGGTGAAATTTATCATGCTTTTAAGTATATGCATAAATGGGAATACGTATATATCCTTAGTTTCAAAATTTACTGAGCATTTAAAAAATACTTTGAATTTGGAGCTTGAAAAAAAGTATGGAAAGTTGCTTAGAGAAAAAGAAAACTAGTTGATTCTGCTAAATATGTAACAATCAAAGAAAGGCAATAAACTTGAAGCTCTAAGTTAATTTTACATTTTCACCCAATTGAAGCTATGTCTCGCTAACAACTTCAAGTGAGTGAAAATTACTTGGATTGCTACATCTGTACAATTTCAATGAAAATATATCCCAGTCCAGCAAATTTATTGCTCACTTTTCCTTCCAATTTTCTTTTTTGAAGAGCAAATAAAAGGGCGAAAACGACCAAAAATGCGATTGGCACTTACTGGAAAATACAATTAAATAACCAGATGGAAAATAAACTATTTATCATCCAGGTACATCCTGATGGAACCAAAGGTCATATCATAGTTGAACAAGTAGCAGATACAACATTTTAGTTACAGCAGAACCCATTTTTTTTAGAACAAGTTAAAGATCCCATGAAAATGAACACCTCGGAATCATTCTGAGGGGTCCAAGCATCAATTAGATTTGACCTTTTCATTAAATGAATTGGTCATATCCGAGTGACGCTTTGTGACAGATACATATTTTTTATACAAAATGACCAATCATTAGATTGCTGTAACCTTCAAACTGCTACATTTAATAATTTAAATTTTCACCCACCAGAAGTTGTGTCTCGATACTGCGACCCACAACTTCGAGTGGCTGAAAATTATTTGTATTTGTTTAATTTAAGGTCAAACATGTGGAAATCTGAGTGTTTAAATGCTTATTTCGTTCCCAATAACAGTACTGTGATTCAAACGGTTTGAAAATGGATTAAAAACAACAATAGGTGTGCATAGCAGTTTTAAAGTTAATGTAGTGCCAACATCTCTACAGTTGGCGCAACATTAAAACAATGCAGTATGTTTTTTTAAACCTGGTGAAATGTTCGTCATACAAATACTAGCTAACAGACAACTACAAGTAAAGTGATCTTCTAACACATTCCACATAGAGAGAGAGATTTAGGCTGAGCCTTACACGTTGCGTGACGCTGTGGCCATTACAGGATCGACTGGGGAGCCTCTGCTACTCATCGGGACGTCCACCGTCTGTGTGCGTACCATGGTACGGTACATGCTGGGTCTCAGACGCTCCTGCTCCCTGTGGGTACCACACCATATACTAAATGTACAAATCTTCAGACTGATTTCAGTTAAAAGTTCAAATTAATCTTAAGTCCAGTGATCCAAGTGAAATGAGAGAAAGCCTAAAAAAAACGGCCTAAAAACAGCCTAAAGGCTAGGGTTTCTAGGCTCCAGTTCATCAAATAGTGGTTTAAAAGCTGTATCTTACACAGTACACATTAGCAGATACATATCTTTGAACATGAGAAGGTCTGTTATTACATTACGGCAAATAGCAGTAAGTAGTCACTTGAATTTAAAGTGAACAATAAACTGCTATTTGTCTGGTACACGTATGTCTGGCAAAGTTCTTTGCAGTCTGTAATTATCTCCATTTCAGTGACATATTGTTTGACTTAAAATATGCTTGAAACCCTATACATGTATATATATACGGGTTTAGCAGAACAAGGGTTAAAAATCAAATCTGCTACACCAAATCATAGATGTTGGCACATCTGTGAAGACCTATTGCTAAAATGATAATTTAATTAATGTTTTATCAATTCCTTATATTCACCAATCAGGGATGGTGTGATTTTTCTCCATAAGATTGTTGTTTGAAAAACTGGATGTTGAGGTAATAATAAATAGTAATGTTCTAGAAATATACGGTAATGTTCTTGAAATATACAGAGATGTCAGCAGTAAATTGAACAAAACCTCAAAGAAATCTGGAAATGTATAATTTAAATATTTTCTCAGCCCCCGTAATAACCAGACTGTGTTTCCTATGTTATGAAAATCTTGAATTTTAATCTCTGATTATACAGCTCTACCAAAAATTAACCAAACACTAAATGAAAAATTGTTTATTAGACAAAAACAATCAGCGACTGGATTGATTATTTAAATAAATAAATAAATTTAATAGCCTAATTCAATTAATTAATTGTAAATAATAAGCAGATATGTACAGAGGCATACAAACTAAAGCTAATAACAATTAAACTTTTCAAATTAAATATGTACAGTAATTTGAGTATGTTTTTCAATAATGAAAATAAATATATAATTAGGTTAAATAAGAGGCTAAAAATATAAAAGTACTAATTGAGACAGTGAAGCTTCCACATCATAATCAAATAATACCTTTGAATTTAGATATAATATAAAGATAAATGGTTTTGCACAAATCAAAGAATGTCCAAAAATTACTCTAATTTAGAACAATATGTCTTTCTAACAATCAAAGTTCAACTTACAATCTGCAAATATCAAATAGAAAATTAGACTTTGAAAAAACAATTTATTCAGATGTATATTTGTCTTTATTTTTAGATCCATCAATTGTTTGGATTGAAGAATAATGTTTTTTGTTAAGTAGAGCTATAACCAAAAAGAGAACCCAGATAACATAAAGTAACCAATAACCATTTTAAAAGCCCAAACATTCAGAAAGGTTTTGAAGGAAATTGTATTGACAAAAACATTTAGAGGTATTTTACATCAGCAGTACAAATTATCAGTAATACAAACCTGAACAAGGAGCATCTGATATTTGTCAAATTAATCCAAATCCCACATTACCTTAAAAAGCAACACATAAGGCACACAAATTTGACCTTTAATTCATTGGATTATACTGATCCTAGAAAACTTGTTTTGTGGAGCTTTAGTTGATAGATTAAGATATTAGAAGATCAGGAGTGTTTTTTTAAAACGTCTTCTCGAAAGCTTAATTTACATGTATTAAATCTCAGATATATATGGTTATATATATTTTATTTGCTCAAAATAATAAAATCAATTTTGTATTAAAAGATACAATGGTATAAACATTGTAAACATTAGTGATAAAAGTACAAAATACATTATAAAGGACATTTTAATTTCAATTGTAAATTAAATATATTTTGAACATTTAATATAATGTAAAAGTATGCGTGCCAACAAATTTTAAAGATTCAAAAAAACAGTTTGTAATTTTCTGAATGCGATAATTCCAGTAAGATAAAGATCAAATTAACATGGTCTTAACCCTTTTAACCCTCATAATGCATAAAAACATTTATTTCGCATCTGTGAATAATGACTTAATTTCCTAAAACCTAGGGGTTTTAGAATGACAATTTTTGTGAAACTGTTATAATAAAAAGAATATATTTTTTTCATTTGCCGTTTGAGGTCATCTTCATTCACTACAAGTCGAGAATTTGGAGCTTGTAGTGGATAGAGAGGACAATAGTAAATTAAGGCTTGAAAGGGTTAAAATGCAAAGAACGCCACACAACTTCAGTCCAACTTCAAGTTGTACCTCGCTATCACAACCCACAACATCCGTGTGGGTAAAACCAGATTTAAATGCAACGAAATTCAGTTGCTGATTTGGAACAATATTGCCCCTTGTGTGAGGGTATGCTAAGCACTTTCAGGATTTTTTTAATTTTAAACTATCATAAATGACTTGGTTAGCTTTTTCAGCTCCATTTGAAAATTTATGTTATAGGTCTGCGGCCGTTAGAAATATTTTCATTCAGCGCAAGGACTGTCTTTATACGCCAGAATCTGACGTCTACAGAATCTGACATATAAAGACAGTCCCCGCGCTGTAACATGTGTAAGGGTTAGAGGTTTGAAATTTGCATATGTCACATGCCAAGGAGAGAACTTCCCACTGGTCTGCTAGTCCGATCACAAGCAAAGAATGCCACGGACCAGTAAACATTCATTGCTGCTGGCCCGTAATGTCCAGTAAACATTTCCCCCCAGAGTTATCTAATTGCTCACCGTCTGTCAGAGTATCTGTCTGACTTTGACATAGACCCTAATAATGATTGAACCAGCTACATGGTTCACCTTTCAGAGAGCTATTTGCAGATTGTTTCAGTTGTTCTCTGGCTTGAATGAGTGAATTCATTCAGTCATGTTGGACTAGTGAAAAGTTAACGCATGTTATCTGCTAAACAAATAAAAGTTGTGAGTCTCATAATTGCTGTCTTGTATTATTTTTATATGGATATATCATACAGGACTAGTTAAACTTTTTGCAAACTAATAAAGTTTTGTCATTACTAGTCCTGTGGGCTAGTTAAAAAAATCACGAAGTCCTCTCCCTGCATGCCTATCACTAAGAATCATCTTGGGAATTGCAGGGTAAACGTTGTACACTTGATAATGATTCCCACATCCTGATCTACCAGATACATTCTCCATAACCTAACTTACCCTGTCCGCTTTTGTTTAACATCATCAGTCTCAGACACTGGGCTACAGATAGTAGTACACAATAAAATACATGATCCTGATATATTCTAACTTTTGAATTGTGCATGCTAAAGAATTTTCTTTTAAGTGATTTACCCTTTCCTCGTTAGGTCATGAAATGTTCTCAGAGGTGACATTCAGATTTGTGAGCAAGAATGGCAATCTTTTTGTTTCAAATTAAACAAACGTAAGTTTCAAGTTGGAAATTGTGTGTTGCTGCCATGATGTGCAATTTCCTCAGGGTTAAAATTTAATTTACATTATAGGTGATGGTTAAATTGTAGCAAATGTACATTCGCTTAACAGAAAAATAACTTGTGGGGGGGAGGGGGGGTACATAAGGAACTAGTTATTTTGAAGAGAGCTTTAATATCAGTATTTTCTTATAAATTTCTAAATTGTTAATCAAAAAAGCATTATGACAAAATAGAACAATTTACAAAAATGATAGATTTACATACTTGCGAGAGAGCTCATATTGCAGCTGTTGTCGTATGAACATTGAATTCTTTACCAGGTCTTGTATATTACTGAAATGTTTCGAGCTTCCTTCCATGCTTCTCACAGCACTGAAAACATAATGCTATGTTGCAAAGTTTAAGAACACAAAAAGACTGGTATCTATTAATTGAAACAAAAATAGTTAAAATAACAATTTTGAATGAAAGGTTTAGAACAGATGTATTAGATTGATTGAGGAGGATCCCTATTGAGATACTGCGCTGTAGTTGGCAATCATAAAACGGCAAGCAAATGAGAGATAGAAAAGGAAATGCCTATCGAACCCCTGTATGTTTTTGCCAGAAAAACATCAGATCTGGTTGAGTATCGTTACCAACGATACTCAACCAGACTTGGTGTTTTCCTGGCATCAACATCCACCAGGGGTTCGATGGGCATTTCTTTTCTTCTCCAACTATTTTTGTTATATTTTTTCTAGAAACTTAAGAAGTAGATTTTGAACTGAACGTGACATTAGATGTACTAACTTGATGGCATAATCCATGTCAAAACACCTCCCCATCACTTGGCCTTGCAGGTCTTCTACTTCATGCTATTAATGAAATAAAATGAATCAAATATTTTATGCTGCTATTTCATTTTCAGATTTTTAACCCATTAAATTGTGAATTATATCATTGTTTTTTTAATTTAAATTGCAGGTGTAACATGTGGAATTGATGATTAAATTCCCAGCTACACAAACAAAATATTGCAGTTGTAGGCCTACACTGTTAATATCATTCTGTGACCAGAGCAGTCTCTCCCTGTCGGCACGAGAGGGCTCTGGGTTATCCAGTTGATCTAGGTCAATTAGCCGGCCAGAAACTCACCGGCTCATCAGTGGCGTACTATAGAAAACAGGGTGCACGCGTGCACGTGCACAAAACAAATCAGTACAGATAACCCAGCGCCTCGCCCAAAGGGCTCGTTGGTGTGGCGCTGGTAACAGCATGTGTTAATATATAGTCCATATATTATATAGTGCATATATAGGCTAACCTGGCCCAGCTCAGCATATGATTTTATTATGTTTTGCAAAGGTTGTCCAAAACACCAATCATTCATTCCACCCCTAGGCCCTAATAAATGAGCATGGATAATTACATTGTATATTAAATCTCCACCCACTTGTAGTTGTGTCTCGCTACCACGACCCACAACTTCAAGAGGGCGAAAATGACCCAAATTTGTCTAATTTGAGATCAAACATTTGTAAATCTTGATGTTTAACCCTTTCAAGCCTGAATTTACCATTGTCATCTTCATTCACTACAAGCCGCGAATTGCTGCCGCAATTCTCGACTTGGAAATTTTGGTTCAAAAACTCTTAGTTGTAGGAAAATTAAGTCTGTTTTCAGGGATGTAAAATGATGCTCTAATGCATCATGGGGGGTTAAAGGGTTAAACACACATTCCCTATGATTTGATTGCATAATAATACTGATTAAAAACTGTTATAGTCTTGATTCATAGCGCTTAAAGGGTTAATATCATCACACAACATAAATCTATATTTCTGATTGTGGTGTACATGGCAGAACACTTCACACTAACATGATTAACCTGTTAACCCTTTGTTAACCCTTTGCCTGCTAATCACGAGTATAGTCGTTTTAAATCTGTTTTATTATTTGATTAAATCACTGGTATTGGCAATGAAATGGGTGTTTGAACATCGAAATTTGCAAATGTGTGGTGTCAAATTAAACACATATCGACAGTAATTTTCAGCCATTTGAAGTTGTGGATCGCAGTAGCGAGACACAACTTAAAGTGGCTGAAAATTAAAATTAATAAATTTACCAGGATAAGTAATGTTTCTTTATTTTTGAAGAATAAATGTTGCTAAATTTTTTCAAGAAATGGCTATATAGTGTTGTGTGTATGCAAAATGTTATGTATAATGTGGTGACACCTGAACTGCCACGATCAGTCGTTTTGAATCCGATGAAATGAGTGTTTAAACATCAAGATTTGCAAATAGTTGGTCTCATATTGAACAACTATGAGTAATTTACACCCACATGAAGTTATGTCTCACTGCTGCGACGCACAACTTCAAGTGGGTGAAAATTACTCATACAGTATACTTTGTTAAATAAGATACCGGCATAAGGGATAATGTATACATATATATCTACAGGGCTAGCAGGCCAGCTTGATAAACTGTGTTAGAATGAGTTGAACAAAACCCCAAATAACATGAATAATCAGCAAACTCACCCGTTTTTCTACAAGTTGAGGCAGTGATTTTCGCACATGCTCTTGCACACGGAAATAAGCCACTGAAGGTTCATTTGCAATAATGTGCAAATTTTCTGAAAGCCTATCTGAAACTGAAATATTACAAAAAAATAGCAATGTTGAACACCAACTCAGCCATCTTTTTTATTTGCCTTCAATCAGTCATTGGTTATTTCTGTGATTCACTTAACTAAACCAACTAATCAGTCCATCCATTTCAGTCAATAAATCAGTTGATCAATCAATCGATCAAATGTTAATTTAACACTGGTATAGACCATAACAAGTCTGTATTTCTGTTACCATAGTGATTTTTTACATAAAATTATGTACATGCATTGTAAAATGAATACAAATTTAGAGCTCTTGATATCCACTGACATGTCTTTAACTCTTACAACGCCAATTTTTTTTTGCATAAACCATGAAAATTTGAAATCATCCTGCCTTAGTTAGCTCTTTCCGCTACATTTGAATACCTATGTTATGGGTCTAAAGTATAAATAGTTTTATTTGTTTCAGTGCGAGGACCGTCTTTTAGACGCCAAAATCTGACGTCAACAGACATCAGAATGACATTAGATTCTAATATATAAAGACGGACCCGCGCTGAAAGGGATAATGAAAAAGATAACAACCAACTCTACATATGGTCTTACCTTTTTTTGTTTTGTGGTCCAAGTCTGTGCTGCCCGACGACTCAGCAAAAAGTCGTTGCCCTGTGATTAATAAATATTCAAAAAATCAAAATAAATAATACATTTGATGGAGCACATGACTAGCTCATAATTTCTAAGAAATATATTTCAACAAATTTATGCATTGGTTTAGATCTGACCACAAGCGCATGTATTGTTATTTGAAGTTAAAATGTCGTTTTATCAGGCTTATTTAAAATAGTTTGTTTTTCAACCAATCAATCAATCTAATTGTTCCAGTGCTGATTGATTAGAGAATGGCAATAAACAGGGCCGGCAACTCTGCGTCACCTGAGGAATAGGCTAACCTTGACATTGTCAGCGAGGTCCCGGGACGTCATCAGCCTGTAATGGTCACATACTGGCCTCCTCATGCTCCTGGGTGTGAATATTAAGTTGGCGACCTGTGGTTATTTATTATCAGTCAGTTCCTAATTAATTGAACTGGAACAAACTCATTGATTGATTGAAAAACAAGATTTTAAATTACTGATCTAAACAACATTTGAACCTTTAAAAATAACGATTCAGGTGCCTGTGATCTGACACCACATGTTTATAATAACAATTCAGGTGCCTGTGATCTGACACCACATGTTTATAATAACGATTCAGGTGCCTGTGATCTGACACCACATGTTTATAATAAAGATTTAGGTGCCTGTGATCTGACACCATATGTTTATCATAACGATTCAGGTGCCTGTGATCTGACACCACATGTTTATAATAACGATTCAGGTGCCTGTGATCTGACACCACATGTTTATAATAACGATTCAGGTGCCTGTGATCTGACACCACATGTTTATATTAACGATTCAGGTGCCTGTGATCTGACACCACATGTTTTTGCTCAATTAAGAAGCTGAAACTGAAAGCAAATCATTTTGTAAAACATTAGATAATTATATAGATAATTTCAGTTAAATCTTAATGATCAGATGATAGTTGATATGGCTTTCAGTCAGGAAAGTCAACTAAACCAAATGCTTTGATGGAACTGACAGGAGATAAATCTTCAGCAATGAATCAAAAAAATTTATACATGACATGTATTGTTCAGGTTATCACGACTTGAATGAATTATGTATCAATAAGGAATTGGAGACACTGACTCAATGGTTCAATCCAATTTAAATAAGTTATCACTGAACCTTTTCAGCGCAATCGCCGGCCAGCCAATCAGTGTATATGGTTTAGGCGGCCACAGGTCCACTTCGTTGAAAATATTGTATAGATCAAAAGTTTAGACCATTTGACATGTACAGGATGTAGTAAATTGCTAATTACACGTCACTGACCCTATAAACCCATTAAATTGGTTGAAATTAATATCAATTTTAAGTCCCCCATTGCATTGACCATTTAGTTAACATTTAACATGCAGAGAAAAGGTCTAACTTTTAAAATACTCACTACTGGCGGGGGACTAGAATTAGGAAATAGTGGTGCCTGCATAATTTCATGAAAATTGACTGAGAATCTGGCGGAAAACGGAAGTTAATGTGACTGTGACTATACTGTCTATAGACAATCATCAGCTGCTCATTAGCAGGTGATTAGTTGGAAGGATCTCACCCTCCACTATGTTTCTGCAACATGTTGTGGAGGGTGGCTTTTGCTAACTACTAGTAGACCTACTTGGCCTACTGCAGTTCTGACTACGCTTTCCAGATGTTTTGCATCATTGCCATTTCGCTCCACATTGTCATTGACCAGAGGTCGTTTCACTTTCGCTTTGAATGAGACTTTCCCATCATAGACATTTTGCATCATCGTTATTCGTTAACCGAGTGACGGAAAAAGCCATGGAAATTGAAATAGTGACAGTGAAATGACTATGAATATATATAGTATTGCAAAACAAATAGATTTCAGAAATTAGTTTTGACTGTGCAGTGGTCTAAAAGTAGATACATTACCATTTAATAATAATAAAGTTTATTATCTGAAACATACATATACATATAACAATAATCAGATAATAGTATATAACAGAAAGTGAAGAGTAAGGCCGATGGCTTATATTCCCTCTAATTATGTATACATTTTGTTTGTGTGTGCAAGTGCAGTAATATCTTCAGAATGTGAGATACAACAAAAAAAAAGATTCATTTTACTTCAGTATACAATGTATATCACTAACAGCCAAAAGGTACTGTCGTGAATTAAATATATAAAGGACAAAATTATATGAAATAGTATTTTTGGATTTGATATTATTCCAAATCTTAACATGGCAATAACATGGCAATATACGACTTGGAAATATATCTATTTCACTCTTTTTCAGTGCTTTAAAATTGTTTTTTGACTTTTTTGTATTTTTAGTTCAGATCAGTAGGCTATATAGCTTCATATAAGTTAAATTTTCAAAATTGACAACATTGAAAATACGGGGTGGCTATTCGTACGGGAAAGTTATAATGGGAGTCAATGGGAGCTCGTCATTTCGTAAACGAGGCTGCCCATAGAGTTACATTATGAAGAATCACGTACGATTAGCCACTGCCTTGAAAATATCTCATCCCAACGGGTCCCTTTAAAAATTCATTTTGTGAAATCCTCAATTTGTAATTTATCTTTGGAACAGAGACTTAACTACTTTATTGCTATGATTACATATTTTGGAAGCAGAATGGGAGATAAACAGATCCTGAAAATTCAATAGCTCTATCTGTTATAGATCAAAAGTAATAGACCTTGAAACACAGACCCAAAATTGATGTGCGAAAATTGACACGGAAATTAAAGCGCCCCCCCCACCACATTAAAAAAGGCATATCTTTAAAACTATTGTCTTGTTTGAGCTGAAATTTTGCACTTTTTTTATGTTATACTTATAGTAAATTTGGTAATTTTTAAAAAAATTTCTAAGGTGGTCACCCAGGGACCCCTGGTTGATTTGACATGGAATGACCCTGCCATCTTTTAGTCGTTTTTATAATTTAGCTCAGATTTTGATCTAGCACAGCATTTTTCTTGCTCAGTGAAAACTGTGGAATGTGGTCAAATGACAGTCACTGACTGATGCCAGTGGCACACTGTTATTGACAGTGTGCCACTGCCACTGGCATCAGTCACTGACACTGACTTTGACTTTGAGTAAATACTCCAGCAGCCCTCCATTGTGGAGTATCAGGCTGGAGAGGGGGAAAGAGGCTGGCAGATCTAGTCGACCAGCTGACTCTTGAATGCTGCCACAGTTTTCGATTCTATGGCAGCTGCCGGAAGAGAATTCCAATCAGGGATAGTTCGATGCCAAAAAGAATTTTGTCCCAGTGTGGTGTTAGCTCTGATGTGTTTATAAGCCTGATTGTGCCCACCACGTGTTCTTCTATCTGCTGGGATTAAACGGTCATTGATAGGAATTTCAACTAACTCATTTAAAATTTTGAACATACATAAAAGCCTAGAATTTTTTCGTCTTGTTTTCAAGTCAGTCCAGCCCAAGTTCTGAATAAAAGATGTCACACTGGCTGTTTGTCTATAATTTTGGGTGACAAATCTTGCTGCTGCTCTTTGAATTTTTTCTAATTTATCAATGTCTTTTTGTCTAAAGGGGTCCCAAACTGCTGAAGAATATTCTAAGGATGATCTGACCAGGGAGAAATAGGCAGTTTCCCTTAATTTAGGGGGACATGCCTTCAGGTTCCTCCGAAGGAAGCCCAGGGTGGAATTTGCTTTACTTGTAATTTTGTTAATGTGGGCCTCCCATTCCAGAGTCTCGCTAAGGCAAACACCAAGATATGGTGTTGATGAAACATTTTCTAATGTTTCACCTTTCAGGGTGTACTGGAATTCCAGGTTTTTTTTATTTTGGTCTGGACACCCTCAGGACTGAGCATTTCGAGGGGTTGAAGCACATCCCCCATCGATCTGCCCAGTCCTGTAACGCAGATAGGTCTCTCTGCAGTTTCTCCTGATCTGCCCGACATTTTATCGGGCGATACAGGAGACAGTCATCTGCAAAGAGACGAACCTGCGACGAGACCGTGGAAGGGAGGTCATTAATGTAGGTCAAGAAAAGTAGGGGTCCGAGAACAGTACCCTGGGGCACACCGGACTTTACACGGGCTGATTCTGAAGAGCTGCCATTAACTACTACTTTTTGGGTTCTATTGGTTAAGAAATTTTGAATCCAATTAAGAGTTGTTCCCCGAATTCCATAGTGGTCGAGTTTGTGTAAGAGGCATTGGTGGGGGACAACGTCAAAGGCCTTACTAAAATCTAAGACAACAACATCTGTTTGTGTCTTGCCTTCAAAATTTTGAATAAATTCATCAGTTGTAATCAAAAGCTGGCTTTCGCATGAGTGTTTTGAGCGAAAGCCATGTTGTACAGGTGTTAAAATTTTGTTTTCTGAAAAATGGGACATAATTTGTTTACAAATGATGTGTTCGAGTAATTTAGCACAAACACATGTGAGGGATATCGGCCTGTAGTTTGCCGGAGAGTGCCGAACCCCTTTTTTGAAGACTGGGGCAACATTAGCCTCTACCCAGTCATCTGGTAATTTGCCCGTCTGTAGAGATTGATCAAAAATAATTTTAAGAAAGGGAGATATTTTGTTGGCAGCATTCTTCAGAATCAGATTCGGGAGCTCGTCTGGTCCGGGTGCCTTCCCGCCGTTTAAACCCTCGAGTGATTTAGTTACACCTTGAACAGTAATTTCAAATTTAGGCATTTCAGTATTCGGTGGTCCGGGTAGTTTAGGTATATTTGTGGTGTCTTCCGAGGTAAAAACTGAGCAAAATTGGTAGTTTAATATTTCGGCCTTACGTCTGCCATCTGAATGCAGCTGGCCGTTTTCCTTCAAAGGAGAGAAACCATTTCCATCCTGACGTTTTGATTTGATATAACGCCAGAGTGGTTTTGAATTTTTTTGCGCTAAAGATTCAGAAAGTTTGTTTTTCAAAAAAGACCACCTGGCAGACCTGATGGCACGCTGGGTCTGCCGTTTACATAATTTTTACTTTGCCCAAAGGTAAGCTTTATTCGTACGCTTGGCTTTATTATATAGAGATGTTTTTTTCCGAATAGATGCGAGAAGTGATTTGGATAGCCAAGGTAGATTTTCCCGAGGGGAAGTCATTTTGGTTGGTATAAATTTGTCCAGGCATTGATTTAGGACGGATTTTAGTTTCAACCAATTTTCATTGACAGAACGGCTAGGACTTTTTTTTGAAAAGGAGGTCCAGCAGCTCCTAATTTGTTGCCTGTTAGCTTCCCAATTAGCATTTTCGAACTGACGCACTGGGCACTGACATCACTCATCAGTCACTGTCAATGTCATAGCGCTATATCAGCAGCTCGCTGCGCTCGCATAGTAATAAATTAAGGGCATAGGCCGTTGTAATACACGGCTATCACTGACAGTGACACAGACAATATCAGTCAGTGAGTCAGTGTCACTGATAGCGCTCGGCTAGTATTAGTACTAGTATGTCAATGAGCAGCTTAGCGGCTAGGAGTATGAGCAGCTGAGTGACGGGAGATTTTTATTTTATTTTCACCATCCGATTTGGCATCTTGGCTTTTTCTATCTCTAATTAGAGGTCTACAACTCAAGACTAAGTTAATGTAACACGTATGTGTTAATGCTATCATTATTTTATTATACCCTGCATATTTAGTGCCTGAAATGCGTCGGTAAGTGATGATAAATCAGGAGTATCCATCGAATCCGTCAGTGATTCACAGATCTCATCTCATTATCGCCAAAGTAAATATTTGCATATTCCACGCCACCTGGTGAGTGCTGGCACATCTTATGTTTCGCACAGTAGTCAGTTCGCTTCATTATTTTTGCTCCTCAGAAGGAGGTGACAAGGGTATAGGGGTATAGTAATGATTCAAAATAAGATGACCTCACACAAATTGCAACATAAACTATCTCAACTGTTTTATAGTCACCAAAGTCCTAAGTGATTAGAGAGGAGGAAAGTATTGAAATATATGATGACATCCCCCCCCCCGATTACCAGATCCTGCATGAGTGTAGGGCCTAGCCTTTTTTTTCAATTTTCTCAGTCAATATTAATAAATCTATATGTGAAATTTCTTGTGGCTCATTTTTTCATCTTCGCTCACCTCACTGAAAACTTGGTGGAATTTTGTTGTATATTTTGTAAGTTAGACTATTTAATTGACATGTAATAAAAATATTGCTTCACGGTAGACCATATAAAAAAAATTGGTGAAAAGAGAGCTGTAATTTAAAAAAAATACTACATGCCAAATGGTTTAACTTTGATAATGTACAAAAAAAATCCACCAAATTTCACAGGTATCTTGGGGGAAGATGAAAAGCTACAACATTTATCTGGAAGCAGTACTTATGCTACAGGTGCATAATAGAAAATTGAAATTAAAATTGAAATTATTTCATCAGCATTTATTGCAAATATGAAATGAAATCAAATCACGTTGCAAAATGTGTTATGAAAGAAAGTAATTTAAGTCCAGTTATTTGACACATTTCTGTTAAACTATTTTATTCACTCTCAATACGGTAATATGTTTTCATAATATCTTTTCGTGATGCATTTTTATTCGTGTTTAATATATGTGTATGCATTATTACTCTTTGCCTCCTGTCAACATTATCGGATGCCTCAGTCTGCAGTGGGTGATGTTTTGAAACGTATTACTAAAAGAATAGATTGCACTAATTTATTTTTTCCCAAAAAAATTCCCACTTCAAGTTATTTGCAAATAATCAGAATGATTATACATTTTTTTGTTACAAAATATGCGAATAATTGGTGCTCTTTCTGATACACCGTTCGACGCCATACTATTTTATTTTATTTTTTTAAATTACGAGCTTTCTGCTGCAACCCAAGCCCAATCCACAATGTCATCAAATTTATTTATTCTGTTATGACATTTTTAAAAGATCTAATTTATATATTAAAATCGGTGCTCAAATATAGTAAATATTTAAAACCTATATATGGCATTGGAATGCAAAACACGCGTTGGCATTTTAATTTTACCTAGATTATTTTACAATCATTAACGGTATCCCATACGAAAAAATATCAGGAAATGGCCAGAGTGTCACCAAAAAGCTATATAAAGATAAATGACTATTTAAGCATAAAAGGAAGTAGAATACAAAAATAGCATGTTGCTCCATGTAACAATAATATGTATATCAGGAAATGGCCAGAGTGGCCCAGATGGAGCTATATAAAGATGACTATTTTAAGCATAGAAGGAAGTAGAAGACAAAGAGAGCATGTTGTCACATTAACAATAATGTATATGAATAGGCCTATAACTTGGGACTCACCAGCAAATAAAGTAACAGTAACAAAGAGGGGTCCATGGTAGAAAACAAGAATGAGATGGTAGAAATAGTAATGATTGCAACCACAGTAGGCCTATGGAAAATCAAAGGAAAGCAGTAGGCCTACCGAAAAATAAATTGTAACAACACTGACTAAAGAAAAATAAATAGAACAGTAAATCAAATTGCCGGACAGAAAAATTGAGATAGCAGTGTACCATCATAAGGTAAAAAAAAGACTGAGAATTCATCAGAGGAAAAAATAGCGAGAAAAGGAGACCATGCAGACTAATAGTAGAAATATGACCGCACATGAAAACAATTAAAGAAACTACAAAGAAAAACAACAGAGAACAGAAAGCGGCGTGACAGAAACACTTTACATGTAAAGTTGCAGAACAAATGTAGACCTAATGTGGCAAGAGAAGACGAAAAAACTGTCAACTGGAATTTGAAAAATAGAGTGGGTCAAGAAAAAATTTAGAGAGAGAGACATCATGGAGTATCATTAACATATTGCTTAAAATCGCATTTGGCCGGAACAGTCAGTATCTTAGCACCTACCGGCAGTTCTTTTTCTGATTTTTAATCTGCTCGATTTTTAAATTCCTCCCGTAAATCCCACCTAATAGCAAAATATTTTTTTAACATATATATCAATGCTGAAAATCAATATGCATAATATCCAACAATTCAGTTATTATAGGCTTTCAGATCGTCATTAGACTAAATGAAAGCTTATAATAACTGTTGTAAGTGTTGTAGCTATATAAATCTATCTAGGCCTATTTACGTATATGTATCATTTTTTTCGACTTGAAATAAATTATTTTATTTAAAGTTTTTTGTTTGCAAAAACATTTTCAAAAGCAAAATTTGTTTAATTCAATCTGGAACAGTACACATTTTGGTATTGTTAGTATAATTATTCGTATGATAGGCCTATCATATTACACACTGTCTCAAACTACTGTCTCTAAAAGTGTATACATGGACATGTATATTAGAGGGTAGACAAGGTAGTAGAGTAGTAGTAAATCATTGCTTTACGTCACTTTTTGGCACAAATGATCTTTTAAGTGACATTGTAATTCGATAAAACGTTGTAGTCAATTGATCAGATGAATGATGTCAGATGATGATGCGAGGGTGGGGGTGATAGGGCATGGTGGGTTATTGAGAGCGTTTTCCTTCGCTCGCCCGATAAGGGGTTCTGGGCATGTCCAGGGGATCTACCCCCAGACATGCCCAGACGGCCGGAGACTTGGGTTTCGCTGTGCAATTTAATGTTGAAACTCTGTGGCACATTGCGCAGCTCCGCTATCCTCGGGTCGGATAGTCCGCAGAATAACAATAGGAAGGATAACTCCCTCTGGGTAGCTCCATTCATGCCACGTGAGAGACCTAATGTCAAACACGCTATTGCCGGTTATTTAGGGCTACCACAGCCTACATCAGCGCCAGCACTGATGCGAGAGCTGCAATAGCACCGCAGGTAGACGAGGTATATTGTAACGGGGATACTTTGCCTTCAATCTTCGTGATAAGTGAGGCATTTAATGTTTTTGCAGTTATTTGAATACAAAATCTCTATCGCAATTGTCCTGTACTGAAGTTTGAAATTGTCGGGGCAATGCAGTGCCAGATAATCACATTTGCGACGGCGAAAGTGCTCGCTAGTGCTTTAAAGCGGCTCTGCGGTAGGCTATCATGTTGACATCAATTTGGATGACATTAATTTTTAATTTTGTAGTGGTGGAAGTAGTGTAGGCCCTATCCCACAAATCAAGATTTTATAGATTTATAAATTTAAAAAAAAAAATAGCAACATTTTATTAATCCAGCGAAAACCCAATCAAACTATTTATATTCCTAAACACCTGCTGAAGGACATTTGAATGTTCCTAGAGCATTGGGCCACATGTTGGTGCCATCAGCCCAGCGTTGAGCAGACAATTCTAGCCGTGTCGGTTCCGAGGCCGTGGATTTATGTATTTACTTGAGCCGAAAAATTCAACATGGCGGTGACCGAGAGTGATCTGGACCGCAAGGACCGAAAAATGTCCATTACTGTTTAATGTCTGTGCGACTTTTGAGCTGAGCATCCGGGCATGTAACTGAAATGTTACTAATGCTGAAAAAAAAATTTTGGACACGATTTTTCGAGGGAAAGTCTTAGATATGACCGTGCAAAACAATGTCCCACGATTTTGTACTGGGTCAATCTGTGGCTAAAACCTGTTTCAGCCACTGAGGCTAAGGCAATTAAATACGTGCTGCGGGGGAACCCCCCCCCCCATCATCGCGTTCCCAGACCAATTAAGGGCGGCAGCTATTGATGTATCCAGGTGGTTACTTTGATCATGCCGTCTGAGATGGTCAGTATTTGTGGTCTAATGTGTTGTATGATATAAAGAAGCTTGTTTACATGACAACATACGTCTTGAAAATAGAGCTAGTTTCGTCTTCTTCAGTGCTTCAACATTGTTTTTTTTTGTATTTTATAGGTAGGCTATATAGCTTCATATAAATTAAATTTTCATAATACCAAAATTGAAAATTCTCCTTTGAAAATTCCTTTAAAATATATGTGAGGTAATTATAAAGTGAAATAAATAAAATGGAGGTCTCTTTAAGAAGACACTGGTAATCTCAATAAGAAAATCGCACCGATTGTTCGATTAAAATACGTACATAACACTGCTAGAAAGTGGCTTGTTATCCTACCATAAAAATTAATAGTCAAATATGTTGAAAGGGTATGGTTATGAAGCAGTGGTGTAAAATACTTTCCACCACTCGAATATCTTTTTTGAGGTCTGTCTTGGGACCAATTCTCTTTCTACTCCATATTAAAGACTTACCAAATGGAATTTCATCTGGAGTGCGCCTATTTACAGACAAATCATTGTTTACCGTACTATTTCGACCACTTCAGACAGTCAATCACTTCAGGAAGATCTAGGCAAATTATTAAATTGGAAATAGTTTTGGCTTATGGAATTTAATGGAGCAAACGTGATGTGTTAACGGTAACAAATAAACGTTTTGCGATCAAAATTAATTATTTTCTTCGTGCACAAGCTTTAAAAAATTCACGGAAGCTTGAATCTGTCCAACGTCGGGCTGTCAGATACTGCCTAAACCGATACCATAACACCAGCAGCGAGACAAGCATGTTAATTTACTAAATTGATAGCCATTACACGAAAGGACAAACATTTCGAAGCTGATCATGCTTTACAAAATCGTAAATGGAGTTGTGGCTATACCATCTCACCCATACCTCCGACCTAAGTTAAGAAGCTCTCGTACGTACACACCCCCTGGGTTTCAAACCATACCAAACTAACATAGATACATTTAAATACATTTTTTTCTCTAGAACAAAGACCACATGGAACAACTTACCACCGCAAATGTCACAGGCCTCCACAGTTGATGCTTTCAAAGCCAGCATCACTAGCATTACTCCCCTGAAATAAACTGCACATTATCAGCTGTAGCCAACATACACAATTTTTCCACTGTATAATATACTTTTTCTCACTCTTTTGGTGAGACAGAATGGCTATGATAGCATGTGTTGTTCAACTGTATTTTTCATTCACACGCATGCCTTGCCCCGTCTTCATTATTGAAATTTGACCAGTATTTGGCGGAAGAAGAAGAAGAAGAAGAAGAAGAAGAAGAAGAAGAAGAAGAAGAAGAAGAAGAAGAAGAAGAAGAAGAAGAAGACAAAGAAGCATGATGAGTCTGAACTCATATCTACTGGGGGCCAAAGCCAATTCTAAACATGTCTCAATGGGGTCGTCATATTGGACAATTAAAAATGGCCGCCATTCAAAAACAGATAGGTCCCATTACACACCAACGAGATTTTTTTTATCTCACTGCCTCTAAATCTGATGCCTTTTGACAGCAAACATAACTGAGATCCCATACTAAAAAGTCCACGATGGCAGCCATTCAAAAACAAGATCTTTCCACCACTGACTAACTAAGTCACACAATTACAATTAGAACACTTTCCTCTCAGAATTAGAACACTTTCCTCTCATCTAACGCCTATTTCACAATGTGTGTCTCATTCAAAATATCGTGACACTTTATTTGATGAAATTACAAAGAAGATTATGTCAAATAAAGAGAAAAATAGCTCAATCCTCACTGATAAAATGTGAATGTATTGCTTTCGTTATCAAAGTTTATTGTGCGATCATGGGGCTGAATATGAATTGTGTCAATTCAAACATGAAACAGACTTAAGTACCTTACTATACTGCACTTTAACATAACTATTTCATTCACTTGAATTTGGCACTGCTAATACAATTGCCAGCCTCACTTGAATAAAAAATATATGTTTATTAAAAACTAGACCTCTGCGAATCTTTTTGATCGAAACCAGTTGCATTATGCTTAAAAGTGTTTACCTCACTGAAATGAAACAGGATTATTTTGAAAATGTATGCAGGACTATGTCCTTATGGGATCTAGATATGTTTTTGTCTAGCGTATATATTTATAAATATACTTTTATACATTTTTTATATAAATATCTCTAGGTACCATATTTTTTTCACACTGATATTTGTAACATACTTATTCTACTTGTCAATAAAAGTATTATTATTCTAGTAAACGTAACTTAGATCGAATAATAGAAACCCAAGATGATCACCACTCAAAAGCTATTTTTTTTATAAAAAATAAATAATGCAAATAATGCAAATAATGAAATTGCAACCAAATAATTTTTCTAAGGTTTATGACTTCGTCGATGTTATATTTGGTGCATATGTATGGCTACTTGTAAATAGTAAACATTCATACTTGAAAATGCCTTTGCTTTGCTCTTTCACATAGGCTACTCCTAAGCCTTTTATCCAGGATTAATGTTATTTTGACCTACAAAATGATTAATCAGGCTTATGACCAACCAAATGAGCACTATAACAAACAGCAATAAATCAACGAACAATGTATCAAACGGCGTAATCATGATCATATCCCATGCTACTACAGCGATAACACTGACATGTGAACAGTTAGGCGTACGATACACTTACAAAGTTCCTTTATATTACTCATTAAAAATGAGCTTTTTTCTAATATTATCATGCGAGATCAAGATTTATTCACTTGAACTTTGAATTGTAAAATATGGCGTCCCCAATGAGAATTGACTTTTGCAAATTTTCATGATTGTAGACAAATATATGTGCACAGCTCCCCCATAAAACCACCATAACAGACCCGATTTTGATTAGAAATCTAGATGGTATTGTAGGCCTATGGTTCAAATATTTATTTTACAATGAGTACTATTGGTACCCCGCAACACGTGACAAACCTACGAAAAGCAATAATGCACTTCTCTAACCGTTCCTCAAGTAAACAAAAGACTCTAAAGCTTACTTTTTCCATTGTCTGTCATGTACATGACAGATTTTACCTCGAGTCTTTTCCTAATAATCGATTCTGACACTCTATTCCGGTTGGTTTTGATAGGAAAAAAAATTCTGTACTTTTATTGTACTGAAATATGATCGTATTGTTCATAATAAAACTATAGATGTCGAATATGCCAATGTTAGCATTCCTATTTTTCCTGTGTTAGCTTATACTGCTGCGCAAAGCCAAAAGGCAGTATCTGCTTACTTTACAAGTATAAGCAGATACTGTATTTGTAAAGCAGTATACATAACTCCGTAATCAGCGAGTGACGCACTCTTAGATTGACCCTTAACCCACTGATCGCGACTCTGGTCGTTTTTAATTTGTTTTATTTGGCGATAAAATCAATGGCTTTGAGAATGAAATGAGAGTTGAACCAGCAAAATTTGCAAATGTTTGGTATCAAATTAAACAAATATCAGTAATTTTCACCCACTTGAAGTTGTGGATCGCGGTAGCGAGACACAACTTCAAGTGGGTGAAAATTGAAATAAATTAACTTAGCAGGATGAGGGTTGACCCTTGACGGAGCTTCTAATCGCACGTAGCAAAAAGCGATTGGTGAAAAATGCCAAACACACTGACCAACTTGTTCCTACGTCAGCAATAATTTCAACTGTTCAACATCATTATTTAGGCCTGAACTGAATTATTTATGTTAATGTTGGTGTGTTGTGTGTACGTGCATATTTGAATCATACATGGGAACGATAATTATGATTGTCGACACACGACTTTGTCAATGACACCCCGGCGACCTTTCTTGTACTTGTAGCAAGTGATAGGGCAAACAACATCGGGGGTGGAGCGGTGGCAGATGTAGAACAGAAGTCTTGCTGTGTGATCCGACAATATTTGAAGTGGGACGCGGTCGAAGAGAAAGAAATGTTGGCCGTAGAGCCCGGCACGACAAAATATCACCCATAAGTGGATCTAATTTACCAAGATGTGAACAAGTACCAAACCTGCATCCATGGATCCGTAAAAAGTAAGACAAATTATAATAATCTGGTCCGATTTCACAGCCAATCCGCTCAGCGATTAGTTGGGCGTTGGCCCAGTTCACAGTCAACTGCTCGAGTCAATTAGAAATCACGTCGCCAACTGTCGTTATAAAACTAGGTTACTGCTGATAGCGAGATATTTGCCACATTTTTTGTTTTGTTCTGTAGGCCTACTAAAACAGTACATAAACATTAGTACCTGGGAAAAAATACAAATCAGTCCGAGTTGCTTTCGGTTTACACTGGCGTATTCAGAAAGAAGGTCAGGGGTCCTAATACCCCCTTCTTTCTCCTAACCTTTACGACGCTGAAATATTTTTGTATAAACACGATAAACCATGGAAACCAGGGGGTTTGTTTAATTTGAAATCATCATAAATGTCTTAGTTAGCTCTATCCGCTTCATTTGAATACGTATGTTGTGGGTCTAAATATTCTGTATATATGGCAGATTATGCCATATATATCTGTTATGGGTTTTACATGGGTAGCAGATTTATTTTGGTTCTGGGCATGGCAGCTTATGCCATATATAATGTTGGTGTTACATGGGTAGCAGACGAAATTTGGTTCTGGGCTGGGAAAATTATGCCACATATCTGTTATGGGTAGCAGATATATTTTGGTTCTGGATTTGAAAGATTATGCAATATATCTCAGGGGGGGAGGGGGGGCACCCCTCCTATTTCGGCAAATACTTTAAAAAGTCCCCAAAATTGGCTAAAATTTACAAAAAATCTTGGGGGCAAGCCCCCCCCAAAACCCCGGGCACCCCCCTTTTTCAGATCCTGGATCCGCCACTATATCTGTTATGGGTTTTACATGGGTGGCAGATTTATTTTGGTTCTGGGCTTGGTAGATTATGACCGGTGTTACATGGATCGGTATAAGTAGGACAGCCGTGTCCATCAGCTGTTACAAGGACTCACGTCCCGGATAGCCTACTGGGCCATCCCAATAAGAATCGTAAAATTAAGATTATCTTAATTTCCTCTTATTTTAATCAAAAACGTTAAGATTAATAATAACTATTCTAACGGAAACGAGGGCAAGTTAAGATAATCTTAAGTTTTAAGATTGTTTAGAATAATGCCCCCCCCCCCCCTCACTGCAAAACGGTAACGTCGTAAACGGTGAGCTAACATTGACACTGCATTGGGTTGTACGTCTTTTGCTTGCTGCCTCATTGCGACCTGTTGACCACTCCGACCTCTAAAACGTCCCTGCGTGGCCGGGAGCATTCCATGGAGATCTCCATGCCGACTGTGAGCGTAAACGTCACAATCAGATTGCGTGGCCGGCAGTGACATTACGTGTCACAACCTCTCTGGGAGGCCGGCAGTGAACATTTCTCCTGCCAGTAGCAGATCGTCTCCCCAGCGAGCACGCTAGCGACGCTGTCCCAGCATTCAGCTAACATAGAATCAATTTATCCTGTTTGCTTGGTCGGTCCGGCTGATAATAGTGGTGTACTAAGGTGCACACCGTTCAATTTTCGGGGGGGGGGGGGGGATGGAGTATCTTTAAAATAAATAAATTCGGGTGGATTTTGCGTGAAATAAATAATTTACATCAAGAACTGCTCTATATGAATATATAATAAAATTTAAAATTTTCAGCCCGCCGCCGAGCCGGGTTGAAATTAACGCCAGCCCGCGCCCCCCTGGAGATTTCTTGGTGGCCCCCTAAGCGGGAACCCCCCCTAGAGATGGAATGTACCCCTTTAAGCGGGACCCTCCCCCTGGAGATGGAATGGTACCCCCTAAGCAGGAGCCCCCCCCCCCCCTGGAGATGGTATGGTACCCCCCCAAGCTGGAGGCCCCACTGGGGATGGAATGGTACACCTCTAAGCGGAACCACTGCCCCCTGGAGATGGAATGGCACCCCCCTAAACAGAATCCCACCTTCTTGGAGATGGAATGGTACCCCTTAAGCGGGAGGCCCCCACTGGAGATGGAATGGTACCCCCTAAGCGAGAAGCCCGCTTGGAGATGGGATGGTACCCCCCTAAGCGGGAGGCCCTACTGGAGATGGAATGGTAGGCCTACCCCTTAACCCGGATACCCCCCACCCCCCCCTGGAGATGAAATGGCACCCCCCAAGCGGTTTCAGCCATAGATTGACCGCGTACAAAATCGTGGAACATTTCTTTGGACTGCCATATCGGAAAATATCGGGGAATAATCAGGTCAAAAATATTAGAATCAGTAACATTTCAGTCCCATGCCCACATGCTCAGCTCAGAGGTCAGAGCTCAGCTCATTTTTCGGACCATGGGGTAGGGATCGTTCTCAGTCACCGCCATGTTGGATTTTTTGGGTAAAGCAAAATTAATACATCAATCCACGGCCTCGGAGAGGACGACACGGCTACACTGGTATACCTCTCTCAGAATGAATGAATGAACGGGGTTACCATTCACACTGGAAATAGGGAAAAACTGGAAAAGTGAGATTATTTTTTCCAGTCAGAGAGGAATTAGAAAATTTGATGAATTTGAGAAAAATCAGGGGAAAATCAGGGAATTTGATAAATTTGACAAAATTTCAGGGGAAAACAGTGAATATAAATATTTAAAACATATAAATGAAATCTTCATTCACATTTCTTAACATTTTTTTTTAAAATAATTGTGTAGGTTACATTTTATCTTTTACATGATTTATAACGTACCTACTATAGGCTTATGTAATATTGATGCAGTAGGCCCTAGTACGAAGTCACAATAACCACTTTTTATAGGCCTAATACTTGAGATTTACATTTACAGGGCCAGCGTATTTGTCCGTTACGCTCTACAAAGATGTAATCGCTGTTGTATTTATACTCCCTGATATAATCTGATAATTTTTGGCCCAGTGACACATCTGGAGCAGATATGTTTCTAATACGGTTACGTGGGTACAAAGGTTCAGCAAAACTTTCCAGCAAAATAATGCTTCATATGGCTTTTTAGCCTTCCCCATAAATCCGCAACGTTTGCATAAAATTAGGCCGACAATAGAGAAATATGATTTAAAATACATTTTTGTTGGCACCATTTATGTCTATGCAGTGTATTTACATCATACTAGTGATATAAATAAACAAACTGGCGACTGAAATCGTTTCTGTAAAATTAAAGACTAAAATCACAAGTGACCTTAATCTGTTAATCCTTCAGTGTGAACTGTTACTAAAAGGGCGTTGAGATCGAAAATTTCAAAATTGTTTTTATGAAATTTCATATTTAAACTTAAATAATGTTTGAAAAATCCTTATTACTTTTGCTTTTATGAGATTTTAAACTTTTCATTTTTAGTTAAGTAATCATTTAAATAACATCAAAATTAATTACCACAACTTCACCTGGATGTATTTTTACGGTTAGAGGGCCACCATTCAATTAACTGGGTCGGGGTGCTGGGGTATTTTTTAAATAAATATATTCGACTAAATTTCCGTGAAATATATATGTTGTTAATAAATATTTAATGGCCCAAGTAGCAAAAATGTTAGCCTCGCTTAGCTCGGCATCATTATATCACCTTTCAATTTGCGAGGACTTCCTGATCAATACTGAGCCTAGATTGGGATCCAACTTTGTAGACAAGAACAAATCTAAGAAGCAGAAATATTCTTTTTACTTAAGGCAGAGTGTTAAAAATCAAAGTACTGCAGATATGAGATGAAATAAATAATTTGGCCAATTCAAAGTTTTGTAGTCACGTTAGAGTTTTGCACTTTGATCACTCAACCATGGATCTCGGTGTACAGGTGTAAGGCATTGATGTAAGGCATTGAAAGGTTAGAGCCAGAAAGGCATACATTATCATGTCAAGTTCATACTTCTGAATGCAAAAATGTATACATTGTGAGCTGTAGATCCTCATACCTGCGCACTCATGAGTGAGTGAGTGAGTGAGTGAGTGAGTGAGTGAGTGAGTGAGTGAGTGAGTGAGTGAGTGAGTGAGTGAGTGAGTGAGTGAGTGAGTGAGTGAGTGAGTGAGTGAGTGAGTGAGTGAGTGAGTGAGTGAGTGAGTGAGTGAGTGAGTGAGTGAGTGAGTGAGTGAGTGAGTGAGTGAGTGAGTGAGTGAGTGAGTGAGTGAGTGAGTGAGTGAGTGAGTGAGTGAGTGAGTGAGTGAGTGAGTGAGTGAGTGAGTGAGTGAGTGAGTGAGTGCATGGATAAATGAATGAAAGAAATAGCATCATTGGAGAAGGTGCAGCGACATGCTACCAAATTTATTCTTAATGATTTCTCAGATATATCCTATAGAGATAGATGTATAAAATTATCACTACTACCCCTTTCTTTCCGTAGAGAAATACATGATCTCTGTTTTTTATTTAATTACATTTATGGGAAAGTTAATTGTAACTTTTCGAATTTTATTAATTACCAGTACAGGTCGTCGATCTGCACAAAAGGGTATTCTTTTAAAAAGGTCCCGTGTGAAAACAACTATATTTTATAATTCGTATTTTAATAGGATTGGAAAAAATATTTTACCTGACAGCATTCGTGCTTCCAGCAGCATTAATATTTTTAAACGTAAGATAAATGAATTTTATTTTAACAAACTTCATACATACGATGTAAATAATCAATGCTCATGGAGTGCAGCTTGTGGATGTAGTAAACATCACTAGCTTTTTATATGTATAATACACTTTTTAAGTGAAGTAGTAATATCATAATTTAATGTATGTCACTAATTATTATTGTCAGAGACCTGAGTTCTAATCCCGAACGGGTCGGATATTTGTCATCGAGGTTGTGCATATACAGTGCTCCAAACTGTTCAAAGGTATGGAGTGTACAGTGCTGTACATGGCACTGTCCACTATAAAGAACCCTCGAAGTCATTCGATAAGAGTGGGGGCATAGTCTCGACTTTGGGCTAATTCCTTCTGTCGCGATATTGCAATGATTGTGCAGAAAGCGACGTAAAGCAATATTCACTTGCACCTGTATATAGCAGTGTCTGATAACTGCAAAAGTAAGCAGCAGTAACTGCTTACTTTTCAAGTAAGCAGTTACGGCTGTTTGTCTTTGCACGGCTATAATACTCCCGTCATAAAACCACAGACCAGTGGCGGATCCAGCAATTGACAGACGGGGGGGGGGGCGCCGATTTTTGAAATAATTCATACAAACCACAGCTGGCTCTCATATGCTCCAGAGGGGTTCGGGCGCAAGTCCCCCCGAAAATTTTGAAATCTAAGGCCTCAAATGACGCATTCTAGACCATATTTCGGCCGAAATATGGCCGTTTTTTGTTTTAGGGACCCTGAACGGGGGGGGGGGGGCGCCGGCTGCGCCCCCCTCTGGATCCGCCACTGCAGACAGTAGCTTCTCGCAACCCCCCCTCACCTAGATCTCGGGAGCATCTCGTCACTGATTCACCATTCAACTCGTCTCTCCTATTTGCATCACGCAGCCATTTATCTGGTTGCCATGGCAATAGCTGTAATGCCGCGGAGTGGTTTTCTGTTACATTAGCTTGCGGATTGCGGGGGATTTGCTATGATCCCCCATCACAGATGATGGTGGCATCAGGTTCTCTAGCATACAGCAGTATATGGCATGGCTCTCTAAGTATGCTGTACTCATCTAGTTCATTAAAGCGTTAAATTGAATAATTTAATTTTTCATATGAACACTGAACAATTCGTAGTAAAAAATGTAGCTTTATTAGAACATTTAAAATTAATTCAGAATGGTATTTAATTCGTTCATTTCATGGTAACTAGTGGATAATTTAAATTTTCACCCACTTGAAGTTGTGCGTCGCTACCGCGACACACAACTTCAAGTGGGTGAAAATTACTAATATTTGTTCAATTTGAGATCTATCATGTGCACATCTTGATGTTTAAACACTCTTTTCATTCCCAATAACAGTGATTTGATCGGCTAATAAAACAAATTATAAACGCATATATTCGCGCCCAGCGCTTAAAGGATTAAAGCATAATCTAGATGATTTAGTTGGTGTTTGTCTTACTGTAAGCGTATCTATTTTATGAAAAATTCACCTCCAATATAACGCCACCTTATAGCGACACAAACGGGGAAAAATCATCATTTTTATTTTGGTTCAATGATGAGTCCATAATATGTCAAAATGTCCATATAGAATAGAAATGCGTAATTCTTTTAATTTTTTTGTTTCGCATTTACCAGTTGAAAGAGAAATAAGAAAAAGATTTAATTTCAGATATGCAAGTCCAAAATTAGAAATACCGGAATAACTGATAAACGGGGTTTTTGGTACACTTGCCACGTTGTCACAGCAACCCAAATTTTAAAAGAATTGCGCAATTGCATTCTATGAACTTGTTCACATATTATGGATATATCAAAGAGACAAAATAAAATGTTGGTCTTTGGATGATTTTTGGCCTGATTGTGTCGCTTTAATATAGTAAGTTTGTTAAACACTTCTTTATTTTTCTGCATTGTCACGTTTGAACGAGTTTATTTAAATCAAATATTGTATGTAGACAAAAAAAAGAATATTATTATAACCTTGATTTACAGGAAGCAAGTGCATGGGTCGAAAAAAACAGTTAGTGCAAGAACATTAGGTTTTGAGGTGGGATAAATTCGTAACAAGCTGATTTTTTAGGAGCTACTCAGAATACAGTTCCAAAAGTCCCCAATAACCCCAGCTCGGGAAAGTACTCAAATTCAAGATGGCCATCATATTTAAAGTATTTAAATATAACTATGACATTTAAACACAGACTCGCACTTACAAAATTTCGTAAAAAAAAACACAGCCTTCCCAATGTTTTACTAAGTAGTGGGAGAAACAAGTTAGTGTATGCTGCACATTTATGTAGTACCTGTGCCGTCCTTGGCGACAAATACCATTGTATTTTTGAATGTCCGATATCTGACAGATTTAGAAATATTTGCCCAAACATTTTGTAACTCGGCCAAACATGTTTAAACTATTAACTTCATTTACATCCACTCATGGGCCAACAGTGAGAAAACTAGCTAAATTTTTGTTTTTAGTAAACCCTCTATATTCTATGTGATTTTTTTTAAATTTTATCCCCCTAATAATTACTATACTTTTTTTTCTTCAGTTTTTACAAATATATAGAACGGGATGTTCTATGTATTTGTATTTTTAATACCTGTCGTACTTTGTTTGCACATATAACAGTGTTTTAATTATTATTATTTTTGTATTGTATGCTCACAGACTGTAATGTCTAATGCTAATTTATTATTATTACTATTATTATTATTATTATTATTATTATTATTATTATTATTATTATTATTATTATTATTATTATTATTATTATTATTATTATTATTATTATTATTATTATTATTATTATTATTATTATTATTATTATTATTATTATTATTATTATTATTATTATTATTATTATTATTATTATTATTATTATTATTATTATTATTATTATTATTATTATTATTATTATTATTATTATTATTATTATTATTATTAATATTATTATTATTATTATTATTATTATTATTATTATTATTATTATTATTATTATTATTATTATTATTATTATTATTATTATTATTATATATTTAGGAGCCGGTCATTTAATACCAGGGGGGTATGTTTTTTTCGTAAAATAGATTGTTGACAGGCAGCAGATCTTTCGAATTCTGCCCGAAACTGCCAAAGGCAAAAAAATCTCTCGCTCCGCTTGGTCAAACGTCTTATGCACATAGGTGTTATACACACTGGAATAAACATGAGAACTAATACCTGCATTTTTATTTATGGGATTAAACATGTCCAAAAAAAAAAATTGTCTATGACATCTCAGGAAAAAAAGTTTGTTTTTGATCAGGGGGAAAAAATGTAATGTTTTCTTGTTGGGAGTAAAAAAAAGATTGTTGAGGAAGAAAAACCATACCCTCTCCCCTGGTATTGAATGGTCTGCTCCTTATTATTAAGTTGTGTCAAGTGAAAATTGGCTAATGTGTCTACGTGCATATCCGACATTACAGTGTAAATTGATATTTCTTTGTTTGAAATTGTTCATATACTCTTGAATGGCCTAAATATATTTCATCATAGGTGCTGACAAAATTATGAGCAATATTTAGGCATTTACAATGTTTAAAACAACATCAATAAGTATCAGAAAGGCTATGTGTTGAAATAAGGGAAGGCTTCTATGATGTTAATATGAGTATGAATACGAAATAATAAATGCATGAATGCATGGATAGGGTTTTAGGCCACCTTTGTGCACATAAAAGCTAAAGTGGGACAGGAGGACCTCCTCAGAATGGTGAGATGAATGAGATGACACTGCCCTCCAAACAAAGGATTCAAAATCCGAGCCTCCAGGTCTGAGACAGAGTACGCTACCTGTCGGTCACGGAGGCAATTACTGAATCTTTACGAGGGAGCGAGGAAGTTGTTTCTTTGAAATCTGAGGGCCGTATCCCGAAAGCTAGTTTAAGGCCGGTTTAACTAAATTTCTTGTCTAACCTCTGGTTTAACACAAAACGGTATCCCAGAAGCAAGTTTATGCTTAACACGGTCCTTAACACACAGGTTTAAAACCTATAATTTAAACCTGCCCAGGGGGTGGTTTGAGCATCAGTTTAAGACTGCGGCTTCGCTCAAAATTGTCAAATTACGGCACTTTTTTCTGAATTATGCTATTTATGTCTACATTTTCTTCTGTTATCCGTTTACAGGACTAAAACAATAATTTGGGCTTGTTCAGTTTACCCAGTACCTCTTAATATTTTCCCTAGCCAATTAATAAATGATATGTCGAGCAGAGACATACATTTATATTAATATAGGCCTACAAGCTAGGTCATAAAATGTGCATTGATACCTGTGTATACTTATAATTCATTATTCAAATGTATCGCTGTCACTCCAGATAAATTGTAATGCACGGTGTATCTCTATTATAAGAAACAGTCATACAGTCACGCAATCAAACGCAGCCGACCGTGATCGCTGTGTACCACACAACCCTGATACATAGTCTCATTATAATAGCGCTACTATCATCGAAATTGATAATTCGCGAATTCTATATGCGAAAATTTAAATCCGCGAAAATTACCAGAACTACAGTAATATATTTAACATCTATACTTTTGAGGCTTGTAATGAAATTGGAATTTTTCAGCGCGGCGCCGAGCTTGATTGTCCTTGGCAAAAACTACTGCCCCCACATCCAGAAATTGAATGGTAGCCCCCTGATGCCCGCATCGTGTACACGTCGTACTGTCTGAACACGGCCGCCATGATTCATGCACGCCTGTTTGAAACAAAAATACTTTGCTATCTGGGCGCAAATTAGCGATTTTTTTGAGAAAGTAATCAACTTTTATTGCACTTTTGTGGCAGATATTTAAACTAGGGTCAATTTGTCACCTTGAAATAAGCATTCAAGATACAGAATTAGATTTAAATAGAGAAAATATATAGCTTGATACTGGAATTATAAATAAATAAATAAATAAAATCTGTGCTTTATACCCAATGATCATGTTTTGATTTGTTTGAAATACGTCTCAATTAATACATCAAAGTTTGATTGAATTTATATTATAATTTATATTGTTAAATGGACCCCATATGATGTCCCGGGGTACCCCATGTGCACTGAAATGTGTCAGTGTACCCCCATGTTCGCTCAATGATTGATCAGCGAATGCCACAAGCATCGTTAAACATAAACAGATATACTCGAGGCGTTTTGTGAAATCTGTTTCGTTCAAAATTTCTAAAATATAACATATCTTGTTATAATATACCTCGATGAATGATGTATCAATATGAGTCGTCTAATTATTTTTTCTTTAAATAAATTTGTTTTTGTGTGATTTTCGAATTTTTGTATCATGTTGCTCCAGTCTCCCCTACAGCTGATACAACAGTTTAGTTAGCCGTATGCTAAACCGCTTTTCTGGATATCATTTAACCATAATGTTGCTTAGCCAAATGATTAGAGTTAAACATCAGTTTAGTAAAACGGGCTTTCGGGATACGGCCCTAAATGCCAGAGCAGGGGACGAACCCGCTATCTCAGCCTTTCCAAGCAGGCAGCTCCAACCATTGTACCAGGGCATTATGAACATAAATTCTCACCTCTCACAATAGAAAACAAATTAACTTAGGATTATATGCATTTCTAATTAGCATATAATGCAGCATATATGGTTTGTAAGAATATGACAACGTCTAGTAGTGCCCAAATATGTAAACTATTTGCTAATTAATTTTTGCAATCTTACACACTGACAGGTGCACATAGCGCTATAGAGTATGCTGTCACGGCAGAATGTATGGTCTTGCTGAGTGTCAACAATGTCAACACCAGTTTAGAATATCGCTAGACAATATTTGGCAGCCACACAAATACACTGCAGCCTTCTCATTGATAATCATCTAGGCTACTAGAAAATTAACCCTTCAACGCTATAAATATAAACTAAGAGACCAAATGTTTTGTTTTTTTAATTTAAATTCATCATAAATGTCTTAGTTAGCTCTCCCCGCTTCATTTGAATACCTATGTTATGAGTCAACGACCATTATATGCCTACATTTTTAACCCTTTCAGCTGGAGGACCGTCTTCAGACGTCAGAATCATAGACGTCAGATTATGACTGTCTGCAAAATGTAAACACGCATTTGTATGGTGAAATTCACAAGTCGACCATCTTATTGTACACTATCTTTGATGACATCACACACAAAGTCCGCTCATTATCAACCCTTTGAGCCCTCACGATGCATTAAAGCATCATTTTACGTTTCTGAAAACAGACTTAATTTTCCTACAATCAAGGGTTTTAGAATGAAAACTTCAATGAAACTGGTTTACCAATACATGGTAAGTTTCTTTAATTTTCAAACCACATCAAATCATTTTCATCCACTACAAGCCGCGAATTGCTGTCGCAATTCTCGACTTGTAGTGAATGAAGATGACTATGGTAAACTCAGGCTTGAAAGGGTTAAACATGACTATATTTTGTCAAATATAGTAGAAGTTCCGTTGTAGAGGGCTGACCAAGCATCAAAGCGGTACCAGTTCAAAATATTGTGCTTGCCTGGCTGTACACGAACAAATTCAATCAGCCCCTATGAAAACCGAGTCAATGTGTGACTTCGGACAGTAGCTGGCGTAGTGACGGCCAAAATTTGTAATGTTTTTTCGGCATTCCAGAGGTGTAGGGCCTATATGCATGACACGTGCATTTACTGGAACCAACCAAACAAAATTCACCAAACAAGATCCGTCCACTAGTTTCGAATCCGGGAAATCGATCCCAGTGGGCTAAAGCGCCCTCGATGAAGCACTCTCTCCATTAAAACTTAATTTCAAATAGAATGGAGAATTATTTTGTGCGGAGTAGTTCTCCCCCTGGTTTGTATCTTTAATTTGTGAAATTTTCAAAACGTATATCACAGGCACAAATTTACGACATATTAAAAACCCTGGCAACATGTGGCGGGGGGGGGGGGGTGTAACGCTGCTGCACGAAGTCCCACCGACCTTATCCCCGCGGGGGCCGTCTTTAGTCAGAATCTGAAGTCTAAAGACGGTCCCCGCAATAAAACAATTAAAAACATGACAAACATAACATAGGTATTTAAATGAAGCGGAAAGAGCTAACTAAGACATTCATGATTATTTCCAAATTGATAAAACCTTTGGTCTCCATGGTTTATACAACAAGTTTCATTGTTTTAAGGGTTCAGTGAATCGTTAGCCTCCATAGCATGACAGGTGTTTTTTTGTGAGGGATTATTGGTAGTTTATCTTGGTACCTCTTCTCAGTACCTATATTAGCGATAGTCATGGTCGTCGTCCACCGGAGCATTCACTGGGACTCTTTGTGTGTAGCATAAATTCTAACAGCAATGGGGACTTCAACCTTTGTGACCTTAGAGATGTTCAGCCACTCCTAAATATTACCTTTTGAGGACAATCTAACCCTATAACAATTTGGTTCAAACAGAGATACAATCTATCTTCTACATTCTACATTGTTATTTACGTATTTATTTTGCTTGATGCATACAGTACATATCACTTACAAAATTATAGTACCATGAGCCATACTTTGTAAAAAGATATACAAAGTATGTCACTACAGGTGACCAGCACCCAATGCGTCTGACATCCATACAATTAATTTTATCTATGTATTTTAACTGTTTGTATGTACTTTAGATGAAAGTAGTATAAAAGTATGATAATAGACATATGTACAGAAAGTTGTAATATATTAGATTAGGACAATACCAGTAAATTGTATACAAACATGTGTTTTATAAATGTATGTCAGTAATAAATAAAGCTAAAATCATAAAGATAAATTAAAAACACGCACACAACGGCAAATGCTTGTCCATGAACAGACACTATTGCACATAAAAATGTCTTTGAACTTGTTCAAGTAGAACACTAAGAGCTCATCAGCAAAAATACTTAATGACTGATTCACGCGCAATGCTGTAGTAATTTATTCCAGAATGTAACAATAATATATTGGTTTTACTTTATTATATTTAATAATAATATTATTTATGTGTAGGCTCTACATCATGTGTCAAACACAATCAACAGTAACACAAAAAGAATAAAGGTTGTCTACTGGTTCATCATGTGTCGTATAAACATACTTTATAGGATTACGATTTCAAGTAGGGCGTAAATGAAATAACCTTGCATTTCGACGAAATAAAATTAAGCTTCGAATAATAGGACCACCGATAAAGTTCGTTTAAATACTTCCGTAGAGCTACACAGTCGTTAACTTTGACGAAAACATTTAGCATAATTTGAAAACATGGCTAATATATTTTGCACCATCAAGCATATAATTAATAAAAAGTAAGAATATCAGGGGACTCAAAATAGATCCCTGCGGCACACTAGATGTTACAGGGACCTATTCAGATTTGCAACCATTTTATCCAGTACGTTGGCTTCGATTGTGTAAATAGTCGCGTAACCAATAATTGAATAATTTCCCACTGAAACCTATCTTTTATAACTTATGTAACAGCATGGTGTGATTAACAGCATCGAATGCCATTTTATACAAATGTTGTGTGTTCACTGGCGACACATAATATAGCACGTCGTTGCTAGTCTTACTAGTTAACCCTTTAACCGCCAAATTATTCAATCCGAATTTTCACCCACTTGAAGTTGTGTCTCGCTGACGCGATCTACAACTTCAAGTGAGTGAAAATTATTCAGATTTGACAAAATGGAGTAAACTGTTTTCAAATATTGCTGATTGATGTCACATTTTATCTTTACCATGTTTAAAAGTGGTACTTAATGTGCTAATAAAAAAACGAAAACCGGAATATATGCAGCACCGGCGGTTAAAGGGTAAGGGCTAACGTAACTACATGGGTTAGCGTCAGAGTTGGAGAGCATGTGTTTGTGTATAATTATGTTGGTAGCCAGTGATTCAATATTGTGGGGAATTTCCGTGAGTGTGCTCGGCCTCAGACTGCCAGGACTCGAATTTTGAATCCTGTGTCTGGAGGGCAGTGTCATCTCATTTATCTACCATCGTCAGGAGGTTTTCCTGGCCCAGTTTAGCCTATATCTGCACAAAGGTGGCCTAAAACTCCATCCATTTTATTTGGTAGCCAGTGTACTCAGATACCAACAGTTTAATGTAAAATGTGAGGGTAACCTTAATAAATTGATTAATTTAAAGTCCCTGTGAAGTGATTTCAGTTCATCAATATAGTTAAAGTATATATCACAATGAACTAACTCATAACTTAGCAGATTATTTTAGTCCACTAATTATCAGGTATTTTCAAAAATAAAAAAATAAAAATGTGCACATTTCTTGGGCTGGGCGGATCTCCCACCCCATGACTTCACTAACAAAAACCGCCCATTATTGAATCTGAATTAACATTGAAACTGCATCGGGTATATGTTTCATGTTTCTTGTAATTGTACATGAGCTCAACTAGATTTCGATCCATGTCAATATGCCCGCACTGACAGGGTGAACAAGGGGTGAGTCAATGCTAGACAATGGCCAGGAGTGGGCCCGGTGATGGCCATCAATTATAGTGCTGCACCTGCATTCAGGCAGCATTGGACCGGCGTTCCGTGTTGACTTTGGTCAGTTTTATAAAATCATACAATACATCATCAGCTACAACCAGCCAAGCGTGTCTCCACATTTTGACGTCACGAATTAGCTCGGCCCCCTACTTTTGCCTTTGGTAAAATCGTTCCCAGTTGTTTAAAAATGAGAGCTGAGCACTCTAATATTTAAAAAGTCATGTAAAATAGTATGAAATATGACATTGTGCAGAGTAGGTCTGGGGACTACATGGGGCCTTTAACTATAAAGATTGGCATTATTCCAATAAGATGTAAATATGTCATTAGAAAAAAAAATAAAAAGCATCGACCACGCAATACCGCAAAAATTCATCGATCGTCCGTGCACCGGATTTTTGGGGCACAACTTTACGAATGGCAATGATTAGGCCTACGTACTTGGTATGACACACAAAGTCTTCTATACGGACTAACCATTGCGAAATTCGTAATCTATTTTAAAAATGTTTGACCGCTGGGCTTCTCAACGCGGGGGGCTGGCATTGAAACGATGTGAGCTCACAATTCTGAATAGAGTGGGTGCACCATAGACAGCTTTGCACACTCCAGGTCTTTGAACAGTTTGAAGCACTGTATATGCACAACCTCGATGACAAATATCCGACACAAATATCCCACCGTCTGCGACGCTGGCCCGATATCAATCCAACATTGGGTGAACGTCTCGTGTTTGCTTGGATCAGGCGCTGTGCTATTATCCTCCCTGTTGGCAGCGACAAGGGCTCCCAGCGAACACGAGACATCGAACCAATGTTGGACCAATGCTGGTCCACCGTCCACATTGGTCCAGCATTGGGTCGATGTCTCGTGTTTGCTTGTTTAGTATACAGCCTTGCAAAGCTAAAAGGCAGTATCTGCTCACCCTACGAGTGAGGAGATGCCGCCTTTTGACTTTGCATGGGAGTATACCCAACAAACACGAGACGTTGGACCAATGCTTAATTAGTGTTGGCCCGCCGTCTGCGACGGCAGCCCAACACTAATTAAGCATTGGTTCAACGTCTCGTGTTTGCTGGGATAGCTTGGCAGGATCTTTATGGTCTGCTCTGTTACATATCCTAAGCCCAGCAATCACGAAGCATTCACCTAATGTTGGCACAATGCTGCTCCATTGTGTACAACGCTGGTCCAATATTGTACCAACATTGGGTGATCGTCTCGTTGCTTGGGATCAGCGCGGAGGCAACAGGTCTCATCTCCACACTCGTATAATCAACACTGTAAACTATGTAGGCAGCATCCCAGCCCGCTTACCGCCGTGCAAAGCCAAAAGGCAGTAACCGCTTACTTTACAAGTAAGCAGTTATTTTATTGCCTTTCGGTGTTGCTGAGTCGTTTAGATGCCACACGTGCTTCTGACAGGATTGCAGCAGGACTTGGCTTAGCCAGAGTGGCTGAAACAGGTTTCAGCCACAGATTGACCCCGTTCGAAATCGTGGGACATTTCTTTGGATGGTCCATCGAATAATCAGGTCAGTTTTTGTAGAACCAATAACATTTCAGCTATGTGTCCGCATGCTCAGCTCATTTTTCGCATAGTCGTTAAAAAGTAATGGACATTTTTCGAGCCTTGAGGTAGGTCAAGATCTCACCCGATCACCGCCATGTTGAAAAACGTTGATTTTTTCGGGTAAAACGAATGCAACACTCCACGGCCCCGGAAAGGACGACACGGCTAGACTTAGAGGGTGTCAGAGCCGATGTCTGGCTCACAGCAAACATAAGTCATTCAACCAATGTTGGTTTAATGTTGGGGCAGCGTCGCAGACGCTCGCCCAACATTAAACCAGCATTGGTTGAATGACTCGTGAATGATGGGGTGGTTCACATGTGATTATTCCAGCGTCTGCAGCCACGACTGCGCAATGAATTATTGCGTCATTGTTTGATCAATGATTTTTATTTTTTTTCTCTTTTGAATAATACATTGACGTGGGAATTTATCTCCCTGTGTTATAGGTGAATTTGACATTTGAATAAGGCTCCCCTCACATTTTTCATGAAATTCTTGGTCGACTAGCATACAAAAACCACAGCTTTTGCTATGCTGTCCATCTCTGACGCTAACCTGTATTTGCGTTCAGCTCTGACTACCGTGTGAGAGCCGGTGAAGCTCACAGGTGATCAGCCCAGCCTCTGCAGCCAGCATCCGCATGCCCCGCATTCTGGTGACGACACCCCGCGGCGGCCACACGTCTGTTGCTTGACCAGCGGTCAACGCCGGCCGTCAGGTGCCGACGACGCTAAATCAGGCGGAGAGCTGCCCGCGGCACCCCGCGCGGACGATATTGGTGGACGTGGTCATAGGCACATAGTCCACAGCAGCCCTGGTGCTCGGTGATCAGGAATCGCACCAGGTTTGACGTTCTGAGCATCGTCGTCACAACTGTCAATGTGGACTGATCAGTCAATATCAATATCGACACATCAGTCAATGTCAATGTGGAGTCAATGTGAGCTGAATCATCACACCCTGTGGGATTGACCCAGGCAGAGTCAATCCCTGTCATCACGACCCATGATTATAAATGTGGGAGACGGGATCGGTAACCGTGATTTAGCACCGGAAAGCACAGGGCGACCACCACGGCGTGAGTATATATATGTATATTTATTTAGTCATCCCTGATTACCAGATTCCATTTCAGTAAATACAAAACATTTGCATAGCATTTGTACAATGTCGGACCAACGTCAAAGACGTTGGTCCGACGTTGTACAAATGTTATACAAATTTTTTGTGTGTACTGTATGGGATGAGGTCGTCATGCTGTATCTTGCTACGATCATGATTTTTTGCAATATGAGGAAATACATGCAATAAAACATGCAATCATATTGTAAATCGCAGCAAAATCGCGATCCCAGCAGAATACAATAACATAGTACATCATGTGATAAAAAATATGTTAATTAAATGTTAGGTATAGGCCTGCTCTTGTCAAAAATATGCGGCATACAAATCAAACCTCTCTGGCGAATCAACAACATCTATATTGCAGACGTCATAATAGTCTGTTGCTTTTTGTTTTTTCTGCTGGGATTTTAGGGTGGGGGCCCTAGGGTAGTGGTAGGTAGTGGTTAGCACCACTGCCTTTCACGCTAGAGTTCGGGGTTCGTTTCCCGGTCTCGGCGGTTTGAAAGAAGCAGAACTGTTTCTTCCCCATCCACTCGTAAAACTCAGTATTGTGGGGAGCCTCCGTGACCGAGAGGTAGCATGCTTGGCCTCAGACCTCCATTGAATTTCGATCCTGTGTCTGGAGGGCAGTGTCATCTCACCATCCTCAGGAGGTTCTCCTGGTCTGATTTAGCCTGTATGTGCACAAATGTGGCCTAAAAACCGATTCCTTTCAATATTTTCTGCTGGGATTAGGACGCCGTATCAGCCATTTTACACAGAGATAGATGTACTGCGTTGCATAGCCAAAAGGCAGTATCTGCTTACCTTACAAGTAAGCACATACTGATTATTGGCTTTGCAGAGTCCCTCGTATATATAAGATGTCTCATTAGGCTTAGGCTTTTGAGAACGTTTTCCAGATTGCTTGGGGCTGAAACTACCTGAATTGCACATTTCAAAGCCACACAATCATTTTTATTTGGCCCCTGACATGTCCATGATATGTCAACATGTCCATTAAACTAGAATTGCGTAAACTTGTGTCTTAAATTTTGGGTTGCGCATTTACCAGTTAAAAGGAAAATAAGAACGACATTTAATATCAGACATGCATGTCCAAAATAAGTTACACATGAATAACTGATAAATGGGGCTTCCGGCACACTTGCTACCTTGCTACAGCAGATCCTGGCGTACAAAGACGGTCCCCGCGCTGAAAGGGTTCATTTATATCAGGCCCACGTACCTTTTAAATATGCAAATTAGGGACGTTACACCTATATTTGGAAAACGTGCTAAAAAGCTTGACCTCTCACGCGCGTAGCACGACTTTGATACATTGTTTTAAATCCTTTCTATTCGCTCTTCAAATATTTCATTTTTAAGTGAAATGTGTGTCCGATGAGTCGATGAAATCTGTTATTGGGAATAAAATGCGCGTATAAACATCGAGAAATGCAAATGTTTGGTCACAAATTTAAAACAAATATGAGTAGTTTTAATCCATCTGAACTTGCGGGTTGCGGTAACGAGACACGACTTTAAGTGGGTGAAAATTTAAACTTAGAACTTGCATGCTGCTCTCACAAAAGAGGCGAATATGCTAGCCAATGTGCTTAAGAATGAAAATATTTGACATTCTCCCAAAATTCGCTACACTATTTGTAAGCGTTGGTAACATATTCGGAGCGCTCGCAAGTCATTCTCCACCTGCTTAGGAATATCGACCAATTTAAGAGGCGACTCCTAAATTTTAGCGAATGTTGCGAATGCTGTGATCCACCGTCAATTTTTGTAAGCATTCGAAGCCATTGGTAACGTTGGTAAGGCATTCGGAAGTATTTTCAACGTTCGTCAGGCATTCGCAGGGCGTTTTCAACGTTCGCCGTTACCCATTCCATGCAAATGTTTTACCACTGTTGCCAATGATACGAATGCCTTACCAATGAATTGCCAACGTTGCAAATGTCTTACCCATATTTTTAAGAATGTGTTGCGAACACTTGCCAATGATGATGAAGGCTTCTCGATAGCTTGCAAATGCCTTCGAATGCTCACCAATGCTTTCAAATGCGTGCTTTTTCAAAGTGCCAATTAGAATGTCTTGCAAATGTGTTGCCAAAATGTCTTGCAAATATTTAGCCAAAAGGAATATGAATGGAATTCGCCCCATGGAGATGTCAATATAGTATAAAAAGACACATTTTTAATTGATTGTTATCATTTCACCATGGCACTCCGATCGAGACACCCAGGTGACTGCCCTTGGACTTCTGCTTTCCGAATATATATACAATGTAATGTAGCTGTACATGCTGCTCTAGAGCGCGAGGAGGAGGGAAAAACAAGAACAATACGTAAAAGAAGAAAAGAAAGAAAAAGAAGATCATGTTGGGTGAAATACTGGCTATCACAAGAACAAAACGTGTTGTTTCTCTTTTTAAATTAAAAAAAACAATGAGCCCAGCATCATGTTTACTCCGTATTTATACCAATCGCAGCCTCGTCATCAAATATTTGCATCATTCGAAAGAAAATGGCAGGGGACTGGCAAAGTTGGTAAGACATTCTCATCATTCATAAGTACGTTTGTAACGTTTGCAAGGCAGTCGCAGCATTTATTTGACATTATTCTTAAGCCCATTTGCACCATTCTCAACGATTGTTAACAATTCGCAAGGCATTGGCAAGCATTCGCAGTGCATTTGAGAAATAACTGTAAGGAGAAATCGAGGGATGACCGAGGTGATAATACTCGCTATATATTCACAATTTTTGGGCGAAGTGACTGCGAATTTTCCTATGCGCTATATTCGCTAGCATATTCGCCTATGTGGGAGAGCAGCAGAAGGGTTATCATTTTTTACCCACTTTAAGTAGCGTTAGCCATCCACAACGTCAATTTCATTTAGGCTAGTGGAAAATTTCAATGCAATGTCTTAGCATCAATTTTCTGATTTTTACGACATCATGACAATGTAGGTTACATTAATGATTTATTAATAAGAAAACAACGGAAAAAAGTAAGTATCCATTTCTACACAAACGATAATTCAGAATAAATTGGCATTAATTGTTTCCCCGGTGTAAGTTATGAGGTCATGCTCCCGCTGTCTATTGTAGAACACCGTGCTCACGTAATCAGTTAATTACAGGATTCATCACTGTTGGTCTAATTTTACGGCATCTCATTCGTTTCCAATCAATGGCCCCCGTCGCCAAGCTGTAGCCAATCACCGAGTTGAGCCCACATCATCCCACCTTTCTCCCGTGCAAAGCCAGAAGGCAGTATATGCTTACTTGTAAAGTGAGCAGATACTGCCTTTTGGCTTTGCAGAGCAGTCAAGTTGTCTGTGTCCGGAATACGTGCGTGTTTTACCTCCACCAGGATATAGGCTATGTGTGTTAGTCGTGTTTTGTTGTTTATCTGTCTGTCTGTCCGTCTATCACATCAGAGTGATGATCGGATTTGCACGAAACTTTTCCTAGTTGTGTATCTCGGGCCAAGGAACAATCTATGAAATTTGAGGATGATCCCTATTACGATCCGTACTCGATCCGCTGATGCGATCCACTGGCATCGAGAAATAAATTGAATGAATGGGATTTTAGGCCACCTTTGTGCATATATAGGCTAAACCGGGCCAGGAGAAGCTCCTGAAGATGGTGAGATGGATGAGATGACACTACCCTCCAGACACAAGATTCGAAATTCGCGCTCTGGCGATCTGAGGCCGAGCACGCTACCTCTCGGCCACGGAGGCTCCCTACAATATTGAATAAGTGAGAAAATTGACTTTATACTGCCGTGCAGAGACAGAAGGCAGTATCCGCTTACTCTACAAATGAGGATATACAACATTTTGACATCGCACGGCGGTATGACTTGGCAGGATCATGCTTTGCTTGAAAGTATAGATAATAATAAAACACTTATATTAGAGCTTAACTCCATCTGATGGACGTTTATGGAGGCTTTCTGTATTCGACGAAACGAAACGAAACGAAGCTGACGAAACGAAACGAAACTGACGAAACGAAACTGGTTTCCTGTAATCGACGAAACGAAACTGACGAAACGAAACTGACAAAACTGGTTTCCTGTAATCGACGAAACTGACGAAATTGAGTTCCTTTAATCGACGAAACTGACTCATGTGACGACTACGGCTCGAATTTCGAATCCTGAGACGTTGACCCAATGTTGATAGTGTGACCAATGTGTAGATATAAGTACAAGTAGATGTAATGTCAACTTCCTATAATATTCTAATGTTGTTTTAATTTTGGGCACTACCTACGACGCTGGTCCAACATTAAATTAACAATTGTCGTAACGCCTCGTGTTCCCGTGGGCTATATCTTCTTCTGGTCTGTTAGAGACAGGATGTGAAATATGGGTTAATGGTACTTCTATGTGTATGTGCCGTATGGTACATATCAGGTTACGGCGTGATCCCAAGTTGGTTCACCCTGTATCGCACCCAGGCAGTCTGTCTTGGGATGAAGCTGGTAACACCTACGTGTCTCAGTCTATATATCGTCGCCTCGGAGCTAAAGGATCCTATCTGACACTCGTCAGAGTGGAAGATAGGATCCTTTAGTTCCGAGGCGACGATATGTACCCAGGGTAAACACTATCAACAATATGCTAACCCTTTAAGCGCTAAGCACAATTGGATGGCATTATGCACAAGTGGGCTAACCCACATTGAAAAACATTGAAAATACATGTCATTGATAGCAACAACTTGATTAATATAAAGTTTCACATTCAGGGTTAGACCATTTGGTCACTGATTGTGTTACCTTTTGTGCTAATTTGTATTTATTCGTTTTATCCTGTACTTCATGTTGCTGTGCGATTTTTTCTCAAAATTGTCAAAATGTGGGTTAGCCCATCCAATTTTCATGATTATGGTATTTTTAATAGTTAGGTTAAACCATATACAATCGACTAATACGTTGACATGAGGTTACTCTGATGTTGGGCCATCATCGTTAACGGTGAACCAACTTAAAACCAATGTCCTTGGGTCGACGTTGGGTTGGGCTTACACGTGATCAGGTTTGATGATGGGTCAGTCACAACGTAGGCTACGTCATTCCAATGCTGGGTCAACGTCATAGAATAAAACAAATGCGATGACAAGCCAGTATTAGTAGGCCTTAGTAGGGTTAATGTTAGTCCACCATCTGTGGCCTAACTTGGTAGAGAAAAACATAATAACGTTAGGCCTACGTCAGTTTTGTCCCTTCAATTTTTCGTCGATTAGAGTAAACCAGTTTCGTCGATTACAGGAAATCAGTTTCGTCAGTTTCGTTTCGTCAGTTTTGTTTCGTCGATTACGGGAAACCAGTTTCGTCAGTTTCGTCAGTTTCGTTTCGTTTCGTTTCGTCCAATACAGAAAGCCTTTATGGACGCGTACGTGACCGTTTTCTAAATAATACTTGATGTACGTTATGATAACTCCGTTAAAAATAGCTAGATGATTTAGACATTAATTAAGTAAACTTAAATAATGAGATAGGTAGCCCATGTTGTATACCATATGATGACTATTGTCAGGATTATGACAACGACATTTAACATTCTTTTGTCTTTGAGGATATGCATGGCTAAAAAGATGTTTTTAAGTTTTGATTTGAAAGATGTTATTACATGTATGCTCCCTACTGATGTAATCCAGCAGTTGATTACACAACAATTGAGCAGCAAAAGCAAAAGGCCACAGTCAATAAGGTCCTAAATGATGAACGCAGTGTCGGTGATGGAGTATGGATGTGTAAAAAGTCTGCAAGATATTGCGGAGCAGTGTCATCAATAGCTCAAACAAATCAACACATTTATCCTGAAATTGTCCGTTTTTATCGGCGGCCATTGCATATTTGGCAGCACTGGTATGATAGAAGGTAAACATGTGAGTGTGTGTGATCAGTCCAGCGGCGGCATTCTGGATCTGTTGAATATGACTGATGGTAGATATTGGCAAACCATGGAGGAGATAATTTCCATTGTCGATCCTAGATGTTATGAAAGCATGTATCAGCTGCTTGGGGTAATAAACATAAATTCTATGTTTCCATCGTTTAGTGGCAGTGCATGACTGAGCGGGTTTTGTTGCAATTTCGTCACTGATATTACCTGATGTCCTAATATAAATCTGTGTATCAGCTACATATAGACGCATGTCTAGGTTGTATTGACTTCTCATTGGGCATCTGATGTCCATTGACGTCAATAAATGACGTTAAAACACGTAAAAAAATGCAAAGCAAATTAACGTCAAAACGTTGACGCCAATTGAACATTCAAGCATTGTTCTGAATTTGCCGTCACAAAACCACGAAATAAAACACTTGTCTCAATTTGTCTAAATAAAAATATATAAAACAGTAGTCTGAGCAATCCTTTCCATCATTTCCTATTCTATCTGGTATATAAGCTGGTTAACCAGGTTCCAGTGGGAGACATATGGGACACATATCACACTGTGTACACGACGTTGTTGCAATGTTGAATAAACATCATTGACGTTGATTCAATATCGCAAAATCGTGTTCCCAGTGGGATATTTCACGGTATAGCCCACATTGAGAGAGACCGATACGTCTCCGACACGAAACACCCACGGTATGAATGCAGCAGACACGAGGCATTGACCCAATGTTGGGTCGTTGTTGGGCCAGCGTCGAAGACGGTGGGCCAACAATGACCCAACCCTGGGTCAATGCCTCGTGTCTGCTGCGAGGTTATGATTATATTCGCTTTTTTCATTAAGACATTAAATATCAGCTTTTCAACATGTAAAAGAGAAAACGGGACATCAATCGGAAATATTTCAAAATCGCTGATCTCCATTTTGTCAAATTCGAATAATTTTCACTCACTTGCAGTTGTGAATCGCGTCAGCAAGACACATCTTCATGTGAGTGGAAATTAAAATTAAATAATTTCATAGTTAAAGGGTTAAATACATCCATCATGCCTGCACGTTTTCATGCCTAACTGTGATGTGCGAACTTTCCCGTATATCATTTCAATTTGTTGGGGTGGATTTTGCGTTATATTAATACAAAATCATATAATTACAGTGCGGGTAGACGCACGATAGTCAATATTGGCACAGCTAGATAATTAGTCTGCTGTGCAATTAATTTTCTGTAAAAACAATAATTGTATGGATTCCACATAACTATATATGGATGGCTTATTAACATCATTATACATTGCCTGGGTTGCAGCCTTTAGCACTATTACAATAATGATTAAGCAGGTGGTGGTGGCAATGGAAAACATCATTTAATTAATCGACACAAATAATACATAATAGAAATGACGCACACGACAGACATAGACGCTGCTCAACATATAAATAGAACAGATGATGCGCGCATTGTCTTATGTGAAAACATGACAGTTTCTGGTTATTTTAGCAGAATTGTACTTTTTATAAATATCTGCGACTTGGAAAGAATGATCTAGGCCCTACCAGGTAAACACTACGCGTTAGCCCTAAAGCACTAAGCGCTCCTAGAATCGTTTATAAGCCTCCTAGCGCTGAATTACTTTTGTGTAAACTAAGAGACCAAAGGGTTTTTTTCAATCTGAAATCATCATATTAAGTGACGTAGACTGGATCTAGCTGATGACGTAGACTGGATCTAGCTGATGACGTAGACTGGGTCTAGCTGATGATCTAGACTGGATCTAGCTGATGACGTAGACTGGGTCTAGCTGATGACGTAGACTGGATCTAGCTGATGACGTAGACTGGATCTAGCTGATGATCTAGACTGGATCTAGCTGATGACGTAGACTGGATCTAGCCGATGACGTAGACTGGATCTAGCTGATGACGTAGACTGAATCTAGCTGATGACGTAGACTGGATCTAGGCGATGACGTAGACTGGGTCTAGCTGATGACGTAGACTGGATCTAGCTGATGACGTAGACTGGATCTAGCCGATGACGTAGACTGGATCTAGCTGATGACGTAGACTGGATCTAGCTGATGACGTAGACTGAATCTAGCTAATGACGTAGACTGGATCTAGCCGATGACGTAGACTGGATCTAGCCGATGACGTAGACTGGATCCAGCTGATGACGTAGACTGGATCTAGCTGATGACGTAGACTGGATCTAGCCGATGACGTAGACTGGATCTAGCCGATGACGTAGACTGGATCTAGCCGATGACGTAGACTGGTTCTAGCCGATGACGTAGACTGGATCTAGCCGATGACATAGACTGGATCTAGCCGATGACGTAGACTGGATCTAGCTGATGACGTAGACTGGATCTAGCCGATGACGTAGACTGGATCTAGCTGATGACGTAGACTGGATCTAGCTGATGACGTAGACTGGATCTAGCTGATGACGTAGACTGGATCTAGGCGATGACGTAGACTGTGTCTAGCTGATGACGTAGACTGGATCTAGCTGATGACGTAGACTGGATCTAGCCGATGACGTAGACTGGATCTAGCTGATGACGTAGACTGGATCTAGCCGATGACGTAGACTGGATCTAGCTGATGACGTAGACTGGATCTAGCTGATGACGTAGACTGGATCTAGCTGATGACGTAGACTGAATCTAGCTGATGACGTAGACTGGATCTAGCCGATGACGTAGACTGGATCTAGCCGATGACATAGACTGGATCTAGCCGATGACGTAGACTGGATCTAGCTGATGACGTAGACTGGATCTAGCTGATGACGTAGACTGGATCTAGCTGATGACGTAGACTGGATCTAGGCGATGACGTAGACTGGGTCTAGCTGATGACGTAGACTGGATCTAGCTGATGACGTAGACTGGATCTAGCCGATGACGTAGACTGGATCTAGCTGATGACGTAGACTGGATCTAGCTGATGACGTAGACTGAATCTAGCTGATGACGTAGACTGGATCTAGCCGATGACGTAGACTGGATCTAGCCGATGACATAGACTCGATCTAGCCGATGACGTAGACTGGATCTAGCTGATGACGTAGACTGGATCTAGCCGATGACGTAGACTGGATCTAGCTGATGACGTAGACTGGATCTAGCTGATGACGTAGACTGGATCTAGCTGATGACGTAGACTGGATCTAGGCGATGACGTAGACTGGGTCTAGCTGATGACGTAGACTGGATCTAGCTGATGACGTAGACTGGATCTAGCCGATGACGTAGACTGGATCTAGCTGATGACGTAGACTGGATCTAGCTGATGACGTAGACTGAATCTAGCTGATGACGTAGACTGGATCTAGCCGATGACGTAGACTGGATCTAGCCGATGACGTAGACTGGTTCTAGCCGATGACGTAGACTGGATCTAGCCGATGACGTAGACTGGATCTAGCTGATGACGTAGACTGGATCTAGGCGATGACGTAGACTGGATCTAGCCGATGACGTAGACTGGATCTAGCTGATGACGTGGACTGGTTCTAGCCGATGACGTAGACTGGATCTAGCCGATGACGTAGACTGGATCTAGCTGATGACGTAGACTGCATCTAGCTGATGGCGTAGACTGGATCTAGCTGATGACGTAGACTGGATCTAGCTGATGACGTAGACTGGATCTAGCCGATGACGTAGACTGGATCTAGCTGATGACGTAGACTGAATCTAGCTGATGACGTAGACTGGATCTAGCCGATGACATAGACTGGATCTAGCCGATGACGTAGACTGGATCTAGCCGATGACGTAGACTGGATCTAGCTGATGACGTAGACTGGATTTAGCCGATGACGTAGACTGGATCTAGCTGATGACGTAGACTGGATCTAGCCCATGACGTAGACTGGATCTAGCTGATGACGTAGACTGGATCTAGCCGATGACGTAGACTGGATCTAGCTGATGACGTAGACTGGATTTAGCCGATGACGTAGACTGGATCTAGGCGATGACGTAGACTGGATCTAGCTGATGACGTAGACTGGATTTAGCCGATGACGTAGACTGGATCTAGCTGATGACGTAGACTGGATCTAGGCGATGACGTAGACTGGGTCTAGCTGATGACGTAGACTGGATCTAGCTGATGACGTAGACTGGATCTAGCTGATGACGTAGACTGGATCTAGCTGATGACGTAGACTGGATCTAGCTGATGACGTAGACTGGATCTAGCTGATGACGTAGACTGGATCTAGCCGATGACGTAGACTGGATCTAGCTGATGACGTAGACTGGATCTAGGCGATGACGTAGACTGGATCTAGCCGATGACGTAGACTGGATCTAGCTGATGACGTAGACTGGATCTAGCTGATGACGTAGACTGGGTCTAGCTGATGACGTAGACTGGGTCTAGCTGATGACGTAGACTGGATCTAGCTGATGACGTAGACTGGTTCTAGCCGATGACGTAGACTGGATCTAGCCGATGACGTAGACTGGATCTAGCTGATGACGTAGACTGGATCTAGCTGATGACGTAGACTGGATCTAGCCGATGACGTAGACTGGATTTAGCCGATGACGTAGACTGGATCTAGGCGATGACGTAGACTGGGTCTAGCTGATGACGTAGACTGGATCTAGCTGATGACGTAGACTGGATCTAGGCGATGACGTAGACTGGGTCTAGCTGATGACGTAGACTGGATCTAGCTGATGACGTAGACTGGATCTAGCTGATGACGTAGACTGAATCTAGCCGATAACGTAGACTGGTTCTAGCTGATGACGTAGACTGGATCTAGCTGATGACGTAGACTGGATCTAGCTGATGACGTGGACTGATTCTAGCCGATGACGTAGACTGGATCTAGCTGATGACGTAGACTGGATCTAGCTGATGACGTAGACTGGATCTAGCTGATAACGTAGACTGGATTTAGCCGATGACGTAGACTGGATCTAGCCGATGACGTGGACTGATTCTAGCCGATGACGTAGACTGGATCTAGCTGATGACGTAGACTGGATCTACCTGATGACGTAGACTGGATCTAGCTGATGACGTAGACTGCATCTAGCCGATGACATAGACTGGATCTAGCCGATGACGTAGACTGGATCTAGCTGATGACGTAGACTGGATCTAGCCGATGACGTAGACTGGATCTAGCCGATAACGTAGACTGGATCTAGCTGATGACGTAGACTGGATCTAGCCGATGACGTAGACTGGATCTAGCCGATAACGTAGACTGGATCTAGCTGATGACGTAGACTGGATCTAGCCGATGACGTAGACTGGATCTAGCCGATAACGTAGACTGGATCTAGCTGATGACGTAGACTGGATCTAGCCGATAACGTAGACTGGATCTAGCTGATGACGTAGACTGGATCTAGCCGTAAACGTAGACTGGATCTAGCTGATGACGTAGACTGGATCTAGCCGATGACGTGGACTGGATCTAGCCGATGACGTAGACTGGTTCTAGCTGATGACGTAGACTGGTTCTAGCCGATGACGTGGACTGGTTCTAGCCGATGACGTAGACTGGATCTAGCCGATGACGTAGACTGTATCTAGCCGATGACATAGACTGGATCTAGCTGATGACGTAGACTGGATTTAGCCGATGACGTAGACTGGATCTAGCTGATGACGTAGACTGGATTTAGCCGATGACGTAGACTGGATCTAGCTGATGACGTAGACTGGATTTAGCCGATGACGTAGACTGGATCTAGCAGATGACGTAGACTGGATTTAGCCGATGACGTGGACTGGATCTAGGCGATGACGTAGACTGGATCTAGCTGATGACGTAGACTGGATTTAGCTGATGACGTAGACTGGATCTAGCTGATGACGTAGACTGGATCTAGCCGATGACGTAGACTGGATCTAGCTGATGACGTAGACTGGATCTAGCTGATGACGTAGACTGGATCTAGCCGTAAACGTAGACTGGATCTAGCCGATAACGTAGACTGGATCTAGCCGATGACGTAGACTGGATCTAGCCGATGACGTAGACTGGATCTAGCCGTAAACGTAGACTGGATCTAGCCGATGACGTAGACTGGATCTAGCTGATGACGTAGACTGGATCTAGCCGATGACGTAGACTGGATCTAGCCGTAAACGTAGACTGGATCTAGCCGATGACGTAGACTGGATCTAGCCGATGACGTAGACTGGATCTAGCCGATGACGTAGACTGGATCTAGCAGATGACGTAGACTGGGTCTAGCTGATGACGTAGACTGGGTCTAGCTGATGACGTAGACTGGATCTAGGCGATGACGTAGACTGGATCTAGCTGATGACGTAGACTGGGTCTAGCTGATGACGTAGACTGGGTCTAGCTGATGACGTAGACTGGATCTAGGCGATGACGTAGACTGGATCTAGCTGATGACGTAGACTGGATCTAGCTGATGATCTGGACTGGATCTAGCTGATGACGTAGACTGGATCTAGCCGATGACGTAGACTGGATCTAGCTGATGACGTAGACTGGATCTAGCTGATGACATAGACTGGATCTAGCTGATGACGTAGACTGGATCTAGCTGATGACGTAGACTGGATCTAGCCGATGACGTAGACTGGATCTAGCTGATGACGTAGACTGGATCTAGCTGATGACGTAGACTGGATCTAGCTGATGACGTAGACTGGATCTAGCTGATAACGTAGACTGGATCTAGCCGATGACGTAGACTGGATCTAGCTGATGACGTAGACTGGATCTAGCCGATGACGTAGACTGGATCTAGCTGATGACGT